>CAIGQV010000818.1:20173435-20188916 GCA_903798115.1 Danio jaintianensis | reverse complement strand
AGAGAGAGAGAGAGAGAGAGAGAGAGAGAGAGAGAGAGAGAGAGAGAAAACAGGGAGTAGAACGATTAGCAGAGCGACTCTAACAAATAAAGACTGCAATTACCCATCAGAGGATTGTCAAAACACTCTGGGCTGTCTGACAGAGACGGGTCATATAAAAGCCGCTGTAATGGTTTGCTCAAGGACAGCTAACACTCTAATGTATTTTCAGACCATCAACCTAAACGGCATATGCTGCAATATAAAAAATATAATAAAACAATAAAAATTGTGGAAAAACAACTGAATTAACGTTGAATAATTATAGCTCAAATTGAGTAAAAGGCAGCTATAGATAAAGGGGAATTTAAGCCTTAGTTGGTGTTTGATGATAAAGACCTCCACATGCTAGATCTGACCCTTCACAGGGAGTTGACAGGCAATCTGACCAACCATAGCGAGCGAAATTGTGCTGCATGTTGCTATCCACCATTTTGTTCACCTATGTTAGATTAGCACTGAAATTGAAAGTTTTGCGAAAGACTTAAAATCCAGACAGTATTCAATACATTTAAAACTCATGCCATCTCTTATCATAAAAATTTATTTCAGAAAGTAGTACAGAAAGTTTGAGACTGCAGAAAGGACAGTCTGTCTTTTTTTCTTTGCTAAGTTTTGTTGTCATTTTATATTCATATAAAAATAGACCCTTCAAAGTTTCAACTGATCTCTGTATGACCATAAAGTCTGTTTGTTTGATGCCATGTCGGCTTCTATGACTATTTTCATGACAAGAAAATGTATATTGAAGATATAAATTATATTAAAGTTTTACAATGTACTTTTGCTAAATACTGTATTTAGATTAACAGTGTTAAAAATCACTTCAAAAGATTAAAAGATGAATTTAAAATGAATCCTTCACACAATTAAAGCCAACACAACCTAAAAGAACATGTTTGACAGTTAAAGTGCTTTTATGACCATAACTGAAAGTAATTTCTGCTGTTATCCACAAATACAGGTGAACGTGCCACAGTATGTTTGCCGACCACACTAAACAGGCCAATCTTGATGTCTGCTTTTAATCTAGAAAGATCTACATGACAATCACTGCTGGAATCACTGTTATCTTTGGTCTTATTCTCCAGATGCTGCAGTAGTCCAGTTTTACGCTGTGACTTATAGGCTATAAAGACAATCTTTACTTTCAGTCACTTTCACACTCTGAATATATTATTTAAATGCATATTGAATATCTTTTTGTCTGATTATGTCTGAAATCAACAAAAATTATTCATCATTTCCATAGTGAGCACCTAAGTTGACTGCCGTGGCTAGTAAAAAACTTGTGGAAAATGTACCAAGCAATGGGGCAGGGGGTCTTGCAAAGGGTCAATTAGATCAATACAAATATGTTTAGATAAATTTGTAAATATGTGCAGCTCGCTTTGTGGGGAAAAAAAAAAAAAAAAAACACAAAATAAAAATGACAGAAGGGAGAAAAATAGCAGCAAGAGCTTTCACTTTTTAAAAGTAACAGCTTAGAATGACCCGTCAAATGTGGTGCAAGGGCTGGGCGATAAATGAAAATGAAATCAAAATGAAACTGTGGTTTAGCAAAAGCTATGACTGTCATGTACTTCTTGTCAGAATAGTTATGTGATCAGTAGTAAATCTCCTCAGAAGGCCAGATGGCTCTCTCTGACAAAATTCCAAATACCCATGAAGAAGAAAACCAGGGAATCTCTATAGTGGTTGGTAAATAAACAGAATATTTGACTGCTTTCATTGATTCAACGTGACTAATAAACACACAACTACAGAATCATTTCACAGAAGTATTTAGTTCAAACACTCGACTAAAGTCATGAGGTGAGTTGAGTAAAAACATGTTATTAAATGTGGCATTTTTACATGTTTTCAGATGTAGCAGCATCACAGAGCAGTAGTAGCCACAGCCATTAAGATTATCTTTGCTTTCATTATCGAACAATTAAATCATCAGCTATAATGAATGCGATATTGTATACTTTATACTTATACTACAACTGTGTAGTAAATGCTGTTCCATCTGAATACTGGAATCTGTTCCATTTAATACAACCAACTTTAATGACAAAATGTGCATGAAAATCGGCTACAATTAATCACCCCAGCCCTATATGGCGACTGATTGTTTTCACTTAGAGGCAGATTTATCCTGTTTGTAATGTAACAGGCTCCAAAATTAATTCTGTGTCAGAGTGATTTTGTTCGAAACACTAGTTTGTTCTTCTGTTTCGCTTGAAGCATATATAAGAGCGTCGTTTAATCAATGAAAAAGCACCATGTTGGGTCACTGGTACAAAGCACAACTATCACACACAGCACAAAGTTAACCCCTAATGGGAATCAAAGACAAGATGCTTAACCTCAGGTAAAGAGAAGAGATCTGCAACAAGCAGACTGACTGCAGTTGATTTTAGATCTCAGAGAAGAAATGAATATGTAATAGACAGGAAAAGCCAAGCTCGTGAGAGCTGTGCTGTTCTTTGCTCAGAAAGCAGCAACCCCTAAAGCAGAGCGTGAGAGCAGGACGCTCTCCAGAGTGAGAGGGAGTGGATTACTCTTACCCAGCAGGTTGATAACGCCCTCATTATAGGCAGCAAACAGACGGATGGAGTCTTTGAAGAGCAGCATGAAGGCAGCGTTGATCACTCCGTTAGTCAGCTCATTAGGGTTAGCCTATGGACACACACCCACAGGAGAGAGGACACATCATACCAAATAGCTTGGACTGAATCTACATCAGTGTTGTTCTGTTAAAGTAGGGCTTCCAACCTGGGGCTTGGGGGTCGTCAAGCCTACTTGATTTTTAGAGGAACTAATTATCACTTCAATCGCAGGAGCAATAAAATAAGCTGTGCTCGAAACCCTGACCCATCTTTTAGAGCCAAGTGAAAAATTACAACTTTGAGGAAAGGTTTTAATCCACTTCAAATGTTGACTACTGTATACACAAACAGTAGCATCCAAAATACTGAGGTCAGGAATATTTCAAATAAATTATTATTCTTCATCGTATGTGATAAGTGAAGAGCTGTATAGGGCACATTGGCACATTTTCTCTGGTTTTGTGTACAAATATTTCAATTCTTTACTGAAGTTGATAATTGTCTTACTCCCTGACCCAATGTTAGCAATTTACCTGTCTAATATGGCATGATAACAGCTAAGAAAGTCATCCTTTGTTTTTTTTTGTTTTATTTTTTAAATGTCAGCCCTCTTTTTTTACTGACTGGCTATTTGGACTCATCTCCACTTACATTTGGAAAGAATTAGATACACCACCTCTAGGAATTTTGACAAACAAACCATGAGAACTAATAATGATGTTTAATTTTTGTGGATTCTTTTTTACATCTATTGCAATGACTCAAAAATGGTATGCACTGTTTTTGGAGCAATAATAACAATAATTGTTTCTTGAAGAGCAAATCAGCATATTACAATGATTTCTGAAGGAACACATGACATTGAGACTGAAATATTGATTGCTGAAAACTAATCAATTTAAAATCATAATATTGTATTATTCCACAATATTAAAGCTTTTTATTGTATTTTTGATTAATATGCAGCTTTTACATAAAACAAAAGTAACTGTCCACAAAACTTTTGATGAATAGTGATTCGCCTGCCTTTTTACGTTATTGTTAAATATGATTGAAAACATGCATACAGCAAATAAGGTCAGGAAAAAAAATCCATGATTATCACACAGGAATATTTTAAACAAACATGCAAGTTTTTCCACCACAAACCTGGAAATCCAGCAGCGCGTCCAGCTGGTTCTGAATGATAGGCAACGTTTTGATCAGCTTCTCTGTGTTCATGGTGCGCATGACTCCATCAATCCTGCACCACAAACAGATAAACAAACAATCACAACTCGCCACTTACTCGCAATCTTAATTAGTGCTTTAAAAAAAAAATCAGCTACTTAATCAGCTTTTAAAAACAACTTAATTATCGGAGTAATGAGCTAGCCTGATTAGATTGTGCCCTGCTGAGACAATGTGCTTGAACACAATCTTGACTGGAGGCAGACACTATGACGGAAGCACAATGGCGTTTTACCCACCCTCTCTTCATCTTGGTGAAGTCCACAGCTACCAGCCTATAAGAAAGAGCCTTCTCGTTGAGATATCTACTGTAGCGCCTGATGAACGTGGACATGTCATAGCCTGAAGGAAAAAAAACAATGAGTTTTTCATCAGCATGTGTATGCGTACAACGCTCTACGTACAGGAGAGATGTTTATGTTTCTTGCATACCTTGCAATGCACCTTTATCAAGGAAATTGTTCAAATTGAAGAGTGTGTTTCTTGAGGCCAGATACTGAATGAAACGCTGCGGGTAGAGAGAAGACATAATCAAAACGCTGACATGAAAGTGTTGTGTGCTGGACGCAAATCTGCAGCTTTTAATCTGTCAGTATGAGAGAGAGCGACTTCATCCCTGACATGCGGAAACTCCCCGCCGCTGAATCTGCAGTACACTGTGTGAAATCTAGACCTGTGTACAAGATCAGACTCCTCTGAGCTTTCTTTAAACTGCCAAGTATGTCTGCAGCAGCTCCCCTCCTTCGTCCCGCTCACACAGCTGCGGGTTTTGGAGAAGAGCGAAGACAAGAATGACTTGAGAATATATAGGAGATTTATAATAAAGGAATGATGCATTCCAATCATCTAAGTGGATATGAAGGGTATAGCATTTGGTATTAAGACTGTATTGATTTGATCATATCAGGTTTGATTGTGACTCTTGGTGTAAAAAAGGACAGCCTCTGATGTGTCAATCAACCCGCCTTGTGACGATCCTTTACAAGTGACGTACAAAGCCTCCTGTAGTCTACATATAAAATCATTTGTATGCCAAATAAGATTTACGGTTTCTGTAAAAAAAAGATCATTAAATAAAATTTAATGATTTTGACACAGCAACATAAAATACTATAAATTCTAAGCGTTCCTCACACAGGTGATGCCTCCTCAATTGTAAGTCGCTTTGGACAAAGGCGTCTGCTAAATGACTAAATGTAAATAACCTAAATAAATTTCATATAGCTTGGGATTTAAAGATCAGAATCATGTCTGTTTAACAAAAACATATTTAAGTGGGCAAATGGAACCGTTTTCACAAATCAGATATCTATTCGATGTAAACAAGCCATTAGGTGGGTGTATGGCTGATCTGAGTATTTTAGAAACTGCTGACCTACAGGGATTTTCATACATAACCACATCTAATGCTTTGCAACAGTTTGGTACATCAACAAATTGTTACCAAGTAAACCTGTACAATACAAATTCCAAATTATGTTTCTTACAAACTCCATCTATCAATATCATTTAATAGGACACTACAAAGAAATCAGTCTAAAAGCAGAGCGCAGTGCAACCTTGATCTTATTTTGTAAATCAGTGTACCGGAGAAAAGGACTCAGAAAGAAACGGTTTGTACCTACTCGGATGGAGCCTTAGGCTTGTTTCACCCCAGGGGAGAACCAGCATGAGGACCTGGTGACAGGCCCAGTGGTCAGGCAAAATCTGCTTGGCAAAGAGAAATAAAATAGCCCTGGCAGGGTCCATTTTTTTTTTTGCCTGTGGCAAAAGTATTTAAAGGTCAAGAGTCAGTGAAATCACAGAAGGTTGCCAAAATACTTTTGAACAAATGGGCTGGCAAAAAAGTGCTGCATTCCTAGAGCTCTACTTAAGTTTGCGGATCAGGAGTGGTGATCCACTGAACAGTAGGCTGACAGTCTGTGTGTACATAGCGGGAAAAGAGGCCACCCACCCTTGGAAAAACCAATTGTCTCTGATCTCCTGGTGCCTGGGGTGGCCCTGGTCATGTGATTATGGCTTTGAGTATGATTTTTTCTTTCTCTTTTAGAATTTGTGCAGCCGAATGGTAAAAATTCAACTGTACTTCAACAGAGGTGGGGAATCTCAATCAGCAATAATATCACTAACAAAATGCAATGCAGAAATATTCAATAAAATCACTAGATCCAGTCAGTAATTAATGACATCAGACTGTTTTTCCCAACACTTAAATTCTAATTCTAATTGTAATAATAATAATAATAATAATAATAATAATAATACTGTTTTATCTGTATAGCATGAATAATATAATTTAATTTAATAATAATTTATTATCATTAATAATAATATTAATAATAATAAAATAATAATAATTTTATTAGCACAATACAGTACACGTAATAAAATTATTATTTTGGGTCTTAAAAGTAAATAAGCAGTGTAGCCATGTTAATGTTTTTTCAAAGGTCATTTCTCAGAAACTAATAATCAAAATTTAGAAAAGAAAAAAAACCTGATCCAAGAGTGTTTCCAGTCATCTTCAATGAAAACCACTGATATATTTCTGCTTTGCACTCATGCCTCAATTGCTGGTCTGAAATCCTTAGGGATCAGACGTGAGGCGTACCGCATTCAGACCATGACGAAAATCCCCAAGTCGGCAGCTGTGCAGAGCATGAGCTAGCTCTCTATGGCACTGTGGCTTAACCTTGGAGAGAAACCTAGAGAAAAATGCACAGCCCAGGCAGTGAGCGCCAAACAGCAAAGAATATTGCTCCATTCTGGAGTGCAGTTCAATATGGATTACTAATTCAGTGGATTCTGCAAATCCACACTCGCTCGCCTGCTCGTCTGCATGAAAGCCTCAATCTTCCTGCATTCTTTTTTTTTTTTACATTGCTGAGGTTATTCAAAATGGATGTCAGAAGGACGACAAATATAGATTGATAGGCCAAGAAGTGTCCCACATTCTCTGCTAGGCAAATAATTAATGTGAGAACAAACCTCAAGTAGTGTCAGAGTGAAGCATCATTTATTATTAAAGCAGGAGGCTCTTCAACAAGGAGCTTTCTCTCCAAAACAGAGCCGCTTCTATTAACACAGCAGCTCAGACTGAGGGAAGATATCAGCAATCTGGCAACAGGGATTGCTCGTGTTTTAGCTGCTGATTTTGTGTGTGCGCGATCGGGATTGGATCCAGAAGCAGCGCTGGAACTGCTCTGTGAAATCTGTATGTGCGCGTGAGAGCACTAACCCTGCAGGGAACATGTGTAAATAGGCTGCATGATGATGCCCTAATAATGTGCCTGCTGCTGGTCTTCGCTCTCCCAATCCATACATGTACTGAGGTTTCTATGGATACGGTCTGAGCAATTACTGCGGTTAAAAAAAATGAAGGCTTAAAGAAAAGCAGCAAGCACAAAAAGATGATGACAGGATGTGAAAGGAGGCGACTTGCTCGATAGCGATTATTTTCAAACACAAAACCCATTCTGTAAGGTAAAGAGCTGGAATCACCTCTGATTCACAAGTAAAGTGACTGCCAGAATCAAAACAGAAACGGGTGACCATAAAAAAAATACAATAAAAAAAATCTTTACATACCGTACAGAGCTGCTGCAATTACAACGTTTTAAGGTGAGCTCATATTTGCCATTGTCAGGCAAAGATTTTGTGGGCGAAATCCAGTCATTCTAATGTGTGTCAGAGTTTCACGTGAGGGTAAAATATTTCCTCAGGCTTGAATCACTTTTATTTTTTTGCTGCGTTCACCAACTGCAGTGACTTCTGTGTGCTTCACAATTTCATTACTGTGACCAGTCCTTTACCTTTACTAAAAAAACAAAAAACAAATAACAATGTATCCTCCCGCACACCAGTGTGGGCAACAGTTTCTCAAAGAAAACAGAGAAGTGACAAAGCATCAAGGTAATTGTGTGTAGGAGTCCCTCGCCATTTCTATCCACTTCCGCAAAAAAGAAAATAAAAAATGTCAATGGTTCAATCCAACAAGGTGAGCCACTGGTTCCCACGTGTAGTTTACCCATACTCCCTATTCACCAATTACTGATTAGTGAGGAGCAGCTGTTTGTTTTCTGCCCAGATTTGCCATTCCTGCCTGTAGGGTGGAGAAGGAAAAAGTCATCAGGGGAGTGGGAGAATGCTTCATAAAGGTAATAATTACCTTACCTAGCGCACATCGCTCACAAACAGCATCCATTATGCAAACGGATCCCACACAGGAGAGACCTGAACTCAAGTCAGCACATGGCCAGAATGTTAAACAGCCCATTTCAAAGCCATGTCTGAAAAAGCATTCAAAAACTGAATGAAACTGAATTTTTAGGCCTGTCACGATTATGAAATTTGGCTGACGATTAATTGTCCAAGAAATAATTGGAATTATCTGATTAACAGTTTGATTTGGTGCTCATACAGAAATCTTGTATGCGTTCATGTATATATATTGTATGTTGAATATATGTGCATATATATTATACATTATATTATTATTATTACATTTATATCTGTGAATCCAAACCTGAACTTGTATGTTAAATATGTGATCTGCTTATATTTTGCTATATATCAGATTTCTGAGGGAGGCTATTTGTATGAGTAATTAAAATGTATGAGTATGTGTGTGAGTAATTAAAAACGCTTTATTTTTAAAAGCCTTCATCTGGGCACATATCGCTGTTTTGCGAGTCTGTCTTGAACTGACACTGAAGGTACAGTAGAACTCAAGATCCCCCATGTCACTGCTAAGGACACACTGCAAAAAGCTCTCCCAATCACTGAGCAGCAGAACGTGTCTTTATCACTTGATGTTTGATACAATCTAGAGTGTGTTTTCTCTGAGCAGGTAAAATTAAAGGTTTAGTTCATATTTCTGACTGCTTCTATTTAATGACAAAATTGTTTACATGTAAAATAAAATTGAAAATTGTGGATGCAGTGTATAGTCAATGCTTCATGATGCATCGTGATAAGGAATTGAACCGAATCGATGCTGTGTTAAATAGTAATCGCACCGAACAATGAGAGCAATGTTGGACCACACCCCTAATATACACACACACACACACGGGTGCATACGCATATACATGTATGTATATAAAAGTACATCAAATTTTAGTATCCACTGTATTTGGAAATTTGCCACAATAGTAAAAGACACAAAAAATACATTTAAAGTAAAGTTTCTATTTAAATATATATTTTTTTTTAAACGCAATTAATCCTTGTGCTTGCAATGATGCATTTTCAGCATCATTACTCCTTATAATGACTCCTTTCTACCTCTACAGGTTTCTGAAATAGAAAGCTTTAGTAACATTATAAAATTCAAAAGTGTAATGTCTGATCACGTTGATCACGTGTGACAGTAAAGACATTTATAATGTCTTTTATAATTTATAAATCTTTCTATTTGAGATGTTTTACTTTTGAACTTGTATCACATCAGAGAACACTGTTTTTGATGTAGATAATATTAGAAAGATTTCTGAATGACCATGCAATAACAACAGTAATCAGACAAAATCTGATTAGCCAACACATGCATAAATTCAAATACAAAATGTTTTCAATTGTAAGGAAATTGTTATAATATAACAATTTTACTGTTAGAAAACTTTTGTTATGTTTGGTAATATGATTATTAATTACAGTATTATACAATATATTACACCAGTGTTTAATGTGTTTATATAACCAAAGCAACATCAAGGTCTTACTTTATCTGACAAAATAATTCAATAAAGGCTAGACAAAGGCTAAATAAAGCAGTATGTTAGTATCGGCAGCAAAAATCCTTATTAAAGCATCTTAGTCAAACAGGCAGGATCAAAGTCAGAGAAAAGGAGCAATGACTTACTCCCAGTTACATGTACTTCTGAATTATGAAGCAACACAAAATGCAAGATGCTGTAACTTTCATAGTAAGCTAATGCCACAATTACATTAGGCATTGCGCATTTACAGGGTCTTATACACAGAAAGAAATTCATTAAAACCATCACGCACAGCAAGGAAGAACTGCACCTTATTTCTGCATTTGGAAGAGCACAGCACGAATCAGAGACTGTTCCCTGCAGTTCTTCACAAAATCCCTTCACGTCACACCACAGATCAAAAGGCATTTTCGACAATGACATTTACATGGGTTTACTCGAAACGGATATTTAAATGCTGAAACTCTTCGGTGGTCTTGTATTGATATTAACAGAAAGCCTGAATTAATTACAGCAATAGCCTTAAACAATGCCTACAGCTATTTGGCTATTGATTAACATTATCCAGGAGCCCATGTGGCCTGTCTGACATCAGCTGTACAAGAAAGGCGCTCCAGACTTTGGAAGTTAATTAAATTTTGATGAAAGATAAGAACGATTTATTTGTCCATCTTAAGACTAACATAAACTGCATAAAAAGACAGGGAATGTGTATTGAAGTAAATACTGTCAAATACCATTTTTATAGGCACAGCTGCTTGACCAGTGAGAAGACAATTGTGACTAGATCAGCCAATAACATTTACCTAATGCTTTTTGTCTGAAGTAATTATTTCTGACAAGTGTTTCACGATGTTTATAGTGCATACAGTCTTAATTCCGTAATTCAGTCTTCTGGTTGGTTTTTTTTTATATTTCCAAATAAGCGTTTGTTTTGTCTTTGATAATATGTGTCTATTTAACTTAAATTGAAGACCTTTAGATTTCACTAGTGCAGTAAATATGGATGGAATAGCAGAATCCATTTATAAAAAGGGAAGAGTAGGGCTGTATATAATACTGTGATATGGACGTGAAATGTCTGGCAAGCACAAAAAAAAAAGTGCTATTTAAATAACAAGTCTGCACACACATAAGCATCCATGACTCTCAAATGTGCTAACACTATGCGTGTTATCATGTGTCTAAGGGTATGTTCACACATCAAACCAAAATACAGGTTTGTTTGGTTAAAAATAACTATACATTTCTGTTAGTGTGGTGTGAACACTGCCATCTAAACCTTAGTGCTGCTAACTTAACAAGATATGAGAAATGTATACTACTTGTAAAAGATCTTTGTTTTTGAATGAGCAATTCCTGTTGCCGTTTTGACTTCTTTATACATTTTATGAGCTCCTCAAGATCTCAACTGACATAAATTCCATATGTATCCACATACAATGAACACATTTAGCCTAAAGTAAGGCTATATTTTACAAGCAAGGATTCTGACACACCAGTAGATGCTTTACAAAAGTTGCGTGTAAGGGGGGAAACACGTCAAACTTAATGAAACACTCGAGGGCTCATGGAATCAACTTAAAGGCAGAGGAATGCACTGTCTTTGACAGCTTGCGACATCATCTGGCACTTTCACTGAGTAAGTTTACATGGACACCAATACTCCGATTTCAATATGATTAAGACAATACTTTGATTAAGAAATAGCAATTTTTGATTACCTTAAAGGACCACAGACACCCGTGTCACAAAATGCTGAGGTTTTTTCTTTCCATTCGGCGTGCGCTATTAAATTCCATTAAAACAACACTCTTCCACCAGTCCTTACTTCATATTCTCATTCTATACCTCAGTTCGTCAGGGGGACATGAATGAAATGTTCCTGAATGAAAGTGAAAGTGCCGAACTGCAGTTAAAGTTGAAAATTTTTTAATTAAAATTACATGAAACTGCGGAGGAAACGTGGATAGCGTGGTGACGCAATGACGTTAATGGATCTGTGTGCTGTAACATGTAACATGGAATCATGAAAGGAACATTCAAAAAAGCAACTCATGTAAACACCTTAATCATATTATTGTCTTATTCAGATTAAGGCAAATCATTAGATTACTGATGCCCAAGTAAACAGTCACAAGCCCCAACACTAGAAGAAAGGAATTTTGATGACAGCCTTTCCACAGGTTAGTAGTAAGCTAATGTAACGTTAATTGCATAATGCAAAACTTGCATCCATGCTAACAAACAAATGATCAAAAGATATATATTAACGCAAATCAAATATATCAAATATGAAAAAAATATAAATAAATAAATAAATAAATAAATATATATATATATATATATACTTTAAACTTATCATAAATATATAATTATATTGTTCATTTATAATGATAAAAATATTTTTTTTCCTCAAATAATTTTGTGGCTCAAAAAGTATTAGTTCAGGCACCGTTCTGACACCGATACGGTTTTAAAAGTATTGATTTAGTACCGGTATCGAAATAACCCCAAACGATACCCATCCCTAGTGAACACACCCTTAATCTCAAAAAAGCTGCTATTGTAAAAACATACAAAATCAATAAATTGTTAAAGATTGTATTAATTTAATAAAATAAGCTTTGATTTTTTTTATTTAAGTCATTTAAATGAAATCCAGATTTTTTTATACAACTAATTGTGTGGGATTCTTTAATTAAATTAAATATTGAATGTTGACAACAAAAAAAATATTGAACCATTAAAATTGACATGCAACTGGGGAAAAAAAACAAAAAAAATAATGATTTTACAGGGCCCTAAAAAGGTACTGACAGAGATATTAATGAAACCAAAAAGACATATATTCCTACATTTCTCAGTAGACTAAAGTGGGTCTTGTTAAATACAATTAGCAGAGGGTTGTTTATCTTCATAAAACAAAATTTTATCTAAGCCGCCAGCGTTAACCAGCTCCCCTGAACTTCTTACACACACACACACACACACACACACAAACTCTATCAATACTCGATCGCCCACTGTATCTGAAATGAACTGCTCTAGATGGACAGCGGGGTTTGTGTGATGTCCCCACACAAGGTTAAGCAATTTGTCCAGTGCGACCCAACATGAACCAGCCGATTAAAATTCTGCTTGCTTTCCCTCGCCTTCCTCCCTCTCCATCTCAAAAGTTCTTTAACCTTAAACTTATCCTAACACAGATGTTTTTCAAACCCGCATCTCTCTATCTCTATCCTCGACACTCCCGGTGACGTCACTACATCGAATGGTGCGCTCAATATCGGGGACATCTATGAGTGACATTGGCCCTTTTGTCTCCCATTTCGCACAAACCCATGTGCAAACGCTTTTATCAACAACAGCTTATCTGTGGCCCTTCCTGTGCCCGATCACAGGGCTACTGCTGACAAGACCAATGTCCTCTAAACGTCTCTGCTCCTCGACAGACAGCGATAACCAAACGTGTGTTTTTAAAGCAATAACGAGGCTAAAGGACTAAGACCAGACTCGACCCAGACCAGACGTTCAGCTCTGATAACAAAAACCACCTCTGGCTGATTAGTGCCCCGTCATGCCAGAGAACAGGGTGTGCTGAAGGACAGTCCTGCGTGCTCACTATCTCTTGACATATAGTGAAGGGCTTTTTTATTTTATAGCCCAAACAACTGCACAAGGACACTTGTAAGAGTCACTGGCACTGCCATTGTTTTTGTGTGTACCCGCACAATCTACAGCGCCTCAGAAAAAGTAATTATATTTGACCCGAGTTGTGAGCTCGCAGTCTAAATTGAACGCAATGAGATAAAAAGGACCGTGTACTGCAAAATAATGCCAGGACAACACAATATATTTGTTTTCTTCACTGATTGTACTTAAAACCAAAAATATAGTGCGACTGGTGCACCACAGTTAACAAAAGAAATTACCTGGATTTGTAAATTCTTTTGAATTAATCACATCATTTTAAATTAAGCACACAAACTCCTTTTGTACTCTTATTGCTGAATTAACACTGATCAACCTCAATTCCCCAGAGAAACCCCATGAAAAACTGACAAAAGTCTATTTATTCTAACATTTTAAAAATGAAGGTAAATTATCGAAATTCTATAAGAATTGCAAAATGTGGTTGAGAGCAGGATTGCTGTAGTTAACGATCATTAAAACAATAAAAGTTAACTAAACATTTTGTTACTTGAAAATAAATGTTAACAAAAACTGTACTCGGTACTTAAATAATTCTACTCAGCCTACTTAGTACTAAACAAATAACTTTAAACTAGGGATGCTCTGATCAGGATTTTTGCATCCGATGCAGAGTACCAATTCGTTGCCATGGTGATCGGCTGATACAGAGTACCGATTCTCATGCTTTGTAATGCATAAAGCACATTTTCCTGATACTTAAGTGGAGATCTCTCCTTACCTAAGAGAATAAATTAAGGATGTAGCATATTATCCCTTAAACATGTCTCTTTTAACCATTTAGTGTGGACATGTCATGGTCAAAAGCAGCTTTACAGAAAATAATAGGAAAACAGATTTTAAAAAATGGCAAGAAAAATGACTAACAATATGCGCGAGACTCGCAGAGCCTCCGGCAGAGCTCATGCGGTTGGATGAGACCGGCGTAGGGGAGATCGCTCTGCTCATGTCACAGCAGCTCAAAACAAAGGATATGCATTGCCTGCAACAAAGAGGCAATAAAATGTATGACGAGTCGCGCCAATAAACTGTATAAACAGAGGCCGCACCACATCTGTACAGTCGTGGCCAAATGTTTTGAGAATGACACAAATATCAGTTTTCACAAAGTTTGCTGCTAAACTGCTTTTAGATCTTTGTTTCAGTTGTTTCTGTGATGTACTGAAATATAATTACAAGCACTTCATACGTTTCAAAGGCTTTTATCGACAATTACATGACATTTATGCAAAGAGTCAATATTTGCAGTGTTGGCTCTACTTTTTCAGGACCTCTGGAATTCGACTGGGCATGCTCTCAATCAACTTCTGGGCCAAATCTTGACTGATAGCAACCCATTCTTTCATAATCACTTCTTGGAGTTTGTCAGAATTAGTGGGTTTTTGTTTGTCCACCCGCCTCTTGAGGATTGACCACAAGTTCTTAATGGGATTAAGATCTGGGGAGTTTCCAGGCCATGGACCCAAAATTTCAACGTTTTGGTCCCCGAGCCACTTAGATATCACTTTTGCCTTATGGCACGGTGCTCCATCGTGCTGGAAAATGCATTGTTCTTCACCAAACTGTTGTTCAATTGTTGGAAGAAGTTTTGGTACCATTCTTTATTCATGGCTGTGCTTTTGGGCAAAATTTTGAGTGAGCCCAGTCCCTTGGATGAGAAGCAACCCCACACATGAATGGTCTCAGGATGCTTTACTGCTGGCATGACACAGGACTGATGGTAGCGCTCACCTTTTCTTCTACGGACAAGCCTTTTTCCAGATGCCCCAAACAATCAGAAAGGGGCTTCATCAAAGAATATGACTTTGCCCCAGTCCTCAGCAGTCCATTCGCCATACTTTTTGCAGAAGATCAATCTGTCCCTGATGTTTTTTTTGGAGAAGTGGCTTCTTTGCTGCCCTTCTTGACACCAGGCCATCTTCCAAAAGTCTTCGCCTCACTGTGCGTGCAGATGCGCTCACACCTGCCTGCTGCCATTCCTGAGCAAGCTCTGCACTGGTGGCACTCCGATCCCGTAGCTGAATCCTCTTTAGTAGACGATCCTGGCGCTTGCTGGACTTTCTTGGACGCCCTGAAGCCTTCTTAACAAGAATTAAACCTCTTTCCTTGAAGTTCTTGATGATCCTATAAATTGTTGATTTAGGTGCAATCTTAGTAGCCACAATATCCTTGCCTGTGAAG
>CAIGQV010000818.1:20162105-20173035 GCA_903798115.1 Danio jaintianensis | reverse complement strand
ATCGGAGCATCCCCGGTTTAAACAGTTTAAATAATAATAATAATAATTATTATTATTATTATTTAAACAGTTTAAACCAGGGATGCTCCGATCGATCGGCTGGAGATTGGTTATTATTATATCATTAATTACTCATGCACTTGTCATCACAAAACTTACTTTACTTCCTAAGAAACAAAAGATATTCTTTCTGTTATTTTAGATAAAATATTTGGTTTCAATTTCTTTCAAATTATTTTGTTTGTGCATGTTTTACAGAAGAAAGTAAGTCGTAAATAGTAAGTAAAAAGACCATTGTAATTTCGGGGAGAGCTATACTTTTTAGCTCCGTTTCAACTACAATTAGCTTTATATTAAAAGAGAGCAAGTCTTTGGCATGTCCTCATTTAGGTATTGAAGCAAGGTGAATGTGCGTGCATAGCTAGAGAAGCTCATGCAGCAGCAATGCATTAAGCAGGCCATGTGCACATCTAGGTCACATCCTAACTGTATATATCATTAATGTGTGTGTGTGTGTCATGTTCACACCTACCCGCCATTTATCATTAGCCTACTACATGTTTGCGCCTGTATATAAGCATCCATTTGTGGATAAGTTTTGCTTCTGGTGCATAAACTTATAAGCTTTCAAACCTGAATGCTGTTTCGCACTATTAGCACATGCTTCTGTAAATGCATTACCTAGAAATGTCCAACAGTAGTTAAATTGTGTAATATTGTAAGAAATTAGGATGAAAATTAATATATACATAAGTTATACATGAAAAAACTGAGAATGCAGTAAAATATCATTTACGTTTATGACTCTCATAATTAAAAATATTAACAACACCACCAACACTAATAAAGGTTATTATTGTTCACAAAAACTAAAGCCATTTAATTACTTAAAATAAATGTTAACTGAAACTTTTTTTTTATTAAATCACATTTACAACTTGTTTAAGCGAGTTGGCAAAAAAAGAATTCAAATATACACAAAAATTAAAATAAATAATAAAACTATACAGACTAAAACTAATTAAAAATGAACAAGAGACATAAATTACAAAATATTTTGAAAAATTAAATGATGACACAACATAACACAGTCCTAACTCTCAAAATATCACTTGCTTTGCAATAAGAAATGTTAATGCTAATGTACACAAAGCAAATATGTCATGATATGCTAACTGATATTTGAACATGCCTAGACTAGCCTTCAGGCATTCATCTGCTCTCCATGTTGCTTTTGCCTCATTACAGCTTTACAGCAACTTAAAACCAACTTTCCAGGATGAAAAATGAGCACATTGTGATTGCGGAGGTGTGATTGGCCATGTAAGATCACTTTGACCGAAATACAGTGGATCTTCAATAGCAGAAGCACAGAAGGGTGCCGGATGTGGGCCACGTTTTGTAAAAAGACAGAATGAAGTTCAAATGTGGTATCTCTCACCTCATTTCCATACATCATTAGATGGTGTGTGGTGATGAGCGCTTTGAAGACCACGACCCAGCTGCTGTTGGTGGTTCTCTCAAACAGAGTGTCTGCCAGCTGGGGCACGTTCACATTCATCTCATTGGTGCAGTGGATGAGATCTGAAAACACACATAAGGCACATGTAAGAGCAGCATACATCACTCATTCACACATCTCAAATGACTCAAAGACAAGATCTCACACAAGAGGCTGCAACACACACAAACATAGCAGGGCCCTTGCACTGCGTAAAACATGTACACACTGAAGGTTTTAGAAGTGACAATAACATTTAAATACAAGGGTGAATCCCGCATTTATCATTCTGTGTGTATTGAAAATAACTCGCACTTAAAATTGCAATGATTAACAATATAGGGATGTTTATGGTGACCGATTTGGTGATTAGATTTTAATATGATTCTTAATTACAGGGTTTCAACTTCCGATTCAGTTTAAATTTGATTTGATTCAACAAAATATTGATTATTTATGACTATTTGAATTCAAATGTTAGTTCAGAGGACAAGGAATACATATTTAAATATAAATGCTGCTAACTAGAAGTGCACCAAAATTAACATTCTGGATGCCAAAAATGAAACTATTTGAAATTTATTGTTTTATTAAATAACTAGTGCTGGGCAAAGATTAATCTCATCCAAAATAAAAGTTTGTTTTGACATAAGTGTGTGTATTATATTTATTTATTATTTACATGTGATACACACACATACATAAACAAAACAATTTTGTAACATGGATATTTAAATGTATATATAATTTGTATCATATACATATTCACATTTTATAAACATTTTCTCAAATATATCCATGCATGTGTGTACTTATATACAGTGCTCAGCATAATTGAGTACACCCAATTTTGAAAATGAATCTTTTTATCCATTCTCGGTGATAGGCAATGTATTTTGGTGCATTTAAACAAAACAGATTTATTAAATGGATATATTTATCAAAATAATATTTTAGTCACCAAACATATTTAAAAATTGAAAGATAATACAATTAAATTCAAGCAAAATATTGCAAAAACTACAAAATTTCAACTAAATTTGTACCTTTTTTTTTTGCTTCTCTTGATTTTTCCTCTTTTTTTATTTGTATTTAATATTTTTCTATAACATATAAATTTGGGTGTACTAGTTTTTGGACCGTTATCGCAAGTTATTTAGTTAGATAAGCTCCAGATTTGGCTTCAGTACTGACTAATGTATATGCACAAATATAATATTGTATAGCTTCCTACTAAAAATATGAATTTAAAAGATAGATTTGTGAGGGGTGTACTTATACATGCTGAGCACTGTATACAAGTAATAAATATAAATGGTACACGCACACATAAATTGTGTCAAAACAAACCATTATATTGGATTCGATTAATCGCGATTATTCTTTGCCAAGCATTATAAATGACAAATAAAAATCATACTACATAGAAATGTAGTGTCAAAATATTACTTGAGTTATTTCTGGTGACCATATGTGGTTCATGCATAGAAAAGTATGTCTGTACATGAGAAAAAAAAAAAAAAAAAAAAAAAAAACATTGAGCTCACTTAAAGCAAAAGTGCTCAAGCCATTGAAACGAATGGGTTTCATAGCACAGCGCTTCAGTATCCGGTGTGAAAATCACTTAATATCATGCAGTGACTATATCAAGAGGGAGAATGAAACCAGTGGCCAAACATTGTGTGCATGCCTACTGGTAACCGAAGCCTTCATACATGGCTATATTAATGTAACAACCATTTACAATAACAACAGAACCAACACACTTATGTTAAATACTTTTTTTTACCTTTACTTTAATTAAACACTGCAAAATGAAACCAAATATGCTCATTCAATGCACACAAGGTAAACAAACTGTGCAATAAAAAAAAATTGTAAAGGTGCAACAGTGAAATTCATTAACAACTTATTACATATTTAAAGAAATAAAATGGTTTACAAATTCAAATCAAAACAAGGCCATTTGTGTGGAAATTATGTAAAATACCAACTGTGAACCAGTTTTTTACTAGAGCCTAGCCAGGTGTTGTGTTATTGCCAGTCGAGATCTTGGTCATGTCACATTGCACTGCCACAGCTGAAAACGGTCTATACAACAGTACATGCAGCAAAGTAATCCATTTGTTCTCCATATGAAAAATATTTTTAACAATCAGCTGCACTGTATCACATCTAGTGCCTATGAACAGTAAGTTGCATTTTCAATCAATTTCTGGCAACACATGTCAAGACCAACCTCATTCACTGATTCCTTGCACACATACAGAAAAGAGAAAACTTTACAGCATTAACAACTACTTGTCAGTTCAGCTCTGTGTACACAGTAAATTTTATAAATGCAGACTTTTTTTTAGGAGTTAACTCAGTGGTTGAATGTAGTTGTCACTCTCATAAATTACTGAAGAGCAATTCCAGTGTTACAGATGTGACATTTGCAGTAAAAATTCAAAACAAATTCACAAAGAAAGTATATGTTAACATTATATTGAAACATCTGTTTATATTTTACAAAACAAACTAACCACGGAGTTATGGGATCAGAAAAATATCAATCTGCAAACATTTTTTTAGATTTTAAATTAGGAAAATAAACATGTGTTATGGATGTGACCAAAAAAGTTAGCAAGTTTACAGTACACAACATACTTTGTAGAAATTCTGTGAATTAAACTGCACAACCCAAAAGAAACTATGCTAATCAAAAGGATAAGAGTTGGCTCACTATAGAACAAAAATGATTGATTTTATTTTACATTTTCGCATTTATGAGGAAAAAGCTTTGTTAAGGATGTGACACCTCTCCGCTATGGATGTGACAGATGTGAAATTTGAACTTGTGTGACTTTGGTAAATCAAATATAACTGTTAATATAGCAGTACTGCAGCAGTACTGCAAAACACAAGCTCACACAAAAAAAACTGAAATGGTTTGGCTATTTTGGTGAAAACTTTTTTTCAGGGCAAGGTTGACATTTGCATGGAATTGCTCTGAAGTGTTCATCCAGAAAAAAAAATTGAACACTAAAAGAGATGAAATAACCAAATTCAGCTGCCATGAATAAACAGCCAAATTAGTGTAAACTCAAATGAATATCTCTCAGTATTCTACACCGAGGGTTAGACACACTTCTATAACCCAGTCGTACTGTTATGCAACACTCACAGACAAGATTCAAAGAGCGTCACGACTTTAAATATGCAGGAGCATCCCAGTTTTGCTTTGCGTACTCGCATCCCAAAAGCAGCATCTCTTGAACGCCATCAGAGGCTCAAAAACTCTCGTTTCTGTTCTGTCCTGTTTGCATAATGAAGACATTCCTCTTCCAGCCCACTGTGTTCTTTTTCTGTTCTTCAAAGGCAAATCTTTTCCCCTCTTCCCTTGAGAGAAACATCTTTTCACACACAGAACAGGTAATGAGGGAGACGACTCCTCCGTATCTGTCGGATTTCAGCCCTGTGGGCCTGTCTGTTGTTCTAATAGGGAGTGCTAGTAGTAAGTAGTGCAGCTCCCAATTGGAGTCTGATGATTAATCGCAAGGATCTGGCAAAAGAGACGCTACAATAGTGTTGGCTATACATCTACAAAACACACTTACAGGATGCCAGCGAGGTACAAATGGCCTATAAATTGAGGGTGTGATGCACTACTGAGTGGCAGCAAAAGCGGATAAGCTTATGTTTAGCAGTTTTCTGTATATACGCAAAGAGGGAATCATTTTTATATTGATGTTAAGCTGTAAAACCATTTCACACAAGAGATGCAATTTCAGTTACCATTAACAGAGTTTTTTTCAGTTATTGGCTGAGGTGATTACTATTATCTGTTAAATAAACAAATTAAACATCACTCCTGTAGCTCTAAGAGCGGAACATAGTGCTAGCCATCCAAAGTAATGCAATTAATTCCCAGGAAACGTTGAACTGATCAAATTTATACCTTATCGCTTTGGATATTTTTTGGAAATGCAAAAAATGATGTCCCTATAACGATGAATACACAACAAGCATCACAAATTAAACAGCCAGGGTGAAACCCAATCAACTGTAAAAACTGCAAATATAAAATACTCAAGTTTAATTTTAGATTTACATATTGCTTTATGTATTAACACATATAAAAAAAATGTCCTTAAAAAGGTAACTGACATTGTGCTGATAATCGTTAAATCTGTCAAATAAATAAGCATGTTACATAAATGCATTTACACAGCTAAAATAAATGCATACTGTTATCCTAGGAGCTGAGGTGGGTCAGCAAAGGTATCTAGCTTTTATGTTGCAATACTAGCATCATCCTCGCACAGAATTTCAAGCAGGCACAGAGCAGCTTTAACTTAAGCATTTTGGGGCTTATTAAGGACCTGTGAGGAACCTGTACCTGTATCTGCCCGATGCATAAATGTAAATTAAAGTATTAGGTAGATTCTTGTTTTCCTTTCCTTTTTATTACTATTGTATAACAAAATTTTAAAAGGTTCCCTCAATAATTCACAAAAAAAAAAAAAAACACTCACAATTTTATTCACCCTCAAGCTTTCTAAGGATGTATTCTCTCTCGAAAAGATATTAGATATTTTCACTATTTGAAAGATGAGATATTACTTAACTTTAGATATAACATTTTGAAAAATGTATGAACATTCAAAGCATTGAAACCTTGAAATGAAATGTTGATTGAGTCCAAAAAGACATTGGACCCTGCTGACTTTAACTGAATAGACAAAAATATCTACTTTTGTGTTTCTCAAGGTTTTAACTACACTGGAAAAAATTATTCCTTGGATTTACTAAAAAAATGTAAGTGGTTGTAAACAATTTATTTGGGTTGAATTTAAACAAACAAATTAAGTTGAACATTATTAAATTAAATTTGTTTAAATTCAACCCATATAAACTGTTTGCAACCATTTAGCAGAAATCATTTTTTTCAGTGATTATCTAAGGGTTTGACAAACAGTTAAAAAAAAAAAAAATTGTGACTGTCTGGTATCACCCACCAGGGGAGGGGAATGCATATCCTGCTTAGAAAAATAATAGCACACAGAGTCGCATTTTGAGGAATGATTCATGCCCACAGCACAAATGAGTTCCATGCCAAAGTTTAGTACTTAAGTTGAGCAATAGTAATTGTACTGCAAACAGCATTAATAAATGTGTGCCATCCTGAAGATTCAAGTTAGCTGCACTGAGCTATTCAGCCTCTCTTCCTGAGATGAAAGCATATTCACGCACTGTGACTACTATTGAAAACACACTGCAGCCTGTTGGAGAATGAGCAACGAGATGGCTGCCTGTTCAACAGTCTTTTCACCCATTTATCTCTCTCTCTCTCTCTCTCTCTCCTTCTCTCCAGGCCTGATCTGCACCATGTCTTGAGCTCCAGTGCTCACTCTCTCCTCCTTTCTTGCTCATTTCCAATGATGGTCAAGAGGAGAGTCTGTGAGCTGATTGGCTCCTTTGGGAGGGAGGGATGGGAGGCAGGCAGAGGGAAAGGGAAAGAGAGTGAAAAAAACTCATCTGAAGTGAGGAAATGTGCTGATTTAATCAGATAAAACAGAACACATTTGGTGGTATTGATCACAAAGTCCATTGTCTTTAACCATGAAAGACATAAATAACAGAATGAAAGTGAGGAAACACCCCATTCCTGTTAACACTTTGAAGCACATGGAATGTATCTGGTTGCATGACTGATTACATACTGAAACAGACAATGGCACTTTTTCTGGCATTGCATATAAGGGCTTTTTCTTTAGGCAATACATTTCAATCATTAAATCCATGTATCAGTATTTCATCTAAAATGCTTAAACCAACATGCTGCATAAATAAGCACTGTTTGGCTTGATGTGGATACTCTGTGTGTATGCTACAGAGCACAGGGTGTGTTTCAGAATGACCACAATTATGAGATTCCAACTTGTAAAAAAAGTGTTTTCGTCCTTGCAGAACTCGTCGCTATAATTGACTCTCACCACCTAAATGGCTTCAAGCAGTTACTGGAATTATACTTCTGCTTAATAATTCCTGTGATTATTATTATTTCTCAACAATGAAGGATTAAACTAAAAATAAACAAAAGACAACAAGTTACAGATGAGAATAAGTAAGGAATGATTGATGGCTGGCCAATGAATTGTTAAAAGATAACACTGGGTGCATTATTTTCTAATAATTCAATGCACTGAAGTCAATCATTTCACTTATAATATGGTTACCACACAGGAAGACTGTTACTGTTGCCAAGTTTCATTTTCAGAAATCAGCTAGAATTTAAACCAATCAGAATTTAGCATTCAACACCAAAAGAGTATGACTTACAAGAATATCTAAAGTCTTGCTAATAGTTTAACTTAATTCAAAATGTTTGTAGAAAAGTAATAAGTAATTAGTGATGATAATTAGGCCAATTTTATTTAATTCCAAAATGACTGCTGCTCGTATTTCATGGATTACTTGTCTTGTTGTGTAATGTTGCCACAGAAAGGCATAATTCTGACAACATAGTCCTGAACAGCTCAGAGTGGAATGCCTGGATTGGCATGACAAAAGCAAAACAAACTGCTCAAGAAAACTGAAAGTAATCTAGTAGATGCTGTCCTTCTAGTTTCAAATTCGACATCATGACATATTGTATTGTATTGTCCAATGTGCATCACATCATGAGGTAGTTAGTGATAGCACTTTATTCTAATTTCTAATGATCCCCTTTTACAATGTTCCTCAGTGTCACACATCAAGTTCACAACAAAAACAGATTTTTGAGTAACTGGAATAAAGGTGGCGTTTCACATCACAGCCTTTAAATAGAGTTTCTGCCAGTCTTTCACTAAAATAGACAATCACAGTTATTCCTTACAAAAACACACACCTCTGCAAGGCGTTGTGCTGAGATGTGTGCACCAGTGCACGAAATGAGGTGCAGCGACGACGACTGAATTCGAGAAAAGAGGTGGAAGCAAGCTGCGGCCCAGTGATGTCACTGCACTGCAACAAACGGAGAGGCTTTGAGCCATGAGGTCACTCAATTTGTCAAAGTCTTATTGTTAGACTGACAGACAACGAAATCCATTGGAAACGTCCATACCGGGCTGAGCCTGCCACCAGTCGGAGATGACAGAAGTGCAAAACATTCTTGGGTTTCCAACACACATCACTGCCGTAACTGGCCAACGCAGACGGGTTTAGAATTAAAATCAACTCCATGCAAAAGAAAAATGAGTCAAATTACAAATTAAAGCGCTTTTGATTCAAAGCATGATTATTCTCTGCAGCGCCCAGGCTTACAAATTAATCAGGATTGAGCCTTGATGAGGCACAGGAAGTTTGGCAGGAAGCCTTTCGTGTGTGTACGTGTGCGTGTACGTACAAGGAATTAAATTCACCAGGTGGCCCGTCGGTCTGTCCAGCTGTCAGCCAGAAGTCCGAAGCTGGTGCTCACCTCTGAACCGCCACAGCTGCCTTGCTAATTACCTGTTCCAATCCTAATAATCACTGACTCCAGGTCAGTCCTTCATGAACCCCTGCTTCCAGGAGAACTGGCCCATAATGCACTAGAGGTGAAGTGGGAATTGACATTTCAAAGTATTGCAATATTGCATTGCACAATATTCTCAGTAAAAAAAAAATTCAATATTTTAGATACATAAGTATTTTGGGGGAAAGTGCAAGTGGTACAATAAACATGCTGGAGCTATGACAGAAGTTATTTTCTAAACTAACATGTCAATTATCTACATTGGCTGTATAGTTTTAATGGACGTTCAGTACATTTTGCACAATTAAACAATGTCCAAAACCGAAAAAAGGCTCAATACTTTTTTTTCGGTACAGCAGTGGGGAAAAACTCATCTTAATATTGCATGTTTTCCTTTTGTTTAAAAAATAGTTTATTGAACAAACTGTGTCTCTCTCCTAAATAAATTCAATTACAATTGGATTACATACTACTATCATTTGAAAATCTTCTGAAAAATATTAAATTGAATTTAACTGTTTACTTTAGATCTAACAATCAACACAAATTATATGCATACATTACTCAATGGACTTACATTGAAGTACCAGTTAAAACAAATTTCATCTGCATTCCAATTTGTTGTTGAAAAAATAATTTACAAAAAGGGGCTGTCATAACTTGTTTTTGTGACAAAATTATTTAAAACGTACAATAAATATTTAAGACATCATAAACAAATTAAGTAAAATACAATGAACAAATATAATACATTACATTGTTTACAAGCGGAGTGTTTACATGAGCCAAAAGATGTTCATCCATGTTTAATTTCATGATGTAACTAAAGAACTTATTATGTAATAATGATTAAATAACATTTACCTTAGACATTTTTAATTATTTAATCTCAAATTAAAAATGGGAACCAACTGCAAACCATTCCTAGGGATTTGACGTCAAACCTGCAACGCTGTATAATTTTACTAAATAAACATAAATATCAAAACGATTGTACTTCCTTTGTGGAAAAGAGGACCTCTAAGATTAGAAGAACTCCCGACCAGTTGAGATTTCTTCTTTGCTCAAAAACAAAAGCTAACCTTTCCAACTTGCAGATAAGAAGAGCAAACCATTCTGAATTTAATGAGTCTTTTAGTGCTTCTAAGTGCTTCAGCTAGCATAAAGGAAAGCAGCGAGGAGAATTGTTCTCCAAATAAACGTCTGTGCTCCCTCTGTCTGGGGAACCTGGGACCTCTATTAAAAATAGCTGCCTTTTTGAGAGCTTGTTTGCTATGTCTGTATCTGTGCATCCATTTCCTTCCCAGCTGTGTGTTGATGGCCTTGTTGCTGTGATTGCAAAGTGCTGGAAAAGGAAATTATGCTTATCTGGGGTCAGTATGGTGGATAGACCTGAGATGTGGTCCATTTTTGATCAGTGCTTGGGGAATATAAATGTGATGACAGTGACATTTTTGTAAAAGGCTCTATATGGGATTCCTGAAGAGTGAGTTCAGTGACACAGTTCTGTGGAATACCGCAACCATTTCTTACACATCATTCCCATATTTCTCTCTCTTCTCTTTTCACCAGCACAACTTTATAACTAATCAGCATCTTGGGAGAAGTGCTTTAGAATTCTGTAAAGCTCTGGTCTAGAATAAAAAGGACAAAAGATTGAGCCACACAATCACATGTAAGATCAGTCCACACTTCTTTTCCCATACAGCCTGAAGAAAATGACATTTAAGAAAAGGAAAACTGAAAAGTAAAAAAATCTAATCCAAGGCTTTATTAAAGTAACACATTATCAACTTGACGCACAGTAAATTAATTCTATTGTTGCAAATGAAAATTATATTTAGGTTACAATTGTCAATGTTGTCATGTGAACTAATGCCAGTGTGTGTGTGTGTGTGTGTGTGTGTGTGTGTGTGTGTGTGTGTGTGTGTGTGTGTGTGTGTGTGTGT
>CAIGQV010000818.1:20096787-20148532 GCA_903798115.1 Danio jaintianensis | reverse complement strand
TATATATATATATATATATATATATATATATATATATATATATATATGCACACACAAAGAGTTTCAAATTAATTAATTAACTTTCTTAATAAACATCATGATCAATATAATATAATGAATATATGATCAATGTTTCATGCTGGTCTGTCAGTAGATGTGCATATACATTATTATCAACTAAATTCAGTGTGTTAGATATGGGGGGAAAGGCTACGTATATTTTGCACTGATATAAATAATTGGGTATTAGCATGAGCACACAATAAATTTATCTTTTTTAAATGGTTATATCTCTTTAAAATAATTATTTATTGTCTTTTTATGGTAAGAACTGACCCAAAGGCATAATAAGGGTTAATAAAACCTGTATTTAATTTTCTGTTGAACTGTGCATCATAGGGGAATATGGTTACATACAGTATATGCATAAGAACACAAGTGTTTTTAAGCATACCACAATGGAAAAATGTGTAATATTAATGTAATTAATTTCTAATATTACATCAAAATGTAACAATTTGCTAATATATTTGCTTCTATATATAAATATAAGGGCAATTTTGAAAAAAAATGCATACATGTTCATTAGAGACACAAAGGCACAACCATTGATAAAGAAAGACAACTTTTATCTACAAAAAATGATGATGCAATCAGTAAGCGGTGACTAAATACAATGTTTTTATTCTTCTAACACAAACATAGTATAAAATCAATATATTGCTATTGTATGTTATTATAATAAAAAATATTAAATCAAAAGGTGCCTATTTGCTAATACAACAAGGAAAAGTTGTAAAAATCTGCTTACATGTTCACAAAAGGCCATGTCATTTTTTAGGAAAAGACTTAACTTTCATGTATAAAAATGCTGTAAAATTATTCACCATCGCATCCACTGAATAAAAAGCAGGCTTAGTAAAGGTCACTGTTAAACACGCTCCAAGTGGCAGACTCATCAGTGGAAAAAAGAGGACTGAAGCACTCCAACAAGCGGACAGAAATAAATGTAGATATTACTGAGCTGTGAGATGATAAACACCTTGTAGCTACGAGATACATGCAATTACACAGACAGAGTTACACAGTCCAAAACACTTCCACAGATAATGTCAAAAAGTGAAGCCTATTTAGTAAGACAGCTGGGGGGATCCATAAATTATGGGCACCGGAGCATGGATGGAAGAAGAAGAAAAACAGACTGACAGAATAAACAGACAATGACTGTTGTGATCAGGCAGGAAGCGTATGGCTCATGACATATAAACACTCGCACATCCAGTGACACATTAAAACACTAGACACGCACCGCAGTGTCAGACGAGGCACTGTCTAAAGCAAATTATTTCTTTTTTTTTATACGCACATACATTTGACACTGAATATTCACAATATAGGAATTCATTTTGCATGCTGGAACATGATGTTTGAATTTAAAGGTATAATTCACTCAAAAATGAACATTCTGTCATCATTTACTCCAAATCTGTTTCCTGTTGAACACAAAATAAGATATTCTGAAAAAAAAGTTGGAAACCAGAAGCCATTGACATCCGTAGCAGGAACAAAAACTACTGTGGAAGTCAATGGCTGTTTTTTTCCAGCATTCTTCAGTATATCTTCCTTTGTGTTCAACAGAACAGGTTTGGAACAAGTGGAGAGTGAATAAATGGTTACAGAATTGTGATTATTGTGTGACTATCCCTTTAATTTGCTATCGCTTCAAGATCTTGTATCCTTGATCTCACAAACCTATGCACATAAAAGACAAGCCACATAACATAAATGAACTCTATCATTTTATTTTAATCTGCTATGATAAGTGTGAAATGTGTGCAGGCTTATCTCTAAAGGAAGCACCGCAGACAGTATTTTATGTAGTTGCTGTTGTTGCTGTTGGTGCCATCTGTGGTCAGCATCTGATCTACAATTCTAAATATATCTCAGGTTGATCAACAGGAATGGACTGTCTGTTGATATTACATTTGTTTTAGGAGCTAAGTATCTATTGAGTGTACTTGAGCCTGCATTTACATTAGCACACTCCCGCGCAATGCCACTCAAAAATGCACACACATTTTAGGATGCAGGCTTTAATGGGACAGTTCACCCAAATATGAACATTTACTCACTATTTACTCACCCTCAAGTGGTTCCAAACCTTTATGGGTTTCTTTGTTCTGTTGAATACAAAAGAAGGTCATGTTAGAAACCGGTAACCATTGACTTCCACAGTAGTAGAAAACAAATACTATGGAAGTCAACGGTTACACGTTTTCAGCAAATATGAGTAAACGATGACAGAATTTTCAGTTTTGGATGAATAAATGGCTTTAACAAGCACAAAGTTAAGGCAGTTGTGAGCGCAGTAAAACCGCAAGAGCCTTATTTAGTTGTGAGTCTACAACATTAAGTATTTATCAGAGAAAACTCTGTGTAAACGCTGCATGTTTTATTGATGACACTGTTGTTTCTGGCATGTGAAAAAGTAAGTACGTGTAAGTGTTAAGACATCATGGTCTTGTCTTGCCCACAAAGGCTTAGTTCAGCACAATTTAAAGGCTCAACAAAGGGTGTGACCGTTCTGTTTCTCGCTGTATTTTTTTCTTCCACCCTTCTCTCTCTTCATTTCATCGTCTCACTCTATAATTCACTGTGAGGTTTTATGCTGGACTGGAATTTTGTGCAGACTGAACATCTAGAGTCACTGCGCTCCTTTAGATTATAATCAAAAGCAGGCAGGATGAGCACACTGGGGTCTGATTCCACGGGAACGTTCTCCTCCTCAACGGCCATTATGTTTTCTACAAGACGCATGATGGCTGCATCGATGTTTGTGTTGTCCTTTTATAAAGAGAATGGAAAAAATGAGTTCAAATGTTCAGTATTAGATAAAAATAATCACATACAGTACTGTGCAAAAGTCTTAGGCCACTAGTATCCAAAAAAAGTTGGCTATTTCTATATTTTTCTGTAGCATGTCAGTTTAAAGAAACTATTTAGATTTTCAAACATTATTTTTATCATTAATTGTAATTCTACAGTGAGATTATTGTCTGCACAAGGAGTCTGACAACAGCCAGTGCTCCACACAGAGATCTGATCATCATCCAGTCTGTCTGGAATGACATGAAGAAACAGAACAAACTAAGACAAACTCAATCCAGAAGAACTTTGGCAACATCTCTAAGATGTTTCAAAAAACCTACCTGCAAAGCTACAGTACTGTTCAAATTATTAGCCACTTGTGTAAAAATGCTGTAAAATGAGGATGCTTTCAAAAATAATGCAGAAATATATTTTATTTATCAATTAACTTATATTAACTAAATCAAATCAACATTTGGTATGACCACACTTTACATTTAAAACACTTGGTACACTTGCCCATAGTTCTTTAGGTAGCTTTGCAGGTATTTTTTTTTTTTTTAATCTTAGAGATGTTGCCAAAGTTCGACTGGATTGAGTTTGTCTCAGTTTGTTCTGTTTCTTCATGTCATTCCAGACAGACTGGATGATGATCAGATCAGATCAGATCAGATCTCTGTGTGGAGCACTGGCTGTTGTCAGACTCCTTGTGCAGACAATAATCTTACTGCAGAATTACAATTAATGACAAAAATAATGTTTGGAAACGTAAACTAATATTTCAAACTGACATGCTACAGAAAGATATAGAAATAACCGACTTTAAAAAAAAATCTGGTGAAAATACTAGCTGCCTAAGACTTTTGCACAGTACTGTATATATACACCCTATATTTTGTACCTTCGCAGACGTCTCGTACCAGCCCACAAACCCGTGGTCCCTGGAGAAATGGTCGAGTTTGGGCAGTTTGGAACCCAAACCATATCTCTGCTGGTCACACTTGTTGGCCAGCAGGACAGCTGGCAGGGGACGTCCATTGCCCAAGGCCACTTTGGAATCGAGATCTTTTTTCCATTTTAACACAGCTTGGAAAGTGGAGGCACGGGTCATGTCAAAAACCACCAACGCCCCGACTGCTTCTCGGTAGTACACTCGTGTCATGTTCCCATACCTCTCTTGTCCTGGGAATAAATAAGAAAATAGTGTATGATAGTTGAGTCATTTTAATGTTTTTTTTGTATGGGAAATCACTTTTATTTTCATATACTGACAAAAATACCTACACTCCATTAAATTAAAAATAAATAAAAAAACAAGCTCATTTTACAACTCCACTTAAACAGTTGAGTTTTACCACTTTTGGATCCATTCAGCCAATGTCAGGATCTGGCTGGAGTACTTTTAGTTTAGCTTAGCAACAATCATTGAATCCGATTAGACCATTAGCATCTTAAACAGTTCAGATGATTTTCCTTTTTAAAGCTTGACTCTTATGTATGTAGTTACACTGTGTACAAAGACCAATGGATAATGAATCCTTATCTAGGCCAACATGGCTAGTAAATATACTATCATTGTGCCTGCTGTAGCTAAGTTCCTTGATTATTATTACTTAATGAGAGTGTATAGTTCCTAGAAATATCAACCTAGAAATGATTTTCATATTTCATTGGTCTTAGTACACAATGTAACTACAGAAGAGTCAAGCTTTAAATAGGAAAATTATTGACATTCTTTGGACATTTTGAGTGAGATGTTAATGGTTTAATCCAATTCAATGATCTATGATTAAATCTAGGGCAGTTGAGCCTGTTTTTAAGTGGAGCGTTCCTTTAACTTAGGGGCATGTTTGGTCAATTAAAAGACATTCTGCTGAGATTGCTATGATATCTGCAGTTCATCTGAATAAGTGTAAAAGCTGCCATTTGAACCTTAATGTACACCAAACAGACAGACCAAGACCTCTGAAAAAAATGTGCAAAACATTTTTAAAATGGAAAAGGTGGTGCATTGAACATTGCTCTGATGACACAGGAGTTGCAACTATGGCATTTGAGAAAGCTATTATTTGTGTTCTTTTTGAATAATTTTCTAAGCTTGATGAAATCGGTATAAATACCTGTTTAATACTACAACAAACACTCTATGTGACAGATGCTGCCCTTGCTGTCCAGAATAAAAGAGAACAGACTTTACTTGGACCCATTCCGCAAGCTGTTTCTTTAATACTGTGTGGTTTACATACACGTTGCTGCTGATTGGGCAGCAAACAAGAGAAAACATATCTCAAAATCCCCTTGAACAATTGTTGCACACCATTTCCAAGAAACATTTCATTCCCAGGTGTGGTTTAAATGAAATAGGTGCTCAAATGGAGGAAATAAATCTAAACTAACCATAAACAGAAGGACATATTGTCACAAGATGACCATAAAATTGTCAGTAAGCTCAAGAATGCCTGTTTTTTCTCATCAAAGTTGCCCATTATGATTGATCTAGTTATCCCAGTTATCCCAAACATGTCTCCGTGCAGCAAGTATTTATTTTGCGTGAGAAATTGTGAATTTCTTTGGGGTGTTTAGAGTCATTCTATAAGATTTTATAAGTATTTTTGGATGTGTTGAGTGTTGTTTGCCATTAACCATACCTAAACGTTTTCAACTATACTTATGAAGCACAAAGAGTAGTGTTTTATACACATTTTCATTACTGAGATGCATTGTACTAGCTACTTTTCTAAAAAATGTTTTACTGTAAAACTTTACTTTTCTATATGACACGATCATACTCCAAAGACCTTAATCAGAGTTGGTGCTATACTGGGTTTTTACACGGATGAAAACAACGCTGTGAGGAATAGGTGCATTCAGTAGCAAATCCAATCATAATATTGTTTTATTATATGCACACATTTCATTCATCAACTTAAAAAAAAAGTCAAACTTATTCCATTAATATTATTTCTCTGTATCATTATCATTATAGGGGCGGCGCAGTGGCACAGTGGGTAGCGCTGTCACCTCACAGCAAGAAGGTCGCTGGTTCGAGCCTCGGCTGGGTCAGTTGGCATTTCTGTGTTTGCATGTTCTCCCCATGTTGGCGTGGGTTTCCTCCGGGTGCTCCGGTTGCCCCCACAAGTCCAAAGACATGCGCTATAGGTGAATTGGGTAAGCTAAATTGTCCGTAGTGTATGTGTGTGAATGGGAGTGTATGGGTGTTTCCCAGTGATGGGTTGCGGCTGGAAGGGCATCCGCTGCACAAAACATATGCTGGATAAGTTGGCGGTTCATTCCGCTGTGGGTCCCTTTTTTTTAATAAAGGGACTAAGCCGAAAAGAAAATGAATGAATTATTATTATAACGAAGCATGGATTATATCTTTATCATTGTAGTTATAATGATCATTCAAGTACGTTTTTTGGACAACTTAATTGTTTTATGTTCAATCCACTTAAATTTGTAAAAAATAATTAGATTAACTTAATCGATTTGTGTTGGGACAGCATGAAGAAACTGGGTGGAACCCTGCATTTTTTACAGTGTATGAAGAGCATAAAAAATTATTATGGAGTTTTTGTCTACCAAACGTTTTTTGTACATATGTTTTGCCAGCTGAGTGATTGGTATTTTGTAAAACAACAATGCAATCAATTGAACCCTCTGTATGTTTGCATCCCCCACAGCCTCGTTTTCGTTTATGGCGCCATTACTAAAATCCATAATGCTCTACCTTCTAAAGTATCATGTTGTTCCAACTCTTGCATCACCAAGATTACGTACATTCAAATGCTAATTTCACAGCATCGCATGGAAAAAGAGTTGACCAGATGGCACGGTTTCACAAAGAGAACCATTTGGCCCGATGGCGTAAAATATGTTGTAAAGCATCTCAGGAGGACCTTACCATTATTAATGTATTATCATGCCGAAAATCATTGCACACATAGGCCAATTAGATTGTCACAGCTAATATACAGGGTTCACACAGCGGAGTGCCTTGAAATTCGGTCATGTATGAGGTCATAAAACAACTGCATTCAATTCGGGATGAGACTTTCATGCAATCATTCAGCTTCTCTGAATTAAGTCTATGTAAATAAGGCACAGCCATACACGACATTTTCACACTTAATATCTGTTGATACACTGAAAAAAATGGTTCATTGGATTTAATCTTTTTTTAAGGTAAGTGGTTGCAAACAATTGATATGGACTGAATTTAAACAAACAAATTAAGTTGAACATTACTAAATTTAATTAGTTTGTTTAAATTCAGCCCATTTAAATTGTTTGCAACCACTTATCTGAGTAAATTCAATGAATCTTTTTTTTCAGTGTTGAGATATTAATTTAAAGGAATAATTTATGAGTTAAACACAAAAGAAGATATTTTGAAGAATGTTGGAGACATGTAACCATTGACTTCCATTGCATTTGTTTTCCTACTTTGAAAGTCAAGGGTTACAGGTCTTCAGCTTTCTTCAAAATATCTTTTTTTTGTGTTGAACAGAACAAAGAATCTCATAAAGGTTTAGAACCAATTGAGGAAGTGTATAAAGTAGGTAAATTTTCCTTTTGGGGTGAACTTTCCCTTTAAATTTGTTCAGTTTTTGGGTATTTTGCTACTTTAAACAAAACAAATCGAACAATAAACAAACAATTATTTGCCATAATTTGCCATTCTGTCCACTATGTCAAGTTAAATGCATTATAATGGAATGTCTGAGCCAGTGTGTGCGTGAGAAGAAAAGTGTTTTTAGTGTTCTGCACTGGTAGGTGATGTGAAGACCCTCACATGAGACCAATATAAGCATGAGACCAGTGAATATAAACACGAGACACACATTCCTGTTCCTGTGCTTCAGTTTATAACAAACACAGAGAGGGATTCACATCACTGTGAGCTCACACAAACCAGCTGAGAGCAGGGAAATCTCAAACAAGGCATGCAATGGCCTTTATGTAATCACATTACAAGCGTTCAAGCCAAGTGTTAAAAGCTTTACTTCAGTAATATTATTTAGCACTTTCTGTCTTTCTGTGCAGTGTGTCACTTCTTGTTCCATGCAAAAAAGCATAATGTTAGTAAACACTTATGCTAGGAAACCTGAGGTTAGAAAGTGCCCAAACTTGCATAACAACTTCTTTTTTGAAACCCTAGAATAATATTTTAATCTTTTTATAGTTTTGGTTCCATTAAACTTATAACAATATTGATATGTTGATTTAATGTAGAATTTACTGTAGAAATGCATTCTTTGTCAGACATTAAATTTGAAATGGTTTAAAAGTGAAGTCTGAAAACATTGAATATGTTTTATTGACATTTCTTACAAATAAATAATGATAATAGTGATATTTTATTATCTGTATAGCAGTTCATGAAACACAACACAAATGAGCATTTTATTCAAAACATATTAAAGGCATGGTTCACCCAAAACTGAAATTTTACTCACCATTTACTCTCCCGCAAGTGCTTCTATTATGAGTTTTTTTCTTCTGTTGAATACAAAAGACAATATTTTGAAGAAAGTTGAAAGCTGGTAACTATTGACTTCTATAGTAGGAAAGACAAATACCATGGAAGTCAATGGTTACAGGTTTCCAATATTTTTCAAAATATCTTCTTTTGTGTGCAACTCATAAAGGTTTGGAACAAGTAAAGGGTGAGTAAATGATGACAGAAAATCCATTTTTGATTAAACTAAACCAAATCCAGAAAACCTGGAATTACTTTTTTTCCGGGGCTGTATATAACAAATATATAAATATATTCCTTTTTTAGTTCATCAAAAATCTATTTGAGATCCTAAAACTAGCATGGATAATATATGTAGGCTACAGAAAATATGCAAATGTTGTGTTGCATATTTTAGATAGCTATGCTTATAGTATGTCAGTATGAGTCTGCTCTCAGCTCCCCATATGCTCATTTATTTACATACTGCTTTTTGATAAGGTAGCCTGTGACTTAACATATTGACAATCATTGACAATGCAAGCAAAGACCAGGAACTAAATAACCTCTGTAACTGACCTGCGATGTCCCACAGCTGCAGTCGAACGACTGTCCTGTGATCCCAATTCAGGACTTTCAGAGCAAAATCGACGCCGATGGTTGCGCGGTAATGTTGAGAAAAAATCTGATGCACATAACGCTTTATGATGGAAGTTTTCCCCACTCCTAAATCTCCAATGACAAGGACTTTGAGTAAGCGCTCCTGCTGCATTTCAGCAATCGAAAAACTACATCACAATTATATTCAAAAGAAAGAAAGAATAAATAAAGTTGTGTAAGACAGACTATTCTCTACATCTAGCTACTCTTACGTGTATCGTGAAACTGCAAATTAAAAGAAATTGACTGCGTTTCGCTGGAGCTGAAGACGCGCCCCCGACAGCTGTCCGCTTTCAAATGCGTCTCTTCACATGGACGAGGAGTTGATGCACTTCTTTTGACTATCGGCAACTTTTCATCTCGCCAAAGATCCACTCAAGGCAAATATTATTACAAACTTATCTTTCCAAGAAGCCCATCACAGTGCGCCCAACTGAACTTCTCGGTTAGAAGGAGATTTTAGTCTGAGTTTATTTTTCAGAATCGCCTATAAACTACATCTCCCGTCGCACTGATCATATGCTTTGTCTGCTCGTAAACCTTGAAGTAGACGGCGCATATACAAATAAATGAAACCTAAATACATAGAATCGATACTGACTAGTTCTCTCCCACATTAATATCAGATCATACGTAATATGATTTCAATGTTATTATGATATATTTTCGGTTGTGAGTAGGCTATAACAGAAAATGTTTTATCAATTCCATTCATCTTTATTTCTATAGCGCTTTTACAATGTCGATTGTGTCAAAGCAGCTTAACATGAAGTTCTAGTAAATTGAAATGGCTTCAGTCCAGTTTTCACAGTTCAAGTTTAGTTTAGTTCAGTGTAATAATGTAAATCCCAACAAACACATCTACGTTGTAGCGATGTCTGTACAACGTAAATTTTTTTCAAAGGCAACGTCGCCACTTACGTGTTCGCTACATTGTTACAACGTAGAAATGTAAGACGTGAGAAGGCTGTAGCAACGTTGTCGTGTAACATTCACCAACCGTGAGACGACGTTCTTGCTACATGTATTAATGTTTTTTTTTTATTGCTAGTTTATCAATACTGCCTAGAATACAAATTATTCAAAGATGATTCCTTGGATTTACTAAATTTCTTTAGGTTAAGTGGTTGTAAACAATTTATTTGGGCTGAATTTAAACAAACAAATTAAGTTGAACATTACTAAATTTAATTTGTTTGTTTAAATTCAACACATATAAATTCTTTGCAACAATTTTGCAGACATCATTTTTTTTCAGTGTGCCTAGAATACAGGATAAGCAGTAATAATTTTCCAATATTGCTTAATATTAAATATTGTTCATTCATTTTTCCTTTTTAATTTAATAACTGCATATGTAAACTTTTAAGTGTAAAAATGCCACACAAATGTATATAATCAAACTTTTTTATTATATATTTCACAACATTTAATACATACAGTACACATCTAATTATAAGCAAACAGTATACAATAATGTTTAGATTATATAAAATAATTAACAATATGTAATTAAACTAAAAGGATAGGCTAAATTAATATGGCAATTGAGAAAGTAAAGTAAACAAACAAGAAAAGTAAACAAGAAAGCAAATTAAAATGCAGACGCTGGGCGTTGAAGCTCTGGACTGGAGAATACAGCAGACCGGGCAGCGCAGCCGAAGACCAGGCGTAGTTGTTGGTATGGAGAAAGCAGTTTCAGAGATGGATCCACAGCAGCCACAAGTCAAAATAGGCAGCGAACAAGAGAGGACAGATCAGAGCTGGACACAACAGGACTACACAAATGACCACTGATGTCTTATTTAGCAAGAAGAAATAAAGCAATACTCACGTCTCCTTGGTCATTGTTGAATGCAACGGTCTGTTGAAATTTAAACTGATTCATTAATGAATCCAACCAAGCAAGCCAGTGGTACCAAACACCTGCTGTTTAAGTTTAATAGCTAACTAATAAAAATATATTTTCAACTTTCTTTTAAGGTCGGATGAAATTAACAAATAAACAAAGTAAGGGGTCAGTTGGGGCCCATTGAAATCATGGGGCCCCATCTGATATTAGTGAAACAGATTTGGCTAATTCTTTAGTGCATATTTGTTTTTAGCCTACTCTAGACAGTGTCAGAGGTTGTTTACAATCTATCCCGTTTTGAGCAGTGTATAGCCAATCACAGGCAGATATACATATGAGCTCAATAGCCAATCAAAAAGGTTTGGATTGGAATCCACTCACTGCTTTCAACACAAGACATTTTTGGTCAATGCTGTGTTTATGAATCCTGTCAATGGAACAAAATATAGTAAAGAAGAGATTTAGTGTGAATCAGATTTTGTTTTTAAGTGATCATAAAGAGAGCAGTCTTTACACACTTTCCAGGATATAAGCTATGTAATGCATTAAGAATTAAAACAAAAATAAAATGTTGATAGGATGACCAACGGCTAAGTACTACTACACATTGCAAAGTTTCATGAGGGACAAAAGTAGAAGCACATAGTTGTTGTTTTGTGGCCCCATACCAGGAATTATCACTAAAAGTTCACCATAAGCAGTGGTCAAACATTCAGACTGAAGTATAAGTTAACTGAAAATCCACTTGATCATTCAACTTTAAAAAATAAACATGAGTAGTCTGTTGTATACAGTTTTATACCAGACTTTTAGAATACCATATTCTGTTTTTGTGGAAAATTTCCATGCGGTCACTTAGCTGGAAAAAAATATATGTATAAGCACAAAGGAAGCAGGGAGGTTTTTGGCTGTCGCTGCTTTTAGGAGGACTGTGGTACTGGTGCTGATGCGGGATGAGTCAGGCTATATGATGCTTCTGCTGTCGCTTCCATTTCATCAGCACAAAACATCCAAACATTTCTCCATCTTCCAAGCGTGGATCAAAACATGACAGGCGTAAATCATCTTCGACTTTAAGGCGACTTTGATCCAGGCAGGGGCCATTTCAACAACACGCCGACTCACCTTCAGCCACACAAACCGCCTACGCGGCGCAGTTTGCTTTGCACCTGTTTGTTTTTCTCCGTAGACGCGAATGTTTTGTTTATTATTCGGTAGGCTATATTATGTGAAGAGTTTATCTCCGTGATTTCATCCGGCGGTTTCTAAAGAGACTTCAATCCTGTAAAGATTATGGAATCTGCCGTTTGGTAGCTTTGAACGGAGCAAGCAAACTAACAAAAACAAAAAAAACAACGTAAGTAAAGAGCACCGAACGAGGCATCATCTACACAAATGCTACTACACAAAGACAGCGATTGTTAAAGTTGTAGGTTTAGAACCGGAAGCAGTCGTTAATTTGACAAGGCCAAGATACTGTAGCCCAGCTAATCTCAGCCATCACATTTTGTCAATAGGTCACGATAACTGTTAGAGACATTGTATTGAGGCTATAAGGATCTGTAAATCTAATTAGCATGAAAAAAGCTCAGTCTAAAACAGTAAACATAATAATAAAAGTTCTATTAATGATTTTTGGCTGACAGACTAATATATATAATATAGACAGATGTACAGTAAACTATGTAAGCTAGTAAATGTGGCACTGAATATTAACCTTCTTTATTAAATGTATATTCTTCCATTATTTAAAACCTTAAAACAGTATGAAACTATATAGCCTACAATTGTTGGTCACAATTTACAATAAGGTTTCATTCATGTATTTATGAAGATGAACAAACAATGAACAATACTTCCACAGCATTTTTTAATCATAGCTCAACATTTACTAATGCATTATTAACATCCAAATTCATGCTTGTTAACATTAGTCAATGCACTGTAAGTTAACATGAACTATAATGGTGAACAACTGAATTTTCATAAACAAACATGAACAAATACCGTAATGAATGTATTGGTCATTGTTTGTTCATGTTAATAAATGCATTAACTAACATTACCCAATATAACCTTATTGTAAAGTGTTAACCAATTGTCTTTAAAGATTATCCTATTTTAGTTTAGATACACTTAAGTAATACCAGTAGAGAAAATATAAACCTCCTATTTTTTCTGTCATAACTGATGGAAGAAATCCAACACTAAAGCAAAGATTTTTTTCAGAGCAAGCACAGTTGTCATACCATGATCGTGTAATTGCTGTAATATTTATAGAAGACATTCCCAGAAGAGCTTGCAGATGAATTGCAAAGCTTCAAAGAGAACTCCACTCTATTTGGTACTTTTAGTAAACTAGGTTTACATAAAATGTAGGCGAGTAAAATAAAGAATGTGTCTCTTTCTTTTCTGTTCTGTCCTTCCATGAACGCATGTTTTGTCAGCACTGTAAAATGTCAATTATTTGCATTTTGTTTTGACAGACCTGAATAGACATGGAGGCAATTTGGCTTTACCAGTTTCGCCTGATTGTCATTGGGGACTCAACTGTTGGAAAGTCGTGTTTAATTAGGCGATTTACAGAGGGCCGTTTCGCGCAGGTGTCGGACCCGACAGTCGGGGTCGATTTTTTCTCCCGCCTGGTGGAGATTGAACCCGGAAAACGCATTAAACTGCAGATCTGGGACACTGCAGGCCAGGAACGCTTCAGGTTTGGCAAATCTTTATCTTGGATTATGTTGCATGCTTTTCCCAGTGATGGGTTGCGGCTGTAAGGGCATCCGCTGCGTAAAACATATGCTGGATAAGTTGGCGGTTCATTCCGCTGTGGCGACCCCAGATTAATAAAGGGACTAAGCCGAAAAGAAAATGAATGAATGTTGCATGCTTGAGACCTTCCTCATGATTCTGCATCTCTGTAAATAAATGTCCAATCATTTATTGATGGATGACAATACATTTCTTAGAAGGTTCAGTGGTTTAGCCTTTTTTTTTTAAGTGTTCAGTAGTGGGCACATTATTTAAGAGGGGTCTGGATGCAGACTCGATGCAGTTGCAATCTTAGCTGCATGCAATACTTTTTAATGCCCACACCTAACCCCACCCCTAACCCTACCCCTCACAGTGATGTCACTATAGCTCCATTGAGTGCATTGTGTCTGACATTGCATCTCTGAGATATCTCAGCTTGCAAATCCAAGTCTGCATCCAGATACTATTGCATTATTTTACATAATTAAAGGGATAATTTGTCATTATTTACTTTCTTTTCACTTCAGTTTTTTTCCTCTGTTGAACCCAAAAGAAGATATTTTGAGAAATGTTGGAAACCGGTAACCATTGACATCTATATTTGTTTTTCCTGCTATGGAAGTCAATGGTTACCAGGTTTTAACATTTTTCAAAATATCTTCTTTTGTGTTCAACACAAAAAATAAACTCATAAAGGTTTGAAACCACATGACGGTTGGTGAGTAAATCGTGAATACATTTTCCTTTTTAGATAAATTATCCCTTTAATTACTGTAGTATCAAACGCTCTCATTAAAAGGTATAAAAGCTGCCAACAGTTGTACCTTTTAAAATAGTACACTTTTGTATCTTATTTACAAATTACAAATAACGGTACAAATTAGTACTCAAATTGTACACGTTTGCCTGAAATATGAACCAACCCAAAAGTTACATTAAATGTTCAATTTAAAATATTAACCAAATTGTTGGGTTAAAACAATCCAGCATTTTTTTTAGAATCTTTAAAATGATCCTGCCCAGCTTTTGTACTTTTCTCTGAAACAACCATACACACTTTAAGTTAAATCATTGAGCATATCTGACCAGGAGTCCTTATCCATCCACATGATTGGTGTTTCCATGGTATCCATGACGATGTAGTTCTCCCAGGCATGATGACAGATTCACACGACACTGATACTTTTTTCCACAGTGGGTGATTCATAGATACTGTCTATATTTATGAATGACTGAATGCAGTCCAGATGCACGTCTAACTTAAAGTGATGTCAGGAACTCCAGAGGCCCTTCGGCATGCTTCACAGCTCAGTGTGTTCCCAGCGGTGCTCCTGCAAGCTCAGACCTCTTTGACAGTCTCACTCTGATGCTTTTTTACATTGCTTTTTTTCCTCCATCTACCTTGTTTCATCTCTGTCTTCGATTGCAATTTTAAATATCCTGTTCTTTCTGTTCCTGTCATACAAATACTTTACAAATACTATCTCTGGTTCATTTCCTAGATAGAGGACATCCATCCATCCATCTATCTATGACCAGATACTAAAACTTAAATTTCCTAAAATAAATTTTTTTAATTAAGCAAGTAGTAGTCTTGTCACACAAGAGTCACCGAATCAAAATAAACTTATATTCTGGAAAACAATATCAGCATCCAATCACGATTACCTGTCAGTTAACATGCATTAATGTCTCATGTATCCACCAGAATAGTGTTTAAGCCATAGAAAGACATTAAAAAAAAAATTGCTTGTATGTTACCAAACACCTTCGCCCCAGAAAAGCCATTTGGTGTCCACAACAAGGAAAAATGTTAAATATATCTGTTCCGACATAAAAAAAAATGAGATCGCAAATTATAGTAAATACTAGTGTTTTAGAACCATACTATAGTAATGTGTATTATACACTCAACACTTTCTTAATGAATGCTACAGCAAACTCTAGTATTAACTATAGTGAACTGATAAACTGTAATAAATACTGTAGCATACTTTAGGACTACAGTAAACTGTGGTGCACTGTAGTATAACATCATATAGTTGATTACCACAAGATTAATTCTAGTATGGTGCAAAAACACTACAGTATGTTTACAATAAATTACTATAGAATTTTTTCATGTAGGTTTTACATTTTTTTTACTCGTTTTAATTGGAAGTTGACTGGAGATTATTCTGCATGCAGAAATGTGTTGTAAAGGATGGGATTTATGCAGGCATGATGATCAAACATCTGGCTTGCAGCTGTGAAGTCTGTCATTACACTGAAAGATGCAGTTATACAAATTTTGATGTAATTGTTCAACGCCTGAGTTGTTCACAGTCAGGAAAAAAAACATGCATTTTGAAAGTGAGTTCAATGCTTCTTCATGTGATTCAATTGTTATTATGCATTCTCTACTAGAAGGAACACTCCATTTTTTGGCAGGGTTTTATTTAGCAACTCCCCTAGAATTAAACAGTTGAGTTTTACCATTTTAGAATCTATTCAGCCGATCTCTGGGTTTGGTGTTAGCACTTTTATCACAGCTTAGCATAAATCATTGAATTGGATTAGACCATTAGCATCTCACTTAAAAATGTCCAAACTAGTTTTGACCATTTCTTTATTTAAAGCTTAGCCCTTCTGTACACACAAATGTTTTTTGAGTAATCTTGAGGTTTTTTGGAGGGGGGGGGGGTCTTGTTTTATGTTCGATCCACTTACATTTGTAAAAACTAATAAGTTAACTTCATTCCTTCATGCTGTCCCAACACAACTCAATTGTACGGAACCCAGCATTTTTTACAGTGTAGTTAAATTGTGTACTAAGACAGACAAACAGAAAATGAGAAGTTGCTATTTTCTAGATCAACATGGCTAGGAACCAGGTATGGGCAGTATTTATGATACATGTATTTCAAATACGTATTTCAAATACAAAATAGTATTTTGTAATTTGTATTTGATGGGCTTAATGAAAATGGCTAAATATTTTGTATCAAATATACTTTAGTGTCTTGTATTTTTGCATTTTCAAAATACTGTAAAATACTTTGTAAAAAGTCTACATGATGACATCATCAAAATGTGGGCTCTGATTGGAGCTTTCTCAGTTATTTGCCTAGGCTTGAGATCAGAACAGAAACTTTATTAAGAAGGTGGTCAATGCTTGGGGTATGGATGGAAATTATACAACACACATAAAGAAATACAGTATATGAGACACAAATATTTAATAATACCCCAGTCTGTACAGACTGGTCAAAACTCCAGACTCCTGTTACAAGGCAGCAGCAGGATGTATATGAAGAGTTTATATGCAAAAAGAGATAACTCCATTTTTAGAGATATGTTTTATGTTGTGCATTGAAGAGTACAATTGCAAAAAACATGATTTATGGAAATGACTAAAACTTTTAGTAGCTTTCAGAAATCATGTTTTTACATTAGGTACTGAAGATTTCAATCGCAAACTACATTTATTGAACCTAAAAAATAAAATAACCTCTTCATATATCACCCTTTTAAAATATAAGACTGTTAAGAGATTGTTGCAGTTTCACTGGCCATGCAATGGATGGAAACACAATGAAGAGATATACAGTAGTACTACTGTATATTCTAACTCATTATCTGCATTATATGGTTTTTACAGTGATTAAAGAGATCATCTTCAAGACAGGACTTTCTGTATAAAATTTGTACAAAATTTATGCAAAAATGAAAGAGTAAGTCAGTTTACTGGTGAAGGGATTAATCAAATATGCCTATTGATGCAAGGTTTGCAAAGAAATTTCATGCATATTTCATACATTTCAATGTATTTTTGCCCATCCCTGCTAGGAACTATACTCTCATTCCAGCGTGACAATCAAAGGAACTCTGCAGCCGTACCATGACTGCAGCAGGCACAATGATATTGAAAATAACACCTGAAAACATTTCCCAGTGTGGTAACTAGGTAATAGCACTGTGTAAAAAATCATTGTGACTGCTGCAGCCATGGTACAGCAGCAAAGTTTCCTGATTATTACACCACTAGTACCTAGTCTTATCAGAAAATAACTTTTAATTTTTCGCCAGCCTTAGTGGACGATGTAACCACAGAAAATTCAAGCTTTAAATATGAAAATTATTGTAACTCTTTGAAATTTTAGAGTGAGGTGCTAATGGTCTAATCCGATTCAATGATCTATGCTAAGCTAAAAGTGCTCCTGCCAGACCAGAAGATCACCTGAATGAATAAAAAAATGGTCAAACTCAACTGTTTAACTATAGGGGAGTTGTAAAATGAGTCTGTTTTCAAAAAATATGTGTTCCTTCAACCTCAATACACATTCAGGAACATTATTTCATTCTGCCACAGGTCTATTACCCGAGCATACTACCGTAACTCTGTGGGCGGCCTGCTGCTTTTCGACATCACCAACCGTCGCTCTTTCCAGAACGTTCACGAGTGGCTGGAGGAGGCGCGCAGCCACGTGCAGCCCCACAGCATCGTCTTCCTGCTGGTCGGCCACAAATGTGATCTGGAACCACAGCGTCAGGTGAGCCAGCAAGAGGCCGAGAAGCTGGCGGCTGCATACGGTATGCGCTACGTGGAGACTTCGGCACGTGACGCCATTAACGTGGAGAGGGCTTTTACGGAGCTAACGCGGGATATATTTGAGCTGGTCAAGAATGGGGAGATTAGCATCCAGGAAGGCTGGGAGGGAGTGAAGAGCGGGTTCGTACCAAACGTGGTGCATTCGTCAGAAGAAGTGACAAAGGGCGATCGCCGGTGTTTCTGTTGAGTCCGCAATCACCACCTCGGTATCTTATCAAACGTTGAGGTCCTGGTGGACAAATCACCCCCCCCAAAAAAACGCTTCCTCCAATTACAGGGTCAGTCTTCAGCTCCCTGAATATGACATCATCACCCCCCTCCTGCCTGCTGAATGCCTAATTGAGTCCCATCATGCCCCGTTGCTTCACTTTTCTATACTATTTTGCTCATTTCCCTATTCACTAAAATCTGTTGACTGCTAAGAATGGATGATTAGCAAATGACAAATTGCAGAACTGATACTGAAAAAAGCCCAGAACTGTATCTGCACTTTAATTGAATCTGCACATGTTGTATTGAGCCACAAAAGATAAAACGAAGACATTCTGACTTTGGGTGTCTCGTACATGTACCAATAGATGAAAGAGTTTTCTTACCGATTTCCGAGACGACTGCTGGGATAGCCATTTCTGTTGACTGAACAAGGAAAGAAGGAGATATACTGCAATATATTATAAGAATTTTCAAGAACACGTGGTCTGTAATGTTTCTGATTGATTTCCAAATCAACAAAAACTCGATTTTCAATTAACTGAAGTCGATTGAAATGAAAGTGTCACTCAGATGACGGTCCACCATCCACCATGTCACCCAAGAGGTTAATTTGTATGATCGGATGCAAAGATTCATGAAGGACTTCTGAAGGTACATCCAAGAGCCCTGGTGCATTGTTTTACAACCATTTCACTAATCACGCATTACCACAAGAGGCCTCTGGTGCTCGCCAGAATGATGAAGAAACCTTAATCTGTTGAACTTATGTACATCTTTTACACCTTTTATCCCAAAGAGTGTTTCTGATGTTACAGCTTGTGATTGTACTATCTAATGTGAAAAAAAGCAAGCTCTTCCTGTAGAACCCAATGAGGGCTCTCAACCCTGTACACGTTCACTCAAGACATCTATCCATAGAGCTTGCATCGCCATGTATTTAACCATTACTTTATTCATCTATAACAACTTTCCTTTTCTAAATGACTAGCTCATTCTCACCCCTAATTAAATAAACCCATAGCCACTTTCTCAAATACGACTGGAGAAGATGTGTCAGTACTGTCCATAACTTTGCACAATTAGCCGTCTCTTTATTGGACAACATGAAACCATTTCAAAATATTGCTGAAACAGGGTCTCAGGGAAGGACCGCAGGATTTCGATTTGGGTTGACCACTCACTCGCTCACTCTGTAAGCTTTTTGGCGCAGATGTGGATTTGCAAGGACTGGATGTACAAACACTACTGACTCTGTTTTAGTGAATTTGAGACACCTTGTATCTCTGTATCAAGGGAACTTGAAATGTAATAATGATTAAAGTAACATGTTAAAAATGTTCCGGTTGTATAACTTGATCAACATTGCACTCACTACCCAAAGGAATTTAAAGTGATAGTTCACTCAAAAATTTTGTTAAAGAGTTAGTTTACCCCAAAATTAAAATTCTGTTAATTATTCACAATTATGTTGTTCCAATCCCCTGAGACTTTCATTCATCTTCGACACGCAAACTAAAATATTTTAGATGAAATCTGAGCTCCCTCATCCTCCTTAGACAACAATGGTCCTGAGACTTTCAAAGTCCAGAAAAAGACATTCCCTGTGACTTCAGTGGTTCAACTGTAATCATACCAAACTTCAATAAAAAAAATTTGTGCACCAAAAAAACCCTAAAATCTTTTTTGCTTGTCTTCCAAATCAGATCTGGGTGTGAGTTTACTATGTGCAATATGATGCTTGATTGTTCCACTGCTAGGTCTAATGGCAACCTGACACAATGGAAAGGATATAAGTAAACAAAGTCCTTGGAGTTTGGTGCACAAAATTGTTCTTGGGGCTTCGTATCATGTAGAAAGTTTTGACAATGTTTTTGTTCCTTTTTTGGACTTTGACGTCTTGGGATTGTTGCTGTCTACAGAGGATGACGGAGCTCTCAGATCACATCTAAAATATCTTAATTTATGTTCTGAAGATGAATGAAAAGATCAAAGTAATGGAACAACATGAGGGCGAGTAATTAACAACATCATTTTTATTTTTGGGAGAAGTATCCCTTTAAATGTCTCACCCTCAGGTTACCCAAAGTGTAGGTCCTTGGCAATTCACAAAATGCAAGTCAACTGTCTTTAGTCTGTGCAAGAAACTGAACATTATTACCTTTATTCCACAACCTTGGAAAAGGATCCCACACACATTCAAGAGATTAACTAACATGCGAGCAGAGTCTGTGTTTACAATAGAAAGTGCATGCATGTTATATAGTTAAATAGGGTACCTGCTTTTAATTATTCTGTATGCTAGAACATTATGTTTCCAAGCATCTCAATCTGAAAGACTGAATTTCACAGATTCCTAATGTTTATTATTCATCACATGACAGGTTGCTTGGGCTCCAGTGTTAGGACTATTTGCCAAGGCTGTGGTTTAAACCTTTATAAGTCGCTCATTGGAAAAGCCCTTGAGTGTTACTAGTGGTTATTACAAGACATTTGAACTTTTATAACTTAAAAAAAAAATGATACTGTAATCAATGTCAATCAAGCTACCATATATGGTTCTGTGTGTGATAAGCAGTTGAAGGTAAATGTTCAGTATCTTGCATACAATCATTCTGCTTCATAAGACCTCAATGCATCCTCAAGTGCCACCAGTATTCATTTTGTATTACATTTCTCTCAAAGTACTGGCAGCCATTAAATTGTGTTTTATGACTTGCCAAGGACAACAGTTAAACAAGGTATCTAATGTTCTACTGAAAAATATTTTCACCTACATCCTAAATGGGCAGAAGATAAATAAATTAATGATTTTTAGATGCACTATAGCATAAAGGTCAGTTTACAGTTTAATGATGATATCATCAGTTCAGCTGTTGCTCTGCTCAAAAAGAATGCAACTGAAAGCCAATAATTTGAAGAGAAAAGTAGCAGTTTTTGCACAAGCGATTTGAAGAAAGGGCCGAAATTGCAGGCACGTATTTAATTAGTTGCACTCATCAAAGTGTATTCATCTCGCTCACTCCCAAAACCCCACTCAGACGATGAATTATAAAAAGCTATGCAGATTAAAAACACAGACCATATCATAGGTTTTGTGCCTTTTCCCAAATCACTTCATTATTAGTTCCTTGTTCAGCGTTTAATGGCTACAATGTGAGAAATGAGTACAGATGAAAAACACATGAAAGGAGGAAGAGTTTAGAAAAGGCCAGAGGAGGAAGAAAAGATAAATGAAACAACGTCCCTCTGACAATCTGCTGCAGTTTAACAATAGTCTCACCAAGATATGGCAAGATTTTAAACAGTTTAGCTTTAACAGATCTGAAAGAGGAAAAAGGGCACAGAGGAAGACAACGTGTAGACCCTGTGAGGAGAAGCCCTATCGGAAAAAAAATTAGAAATCATTATAAAAAAAACAAGAAAACTACTGTTATTACTTTTGTTTGATTTTTTTCTTCACCTTTTTACTTGAAAAAATAGTTTAAAAAGTAATAAATCAATAGATAACAGTTGGAGTTGGTGCAAACAGATACATGGGGGTGAATCTTCTGATGGGGAAGGGATGGATCACACTAGGACCGCTCGGCAGATTTGAGGAGGTTGTCTTTGCTCCTTCTCTTGACATCCCAATTGTAAACACGTGCCATATCTGAGAGAGCAGCGGTTAAGGTGGATCTGAAAAATTTGAAAGTTTTCTCTGCTTTTTTTACTCTCTCTTACTCCGCCACTTGGAGGAACAGATTGTAAATATATGCGAGAAGACTTTTCTACAAATCTCTTGCTTAACAGATTACAACAGATGGTGAGAGCAGGTGACAAACATTCTGTGTTTTCTTCAAAGAAATTAACAGATGTCCTACAAATATCTAAATTGCCTTTAAAAATCTGATAGTTTGGTGAGGCACAAAATGGGATTTGAATCTTGTAAAGCAATACTCCACATGATTTCACTTATAAAACAAACACTAGGGTGGTACAGTGGGTAGCGCAGTCACCTCACAGCAAGAAGGTCGCTGGTTTGAGCCTCGGCTGGGTCGGTTGGCATTTCTGTGTGGAGTTGGCATGCTCTCCCCATGTTCGCATGGGTTTCCTCCGGGTGCTCCGGTTTCCCCCCCAGTCCAAAGACATGCGCTATAGGTGAATTGGGTAAACTAAATTGTCCATAGTGTATGTGTGTGAATGAGAGTGTATGGGTGTTTCCCAGTGATGGGTTGCAGCTGGAAGGGCATCCGCTGCGTAAAACATATGCTGGATAAGTTGGCGGTTCATTCTGCTGTGGCGACCCCTGATTAATAAAGGGACTAAGCCGAAAATGAATGAATGAATGAATAACCAACACTAAAGCACCAAAAACAATTACAGGAGTAAAATTACAGGTGTTTAAAGGGATAATTCACACAAAACCAAAAACTCCATTTACTCATCCTCCTCTTGTTCCAAACCTGTTTGAGATTCTTTTTACTCCGTTGGAATACAAAGGAAGATATTCTGAAGAATGTTGAGAAAAAAACAGCCATTGACATTCATTGTTTTTTTCCTACCACGGAAGTCAAATGATGCTTCTTCTCAACACTCATAAAACACTTCAGAAATCTTGGTTTGTGTTCAAAAGAAAAAGAAAGAAATTTATAAAAGTTGGACCATTTAAGTGCAAGTAAATGGAAAGGACATTGTCATAACTGGGTTAACTATTCCTTTAATATGCTTTCAGTTTATTTTGATGCATAAAATTTCTGTCTCAGCATAAAAAAGATACAAGACACAGAGCCTAAAATCTTAATTATTCAATCTCTATATGAATGAGCACTGTTACTAAACTCCCTCAAACACTTTGACTACAATCGTGTGATTTTCTCCAGAAACGTACACATCACAATATCCAAAATTTATGCAGTTTCAATTGGGGATGAGGCCTAGGACACTATAACCCTTTTTCCAATTAAATGGTTCTAATGTGTGAGCAGGTCTCCCTCACAACTGGCCTGCATTTCCAATGATGATGTAAATGACATTTCATTTTACTCAAAGTCTTTAAAACATTTTACTTATATCTTAACAAAATTAATTTGGCCATTTCAGAAACATAATACCTGTACAGAAAATGTTTTAGTAGGCATGAAGAACGAACGAGTTTGGTCATGAGTATCATTATCAAGAACACAGTGACGACATTCATTTTCAGTAACCCTCAATGCTAAATCTTCTTGATTCACTATTACGTGGTTGATAGTATATGAATGCTTTCCAGGGTCTCATTTAGAAATGTGGTGTGCAAAATGGGTGGAAATGTCAAAGTTAATGGGAGAATGTGCACAGCTGTAAGTAAACTCTAAATAAAGATATTTAACTTAAATACTGACTTAATTGAACCACTTTAAATCCTTATATGAGCAATAATCATTAATAAATAAATAATTTATTATGGTGTATTATGTACTTTTGGTGGTCAGAATAGCTTTTTAAATGATAGCTCATTCATTCATTCATTCATTTTCTTTTCGGCTTAGTCCCTTTATTAATCTGGGGTCGCCACAGCGGAATGAACTGCCAACTTATCCAGCATATGTTTTACGCAGCAGATGCCCTTCCAGCCGCAACCCATCACTGGGAAACATCCATACACACTCATTCACACACATACACTACGGACAATTCAGCTTACCCAATTCACCTATACTGCATGTCTTTGGACTTGTGGGGGAAACCGGAGCACTCGGAGGAAACCCACGCGAACACAGGGAGAACATGCAAACTCCACACAGAAACGCCAACTGACCCAGCCGAGGCTCGAACCAGCGACCTTCTTGCTGTGAGGCGATTGTGCTACCCACTGTGCCACCGCGTCGCCATGATAGCTCATACTTTTTATTTTATATTTACATTTTTATTTACCATGGGCATCAACAATAAAAACAAAATACTTTTTCGGTACAAAATAATGTTTCAAAAAATGTCACTAAAAAAACTACATTTTAAATCATGTTACCACAAAATATTTTTTTCAAATGTCATAATGAGGCAGCAAATCATCATTTAGCCTTATATCACAATAAAGATTTTATTAATGGCTGCCAAAAATTCAGCTTTGCCATTATATGAATAAATTAAATCTTTGGATATATTAAAACAATGAAATTATTTAAACTGTTTATTATTTAGCAAAATGACCATTCTACCATTTTTTTTTCTGGTGTGGCTAAAAGGTGTAATTTAAAAACATTAAAACATCTTAGATACCCAGACTTTTAAACATCTTTGACAAACTCTTGTAGACCTGAGAAGTCACAGTTCCCACCAAAGGTATTATTTAAACAAAAACTGACAGACTGATCAAACAAAAGGTGCACATCACCATAAATAAACAATAGCAAACCCGAGTCTGTATTTTTGCAGCAGTTTAAGGATACTGACTTCAGTGGTTGTGAACTGATCTCTAAGGAAGTCCAGATCCTCTTCCAGAGAGTCCAGATTTCGGGACGCTGTGGCCAAGTTTTTCTCCAACAGCGCCTGGGCTGCATCAATATCATACTCCAACATGACATTAGCCTGGCACACAAAAACAACAAGCACTGCTATACACGAGTTTTCACAGTCAAAGTGAACACTTGTTGGTTGAAATATTTTATCCTAGCAACTGGGTGTACATTTCATTAAACGGATAGTGCCAAAGGTAGTGTGCCTTGTTCAACAGTGCAGACGGCAATCATATTCATATATATATATATATATATATATATATATATATATATATATATATATGATTAGCTGTTATGACACAAATTGTAACAAAACTACATACAGTACAGCCATGTAACACACACAGTGTTCCCACTTTAAGCCAAAAATCGAACTCCCTGACTTTCACTGACTAGAAAGCTTAAGGCCGCTGTTGTGCTTATATAATATATTAGAGTACTGATGTCAAAATTTTTATATCAAAATAATTTCATTTTGAATGACATTTTAATAGCAACTGATAGAACAACAATGGATCCTTTACTTGAGATTGTTTGTTTTTGTTTTTTTACAAACATTATATTAAGCTTTTCTTTCATCTACTTTTTTACTACCCAGTGTTTGAAGTGATTATTCTGGAGCCAAAAATTGTATATTATCCTGGCATGTTATCCTTGGTTAAGAGCAGAGTCTGGTGACTGTCAGTTGATAAGAATGAGAAAAAAGAAGAAAAAAAAAAAAGAAAAAAGAGCTAAAACAATTGGTTCAATGTGTATATAAGAGAGTTGTTGTGCTAGTTAGGATAGGTCACTGTGTGGTTACCTCATGTCCTCATGTCAATACCTACCATCTGGTTGACTCTTTAACCTTTTGGGTTTGTTTTGCATTATTTACATCATATAGTTAATGTTTTGTTGTGATATTTTAAGTCTATTTTTGTTTGTTTTTTGCTTTGACTGATTGTTGTTATATTAGTTTTGTTTATAATAAATAATTTGCATGTATAGTATTTTATTGTTTGATCTCCCTTTTATGTTGCGACTCGAATGAGCGTGTGGTAACACCATTAAATTAAAGGATAACAAAAACGATTATAATTATTTTGATTTCATGCTCACTTAAAATGCAATAGGACTCAACATTTAACACTTACCCCAAGCCACAAGCACACTTTATCTGTAGGTGGGACAGAGGCCTTGCAGTAGACGTTATCAGCCAACAAAAAATGCGTCTCCATGGGATCTGTGGTGTCCTGTGATTGGACATGGAGAATTAAAAATAAACAAACAAACACAGAGAGGATTTTTGGTGAAGCAGAACAACACACTTGCTGCATCTCAAAAAGCAAATGACGGTTTCCAACCGAGAATTAAAATGCAGATCCATGCACACTCTAATGCAAATATTGCCCACAAGGATTGGAGAAATAAAATCTGACTAAAAAAGCAGCAACTAAGACTGCACAACATTCGGTTTCAGCAACATTTGTGATGGCAAGTAAAGATCATGACCAGGAGCCACAGCTTAGAAAACTTTATTTGTGGATGGACTGCAAAGTTTAATCATAAAAAAGTTTAAATGTATCATTTGATTGTAATTTTTGGTTTATAATATTGAAAGGACTCTACAAAATCACTTTAATTATGCTAAAATAATGAATTCTTATTTTTTTTTAATCTTTTGAAACCATCTGGTTAAAAAGATGAAAAATAAAATATTGAAGGTCGCTGGTTCGAGTCCCGGCTGAATCTGTTGGCATTTCTGTGTGGAGTTTGCATGTTCTCCCCGTGTTGGCATGGGTTTCCTCCCCACAGTCCAAAGACATGCGCTATAAGTGATATGAATAAACTAAATTGGCCCTAGTGTATGTGTGAGTGTGTATGGATGTTTCCCAGTACTGGGTTGCAGCTGGAAGGGCATCCATTGCGTAAAAAAATAAGCTGGATAAGTTCATTCCGCTGTGGCGACCCCTAATGAATAAAGGAACTAAGCCAAAGGAAAGTGAATAAATTAACTTTGAGGAATCATTTTAAGTCATTTGAGACCGTACTTTGATTTGTTTCTGACTGTGAAGCCATTTTGAGATAAGGAAGTTCAAAACCACCATCAAATGAGCTTACCTTCTTTTTCTGCATGTGCCGTAGAATTTCTAATGTCTGTTTGATTTGTGGAATTTGGCTTTTCAACCTGAAACAGAGGGAGAAAAAAAGTCAACAATTATAGTCGACAAAACAACTAGTAGCCAAATATAAACATGCTATCCAGAGCATCGTTTATGACTGACACAAAAAGATTGGTAACACTTTACAATAAGGTTGTATTAGTTAATACATTTACTAACATAAACAAACAATGAATCATACATTTATTACAGTATTTGTTCATGTTCGCTAACGTGAGTTTATGAAAATACAGTTGTTCGTTGTTAGTTCATGTTAACTCACAGTGCATTAACAACAGTTAACGAGCATGAATTTGGATGTAAATAATGCATTAGTAAAGCAATGTTAAACTATGATTAATAAATGCTGTGCAAGTGTTGTTAAGCATTATTTCATGTTAGTAAATACAACCTTATTGTAAAACCTTATTGTAAAGTGTGACCGAAAGATTGACTTACTATTACAGCACAATGTAGAACGGATCAAAACCAAACCTGAGTTTCTTCTGCCCCAGATTGAGCTCCATATATTTATATTTCTGATATTGTTCATCCAGCTTCCTGAGCACGGCGTCTGCTGTGTCATTACCAGGCTGCTTCATGAAGGCATCCACATCTTCCTACAGAACGCAGTGTTTTTCACATCTCATTAATTACGTCTTATAATGAACAAAGCATCCGACTACGTTTTTGCAAGCCAGTTATTCATATGTTCTATGTCACTTAAAGCTCTCTGCACCTTCAAGACAAGAGCAAGCAATGCCTGCCTGCAGCCTTATAAGGAGAAGAACAAGGCGCTTTCTTACTTAAAGCCGTTTAAAGACGAACACACCAATACAGACAGAAACGTGTCGACAGCACGGACATGAAAATTAACTATATATCCAATTCTCACTGACCACAAATATTGCTTCGGGGATTCCGAGGTGTTTTTTCTTATTTGCAGCTCCTGCATTGCCACTTTCTATGGTCGTCGCCATTTTGGAGAGACTTACAACTCTTCCTCTTTGACGCACGCGCACGCTGTTCTTACGCACGAGCGCCGCGTGCATAATAAAAGTAACGGAGTCTCCTTATAACAGTGCGCCGGTGATGACTTCATCTGGTCATCTTGTCATTAATTTGTTTGTATGTTATATTTAAATTCAAATGTAGTACGTCTGTCTTTGTTAACGTATGTTTTTAATAATATTCTACATTTATAAAATCGACCGGCAGATGTCAGTGTTGCCCGAATGACTCGAGAAAGAGCATGAGGCGCTGGCCGTGACGTAAGCAACTGGCGGCGAGCCAGAAGTTTGATCCAATACATTTGGGGTGAAATGAAAAAATAGATAAATAGAGTGGCTATTTGTCTTCAGTTTGATTTTTCATAATATTATTATTGAGTCTGTCTGTTCTGCTTACTGTCAGCTTCAATACAGGCCTCCTCTGTCAGTCTGTATGTGTTTGAATGTGAAAGTGAGTAGCATGGCAAGAATTGGACCTTAGTAGATGTGTTTTATTGAATATATACAATTATATCACACATACAGTGTCATTCTAATGCACATTAAAAATGTGAATAAAAACAGAAAAGAAACTAATATAAAACATGCAAACATATAGCCTAGGTAAAAATGGCATAAAGTTAGTAAAATTGCATTAATGAAAGTGGAATTTGCCCAAAATATATGCATATTGATTAAACAGAAGCACTTTCCATTATCTTTAGAATAGACATTAAAGCCAACATATTTTTTCTCTAAAAGATAATAAATAATATTTTTAATGAGAAATGTCAGTCTCTTACAGTATACCTAATGTGCAGCATATACTTCAGTTAGTGTATATATATAGTACTCAACATTTGAAGTGGATCCAAAAGGTTCTTAAAAATTGTCCTAAGATAAGAATCAGTGTTGTTCAATAGTTTTAGGACAACTTTGATGAAAGGTTTTGATCCACTTCAAATATTGACTAGTATGTGTGTCTGTGTGTGTGTGTGCCCAGTATAACTGAAAATGTGAATACTAAAAGTAAATATGTGAGGTATGGATTAGTTAGTATAGACAGAATATTAAAGATTTTTTAAATGCTTTTGGGGTGAAATATTTTGCATTATTATACAAAAAGAGGGGCCTCACGGTGGCGCAGTGGGTAGCACAATCGCCTCACAGCAAGAAGGTCGCTGGTTCGAGCCTCGGCTGAGTCAGTTGGCATTTCTGTGTGGAGTTTGCATGTTCTCCCCGTGTTGGCGTGGGTTTCCTCCGGGTGCTCCGGTTTCCCCCACAAGTCCAAAGACATGCGGTATAGGTGAATTGGGTAAGCTAAATTGTCAGTAGTGTATGAGTGTGAATGGGTGTGTATGGATGTTTCTCAGAGATGGGTTGCAGCTGGAAGGGCATCTGCTGCGTAAAACATATGCTGGATAAGTTGGCGGTTCATTCCGCTGTGGCGACCCCGGATTAATAAAGGGACTAAGCCAAAAAGAAAATGAATGAATGAATGTATACAAAAAGAAAAAAGAAAACCAACTGCAAAAGCAAACAAACAAATAAAAAATACGATATTAAAATTGTAATAAGTAATATGATATTTAAATAAAACATTTTTCACTTATAAATTTATGTTATCTCACACAACAATATAACCAGATATGTATAATACTAAAATAAGGTAAATGAGTGTGGTATATGGATTTACTTATTTAATATATTTAGTATATATATTTATTATTTTTATTTTTTTATATATATATATATACTTTTGGGATTAGACATTTTATCCTTGCAGCTTGCAAAAATTTGATAGTTTGGTGTGGCACAAAATGTGATTTGAATCTTATAAAGCAATACTCCACATGATTTCACTTATATAACAACCAACTAACGATGCGTGGCGCAGTGGGTAGTGCTGTTGCCTCACAGCAAGAAGGTCGCTGGTTCGAGCCTCGGCTGGGTCAGTTGGCATTTCTGTGTGGAGTTTGCATGTTCATTCCGCTGTGGCGACCCCAGATTAATAAAGGGACTATAAGCCAAAAAGAAAATGAATGAATTGATGAAGAAACAAGGAGTCCAAATTCCAGATGTTTTTAAACCTAATTTAATGTTGAATATTACATTGTGTTGCATAGCCTATTATTTCAATTCAGTTAGATTTTTTATGGTTTAATATTCTGGTAACACTTTAAAGCTACGTTTGTTGACATTAGTTAACTAGAGTTACATGAGTTTAAAAAAAACACACAAAAAAAACAGACTAAAGCAATTAATAAACTTTCCACTTTTTTTTTTTTTGCTTACACATTTCTAAAATTAAAAGTTGTGTCTATCTCATTTAAAGGGATAATTCAACCAAGAATGGAAATGTCCTCTTCATTTATTCACAGTCAAGTGATTCCAAACTTTTACCAATTTCACAAAACAAGATATTGTGAAGAATGTTAAAAAAAAAGCAGCCATTGACATCCATAGTAGGATCAAAAAATACTATGGAAGTCAACATTCTTCAGAATATCTTCCATTGTGTTCAACTATATTCCTTCAAGTCATCTTATACACCTACTGGACAGACATTTAATGAGGTTTGTTAGAGTGATTCTTATTGAAATACATTTGTGAAGATTACAGTTTTTGTACATTAAACAGACACACTATGTTGAAACAAAAAATCAAAGTGTTGAATAAAGCAGTGAGAGTGACACCAAAAGCATATTTTCATTAATAAACATGAATAGCCTACTCAACAGATGTTAAACAGAGTGAGGCATGAGAAGATAAGAAATATTTAGAGTATATTAATAATATTCATTGAAGCAGACTGCTCTATTGTCCATGTCATTATGATCAAATGTCACAACAGACATTAGTTCATATATTACTCACTGCAACGAATATTATGGGTCTGTTCTCAGTAAATTGCTCTGTACTTTAACAAATGAAATGAAGTGTCATCAGCTCAGTCCCTCCCATTAATAGACCACAAAAAGAGCCCATTTCAACGTTATAAACCCTTGCTGGTCACATTACTAACCGGCATGTTGTGTTTGGTATCAGTGCGCAGGGTATAGTGTGTGTGTGGGGGGGGGGGGGGGGGGGGGGGGGTTATTACATATTTAAGCAATACATTTCAACAGTTAAGCATAAGATTGGATGACACTGTGAGTAAAAAGATAAAAAGGAAGACAGTAAACTGTAAAAAAATAAAAAATAAATGCTGGGTTCCATACAATTCCTCCATGTTGTCACAATACAAATCGATTAAGTGAACTTAATCATTTTTTTACAAATTTAAGTGGATTGAACATAAAACAATTAAGTTGTTGCAAAAAAATAAGAACTGTGTAGTTTCATCTCATTTAAAAAAAGTAGTTTGAACAAGCAGCAAAAGTCATTTTTTAAATGTGTAAGAAATAAAGAAAAAACGAATAACAGAGGCAAGATTGTACACTTAAAGGGTCATTGTAAAGTTTCAGTTTTTACACTTTTTGTTGTAAACATTTTGTAACGTTGTAATTAATTAATTTAAATCACATTGTGCAATGTTGAAGAACACTTACATTTATGAATATGATATTTACCAAATAAAAGAAATAAATTGCCTATATAATCTATGCGCAGGGTAGTGATTTCAGGCAGTGCGTTCGTCAGATCTGCGTCAGAAGAGATGATCTCACAGGAGGGCGTGGTCTGCTGAGGCGTCGCTTGTCAGACACACTCATAGCGCAGCGAGTATCAGCACTGGGCGGGTGTGAGGAAACCTCTGGGAAAGAGGGAACGTCTTGCTTTATTTTGTTTTGGAACGACAATAAAGAGGCGTACATTTTTAATCTACTACAACTATTCAATTATTCAGTCTTGTGTCTCTCGACGGGCGCCTGTACGTGCGGTGAGGAATCGTGAGCGGCAGCATCTTTTCAGGACCTTGGACAGAGCGCGCGTACACAATGGCACCAGTGACGACAGAAGAAGCACATTTTGGTATGCAAATCCTTGTTATTTATCCCTGAAAAAATCGTATTTGTGCATGTTTAAAGAATTGATACATATATATTTTTAGAAACGAGGTTTAGTAATTAGCCTACTGTAACGCAGCTTCTCCCTGATGCGCGGGCACAGTCATAAACAGGCGCGTGCTCTATTAGTAATCTATGACATCACTAATGCAAAATGTGAAAATGTATTTAAAATGCGTTGAAACGTTTGTCGGCAGCTTTCAATTGTCAATTAATAGTCACGTGAAGTGGTTTTCTGAGAGAAAGGGGTGATTGAGCACCTTCGCTAATTCGAGGTGTTGCACCCACGGTGAAAACGGAAATTTCCAGATTCCCAGACACTACTGCACTACCACATGATTAGCTTGTTACGCTTTCGTAGGCAAAATTTAATTATCAGTTCTTTATAAACGGCTTAATTGTGATTTAAGAGACACTGAACTCCCGAGACCTTGTTTGGTTTGAAAAAGTGGTTTTATTTTTCTTCGAAGTGTTAGAAATGCCAGTGTTAGAAACAAATGCCAGTGTTTGTGTCAGTCATTCTGATGCAAGTTTGATTGTAATTTCCGAGTTTAAGGTGTTTTAATATAGCAGAGAAAAACTGTAACTACATACAGCTGTGAAAATAAAAAGAAACACTCAAAATTCTCAGTTTCATCTGATTTACGATGTACTGTATAGTATTGTGTTTGGGTGTTTTTGCTTTATTCTGTAAGCTACTAATGATATTTCCTTCAAGTTTAAAACAAAAATGTTCTCATTTAGAGCATTATTTGGCATAAACTAACAAATAAGTGTCATGTATATATACATTTTTAGACAACACAGTACCAATGTTAAGAAATCAATTCTAACCAATTGTCATTTGACATATTTTTATTTAAAATATGGACAAAATGCTTCCAGGTCTTTACAGAATAAAACAATGATTAACATTAAGATTGTTAGCATTTTCCATAGCTGTATATCTATAAAATAACTAATAAATAAATAAGTGTTTCTATTTTTATTTTTTTCAATTCTACATACATAGCGGAGGTTCCTGTGAGCGTGGCAGTGGTCAGTGTGTTTGGCCTGGTCTTCAGCGTTTCCATCTTTGCATGGATTTGCTGTCAACGCAAAGCCAACAAGACCAGCAATAAGACCCCACCCTACAAGTTCGTCCACATGCTGAAGGGGGTTGACATCTACCCTGAAAGCCTGAATGGAAAGAAGAAATTTGGAGGAGAAAAGACACCAGAAGCCCATGGAAAACAGACCCTCAGTCCCACTGGTGGACGGCCAGATCTCCATCTAGACCTGGAGAAACGAGACCTAAATGGAAACTTCACCACAAAGCCACCCACTCTCCAACTGAAGGTGCGTAGTTCTCCAGACATAGACATCCCGGCTCTCCAGGGAGGATTTGCTAACCAGGAGGCTGGTACTCCAGAAAGCATCGTGTCCAGTCAGACACCAACACCAGCCGTGGAGAAATCCCAGGACAAGGAGGGTGGTTTGGGAACGCTCTTCTTTTCGGTTGAGTACAACTTTGAGAAGAAGGCTTTCATGGTTCACATCAAGGAGGCACACGGACTGTCGCCTACGGATGAACAGTCGCTGACCTCTGACCCCTATATTAAGCTGACCCTGCTGCCTGAGAAGAAGCACAAGGTGAAGACACGTGTTTTGAGGAAGACTCTGGACCCGGCCTTCGACGAGACCTTCAGCTTCTACGGAATCCCATTTGCACGAGTTTCCCAGTTGGCTTTGCACTTCATGGTGCTGAGTTTTGACCGCTTTTCACGTGATGAGGTCATCGGAGAAACCCTTGTTCCTCTGGCTGATATTGACCTGTCTGAGGGGCGCGTCCTCATGAGCCGGGACATTATTAAGAAAAATATCAGGGTAAGAAAAGCTTTAATTATACTTTCTTGTTGTGTGTTTGTTTGTGTGTGTATGTATATCATGTATGTTTATATGGACATACACTCTAAAAACCTAATGTTGAGCCAGATATGGACAAACCCAACAGTTGGGTTTAAAAAATGTAGATTTAATAAGAAAATATAACCCAACATTGGGTTTGGTCATATTTGACCCAAGGTTGGGTTAATAAAGCCCGGCATTTTTTAGGTACTGGTGGCATTTCTTTCGGTTTTAAAATAAAAATGTTACCATTTTGTGCATTTTGTACAGTAAAAAAAACAAAAAGATCTTGAAATGCATTAAAGTTACATAAAAGTTATGTAAATGTTATGAAATCCGTATTTGGAGGAATAGAATGTATTTATTTATTTTGCACACACACACCGACACACACCACACTAACACACAAACAAATATTCCCACTTTTCTGCCAATGAATGCTCTAAATGTTATGTTTTTCAGGAAGATGAAACCAAATTTGGTTATTTATCTCAACACAGAAGTTCGAGATCATTTGACATTAAAAGACAGTTAATAGTTAGTCTTGATTAATGTGGACAGTCAATGACACACCCAAGAAAAAATTATGTCTGTTTGTCTATTTGGATCAATAAATAGTCTTTGACATCAATTTTAAAGCCCACACATTGCAAATTTTTAAATGCCTAATAAATTGACCACTCCATTTCCTCGGCCTTTACAGAGAGATTAATGTATTTAGGTGGTTAATAAATGCACTATTCACCCATTGACACACCAATTGTCATCATGCTGTAATGCACTCTTGAATTCCTAAAAGTCTTAGTTGGGCACTGAAAGCCCACATACCTGACTGAAACAATAGGGAACAGGTCAGAAGTCAACATTTTTGACAAAATCTTGTTTTGGCAATACAATTTTACTGTTATGCACGTATGAATTCACTCCATTTGAGCTGAAAGGAAAGCTATTATCTTCCGCTGGTGACTGTGGTCGCATACAGTTAAACACATATAATTATGTTTCAGTGGCTGAGAGACATTCCAAGTCATCGGCGTGGCAGAGCCCTGCTGATGTGTTGCCAAGGCAACATGGTGCCGTGTTCACACATAATTGGAGTCATGCATTGGTGTTGTGCCAAGGGAATGATTCACACTCAGTTTCTCGTAACATCAATGCGCTGTTTTGGAAGTTGTCTCTCTAAGCAGCCCATGGTTAACTGCCCAAACGTGACATTATAAAAGATATTTTGGGGTTTATGATGCTGATTGTGTCCACACAAGAATATGGCGTGTTAATAAGTGTCAATCCTCTTTCTCTTTATCTGTAGAGGAGTGCTGGTCGAGGAGAGCTGCTTCTGTCCCTGTGTTATCAGTCGACCACCAGCACTCTGACTGTAGTGGTACTGAAAGCCCGTCATCTGCCCAAAGCTGACTCCAGCGGACCCTCAGGTGAGGACAGAGTTTGATGGTCAGAGCTAAAAAGTGGCATACTTTAATATATCTAATTAGTGGAATACCTAATATATATGCCTTTTAGGTATAAGGTTAATGCAGTTTAGTTTATATTATGATATTATAGAAGTTGTAATTTTGATATAGGTCAATTAAAAACATATCTTTTGTCGTTTTGACCCAAAAAGAAGTTATAGTCTAAATAGTCTGGCTCTCCACCCTCCACCTCCCCCAGCACCACCTGTCTAGATCTGCAATGGGATTTATGTGTGTCTATTTATGCAGCAGCAGTATACCATACATACTCACACCAGTGTTTCTGTGAATTTATTAGAGGTAACAAGTCAACACTTCAACAAGAAATAATAAACAGCAGCAACAGCGTAGCAGATTTAGTCCACCAAGACCCAATGCAAAGTAAATGCAAAGTAGATAGAAAACAGAATAGCAAACGTTAGTGTGAGAAGATGGATAGAATGGAAAATGGGATTAGTATTGTTAGAAGAGCAAAGCAATTTTTGATAAATATCTACGTTAGATGGAATAGAAAATAGAATAGATACTGTTTGTTTAGGAAAGGCAGAGTGATTTGACTTAAGTAGATTGAGTAAAAAACAACACAGAGCTGACGAAAATGACGAACCTTCAGCTGGATCTTGACAAAACTAAACTATATTAGTACAACAAATGTAAGTACAACAAACTAAAAACAAATTGCCCTTGCCAATTAGCTCACAGATTTATTTTTTGTACTTTATTGAATTTTGACATCATTTATTAATGAGTTTCTAAGGTTTAATTAGTACATCACAGCACCTCTCAAGCAGCGTTGGCCACTTGTAAAGCAGAGATGTACAGCAGAGATGTGATCTCCCAGTGCACAAACTATCATTTCCCGCATATTGACCGAGGTATTGATTTCTGTCTCACTCCATTTATTTCTCTTTTTTTTGCAGACCCTTACGTGAAGGTGAACCTGTTCCAGGGCAAGAAGCGAGTGTGCAAGAAGAAGACGCATGTGAAAAAGTGCGCCCCCAACCCAGTCTTCAACGAGCTCTTCGTCTTCGACCTGCCCTCAGAAGATGGCCTGCGAGACACCAGCGTGGAGCTCCTCCTGCTGGACTCCGACAGGACGTCCCGTACGCCTGTCATCGGCCGGCTCGTCCTGGGCACCTCCTCTCCTGGCACCGCCGGCGAGCACTGGCGCGAGATTTGTGACCACCCACGGCGGCAGATCGCCAAGTGGCACGCACTTTCCGAAGACTAGCCGACCAGGAACTGTCATTGGAAATCATGGTTGAGTGGGCAGGATTTGAACTGTGGACTTATGTCGCGAGTAATGTCCTCTTGTCAATCAACTGATCTCAGTCATATCATTGGGGCGGGGCTTCTTCTAAAGGGGGAGGCGCCAGCCAAACCTGACCAATTAATGATTCCAAAGACGCTTTCAGATGCCCGATGCCGCTTTTTTTCTTCATGCTTCATTCGAAATCCCGATCAATCACCACCTTGTGCAGTACCGAATGTCATGTTGCTATTGCTGTTCTTCTCTACTCACTGTTAGTATACAGTACAATAGTCCATCATGCGATACAATTAAAGAAAATCCTGGTAATGTGATGACGATGATGATGATGATGTAAATTAACTGAATGATCTGTTTATTTTTTAAAAGATGCTTTTATCTTTGTTTATTCAGATGTCGAAATTTATTCACTCTCTTCTTTTTATACTTGATTTCTCGGTTTGGTTTGTGTTTCTGCCTGACGTTTTTTGTAAGTGAACACGGTGTGGAAGCAGCCTAAATTAGGCACAAACAAGCAGAGACTGATGGAGCAGGACGACTGCACAAACTGAACAGGACTGCATGCGGCGAGCGTGTACTTGTGTGAATGCGAGTGTGTGTGTAAATGTGTGTGTTAGTTCGGTTCCAGTGAGACAGAGTGTCGTTCTCTTCACTGTGAGCACAACGGTGGAAGTGATGTATATTTGTGTATTACTATAAAAACATCCAGTTCTGAGAAAGAAATATCATTACGTCTCCTATTTTATTTAGCTAACCTGCGCTCATTCCTTCTGATGGAGCAATATTCATTTGAATGTTATTTACTGCGATGACTGGGAAGTCTGAGTCAGTGCTTTTGCGTCACAGGCAAATCAATTATGCTGATTAGCATTAGCGAGGAAGGAGTAGAAAGAAAGGAGAGGAAGTAATGCACATATATATTTAATGTCCATTAAATCTCCTGAAAAACAAAGCTGCAAATTTTCCCTTTTTATAATTTTTTTAGTAAAAGATACATTAAACTGATCAAAAGAGAATGTTTTGTTTTAAACAAATGCTTTTTTTTCTTCTTGTTTTCATCTAAATAATTCATCAAAATCTGTTTCCACAAAAATATTAAGCAACACATACTTTTCTATATTATGTCAGGAATGTTTCTTGAGCACCAAATCTACATATTAGAAAGATTTCTGAAAGATCATGTGATACAGTTTACTGGAGAAACTGTTGTTTGAAACTGCTAAATCATAAATCACATTTTAAAATCAATATTACACATCACAGTATTTTTGATCAAAGAAACGCAGCCTTGGTGAGCTTCTGAACAATATTCTGTTTCCCCCTCCTTTTATTTATTTATTTTTTTGCAGTCAGCAGGAGTTAAACTCATTGACGTATAACATCAGGAACACCTCTTATCCTCACAAAAGCTGTAGCTGGTTGCCAAGGTTTGCAAAAATCAGGAAGGGCCAGAATGTTCTATTTCTCTTGGATCTGTGACAAAATGAGCTAAAGCTCTATTCCTAGCCTCAACATCAGTCCACTGAGTACCATGGTGTTGCATCAGTGCTGCAGGTTGCTAAAAACACGTGTTAGCAAACGCGAAAGCTCCCATCCTAGCCATAAATACTCAATTACCTCATAAGAGCTTCACACACCCTCGTGAGACTCGAACACTCTTAACACGACAACAAATGTCGTCAGTAACTCAAAAAATGACACGTGTTGAGATTAAAATGCAAACAGTCAAACGTTCTTGAAGATTAAAAATGTATTAACTGAGCATTGGAGAGCAAAGGGAGAGAGAAAAAATCACACACACATAAAGATGTGAGGACAGAGTTGTCAAAAGAGTGAGAGGAAAGGTGGAGAGAGGGAAATCATCAAGGAGCTGACAGGAGCTGTGAAAGGTATGTCTGTGTGCTGTGCACGCAGGTGCTATAAATGTAGGAGAAACGTCAGAGACTGGGGTTCTGACGTAAGGTCATATACAATGATGCATCAGCTGGCATCTCTCCAGGTGTACATCAGTGAAGAGGTCAGCAGAAAGAGCACTGGGCAACGGTCAAACCACACACACGCACACAGCGTCAGCGGTAGTGCCGCTGACTCACAGGAGTCAGCGGCACTACCCCGTAGCGTTTGTTTTACACACAAAATGCACCAGCAAGCACATATTTCTGTCCTCAAAAATGTACCCCAGGGCACATTTTCCCAATGAGCCTCTGTTGGAATATTGTGACTGATGCCATCAAACTGACATCATCAGAGAAGGACCAACACTCCAAATGCGGAAAACAAATGGTCAGACTATGATTGAAGATTACCAAAAACATTTTTTTTTTCAGTGGATTTACTTGCACGGATTAACTGTTCACTTGAAGAATATAAGTGTGCACTAGCAAAATTAACATTGTACATTTTGATTTCACACAGACTTGACCGTTTTACAGGTTTAAAGGAAGATTAAACTATAAGGATGGATGGAGGGATGGATGGATGAATAACAGAACAAGAATAACCCCCAACAACTCCCATACACCAAGTACATTATGTTTAATTTAAGTGTTTATTTATTGCAGCATTGAATGATCATTTCTGTCATTGTGACTGATAACAATTGCTGCTCTATATATGCTCCAGTAAACACCAAACAAAGGAAGAAAGAAACGATATTCTAAAGCAACTGCGTGAAAACAAAACTGGAAAGAAAAGTGAGGATTTAGGTAAAGAGTGTTAGCTCTTCCAAGTGAATTATTCATGGGATTTATCCTATGAAAAATGTGCAGTATGTTGTTTTCATTCTGTTACAGCTGAATACAAAGAAAACAAGAGAACAATAAGGAAGAAAAGAATGCAGTGGAAAGAAAAGAGCTCTCGCTCGATACAATCATTCTTATTCTACAATGTCACATTAAAATACCAGGCATTATGTTTTTCTTCTAACATCTGAAAACAGAACATAAAGGGAAATTTATGGCTTGTTCAGACTGACAGCGAAGGATCATACGCAGCATAAGTTAGCATTATGATTTGAAGTTATTTGTTTAATACATCCCAATCTGTCTCTTTTTTTAGTACTCCATGCCATTTTAAGAATAGTGTAAGTAGTCCGCACTGAAAAAAAAATAAAAAAGTGCACTTAAAATATCCAGATGCACCTAACAAAATGTGTAATGTCAGACACTTTGGATTTTGGAATGACATGAGCATTAGAAAAAATGTATACACTATTAATTCTGAGTGAAATTTATCCTTTAAAATGCTATGTTGGCACCTCGCTAGTTATCTTTATCTAAAAAGACCAGCCACGTCCACATTAGAGACCCCCTCCTGCAGTCAGACACAAATACACAACCCGTCCAGTTCAGCTCTGCAGGGCCTGCCAGATCAAGCTGTGAATCAACTCAGACTGTGTGTGTGTGTGAGTGTGTGTGCGTGTGTGTGTGTACATGTTCTGGGACTTTTTATAGCACTCAGATGTAATAGAAATGCATTTTAAATGTGGCAGTATTTCATGAAATGACAAATGAGGGATTGCTGTCTTCTGGCTGAAACAGAGAGAGCGGATGAAGGAGGTTATTGTGTAAACAGCTCCATCTTTGACAATACACAAGTGCTGTCATTTGTCTTGCCAATAAAGAGCAACATGAAACTGGGGAGTAAGAAACAACCAATAGATGGAGGGAAATAAAGTGCAAGTTAAGGGTTTTCTGGCTATATTCTAAAGAATGTTGTAAACTGGTAACCACGGTAGGAAAACAAATGTGGAAGTCACTGGTTACAAGTTTCCAGCATTTTTCAAAATATCCTCTTTCATGTTTAACAAAAGAAAGAAAGATTTTCTTTATGTAACTTGTTATTGGTACTAAGTAATCTATACCCACCAGTGGTTGTGAGTTTTAGCCCTTTTTGTATCTTTGTTTTGTTTATTAAATTAATTCTGATTTGCCTGCCTCATTCCTTGTGACAGGTAGAAATAAGAAGGAGAGGGAACAAAGGCAAACACAGATAATTAAAAAGATATAAAAAAGGAGAGAACACAGAGTCTTCAAGCAGAGTGTTTGATGGAGAAGCAGATGAAACATTAGAGTGAGATGAGAGACAAAGGATAGGAGGAATATGAGGTCGGCCTGACTTTTTGGTATTCAGAGCAGCCGGCGACTGTCTGGTCATAAAATAAATTATTAAATGGATGAAAATAGGATTCAGCCTGAAGAACACACACTCACACACATCCGTATAGAAATCTGATATAATATATGCAAATACAGTTGAATTCACATACAGTTGAAGTCAAAATGATTAGCCCTCCTGTAATTTTTTTTCTTTTTCAAATATTTCCCAAATGATGTTTAACAGAGCAAGGCATTTTTCACAGTAATTCTTGTAATATTTTTTCTTCTAAGAAAAAGTCTTATTTGTTTTACTTCGGCTAGAATGAAAGCAGTTTTTACATTTAAAAAAAAAAACATTTTAAGGTCAATATTATTAGCCCCCTTACCCAATATTTGTTTTTTAATTGTCTACAGAACAAACCATCATTATATTAATGGATTGCCTAATTACCATAACTTGCCTAATTAACCTAATTAACCTAGTTAAGCCTTTAAATTGCTCTTTAAGCTGAATACTATTATCTTGAAAAAATATCTAGTAAAATATAATTTACTGTAATTATGGCAAAAATAAAAGAAATCAAAACAAATTAAACATCAACAAATTAAAACTATTATGTTTAGAAATGTGTTGAAAAAAATCTTCTTTCCTTAAACAGAAATTGTGGAAAAAAAATAAACAGTAATAATTCAGGAGGGCTAATAATTCTGACTTCAACTGTATATAAAATATATGTCATACATACACTGTAAAAAATCCAACTTGAAAACAGTTGAAATTACTTGGGGTTTTTTTTTTTGTTGGTTTGGCAAAAATCAGTAAAAATGTCTGTACAACTAAATTTAACACGTTTACTTAACCTAAATCAAAATTTTCTTCATTAAGTTTAAAAGATTAGTTTTGTGAGCAAAACTTTGCAAGTTCACCCAAAAAAGCTTCTGCCAACTTGTTACTTTAAGTTGAATTAATCTCAGACCTCACTTAAAAATAAGGTTGCAGTATTTCTAACCCTAACAACAACAAAAATAATAGTAACACCAATAATAACATTAATGTCATTATTATTAACAACAACAACAACAACAAAATACAACTGCAATAATGCTAACGTAATTTTAAATTATTATTCATTTGTAATTTATCTTTTTTGGGGGGCACAGCTGCAGAAAGACTTTTAATGTGAATTTTCATCTCACATTTACCTAGTTCGCTCTACAAAAAGAAACGCTTAGCGCATGTGGACTGTTCATTATATGTGTATATATATATATATATATATATATATATATATATATATATATATAGAGAGAGAGAGAGAGAGAGAGAGAGAGAGAGAGAGAGAGAGAGAGAAGTTCTTTCCTAACAAAATTAAAATGAAAATTCAAATGCCTAAAAAGATCTAATAATAAATCGAACTTTCAAAACAACTACCCAAATGATAAATTAAATGCTCAAACGATCAAATAATAAATCAAAATGCATTCTCAAATGAGAAATCAAATGTATTTGATATTTAATTTTCATGAACAACTCAATAAAAACCTGTAATAATTAAATGACCAATCAAATGCTCAAACTATAATTTAAATTGAGGAACCAGTTTTTGGTTCCTACTGATTACACACGCACAGCTGGAAGCTCATGATGATTACTAGGACTATAAAGACACCTCATTCTCTCTTACATACTCTTTGCTAGGTCTTGTTTTTCCCTGTGAAGCATTACAAAGTGGTTTTCACTGTTTGTCCTGCCATGTTTTGCCTCCTGTCCTGTTTGTGTGTCTAATAAATGTTTTGTTAACATTTGTCTGTTTTAGTTTTTTTTTTTTCAATGGAACTATGTTTGTTTGTTCTGATAATGTATTATTTATTGTTTCCAAAAGAGTTTTTATGTTCACTCAACTGATGTTTTCAAAAGTCAAGTTTACGAGAAAACCCCCCAAAAGGAAATAAGTGTATATGTTTTTTTTTTGTGTACTCAACTTCAGGCATTCCAGTTCTGCAGACAAAAAATGTTCAGTTGGCACTTAAAACGTTTTGTTATAGAGAAGTTCACCTCTCCAGAAAACTAATAATTTTATGTTAACCCAACTAAATGTTTTTTGTATTACTTCAAAAGTTGAGTGAACAAGAAAGAGCGAAAGGAAATAAGGATTATGTTTTGGTTTTTTGTTGTACTGGCTTAAAACAATTTTCAGTGTATACAAATTCATGCATGTTCAAATATGGCTATATATATATATTCATTCATTCCTTTTCTTTTCGACTTAGTCCCTTTATTAATCTGGGGTCGCCACGGCGGAATGAACCACCAACTTATCCAGCATATGTTTTACGCAGCGGATGCCCTTCCAGCCACAACCCATCACTGAGAAACACCCATACACACCCATTTACACTCATACACTACTGACAATTTAGCTTACCCAATTCACCTATACCGCATGTCTTTGGACTTGTGGGGGAAACCGGAGCACCCAGAGGGAACCCACGCCAACACGGGGAGAACATGCAAACTCCACACAGAAATGCCAACTGACTCAGCCGAGGCTCGAACCAGCGACCTTCTTGCTGTGAGGCGATTGTGCTACCCACTGCGCCACCGTGAGGCCCATATATATATACACATATTTTTTTCGAACCATTGGAATTAAAAAATTATATATTTATAATAATATAATAATATATATAATAATATGATAATAATGTGTGTAATAATAATATAATAATATAATAATAATATATATATAATAATATATATTTTTTTTATTCCAATGGTTCGAAAAAAATATGTGTGGCAATATTTTGCAATATTTTGAAAAATATGTTGCATAAATAACAAATATTTTACATTTATGAACTTGTATGTCACATGTAATTTGCATATATTTCCATATAACAGGCTTCTATATGGGAGAGCAGTCCCCTGAGGTATTATGAATAAAATTCAGACAACACATTTGCGTGTGTGTGTGTGTGTGTGTGTTGCTTTTGTTGCGTCTGTGGGTGTGCACAAAATCTAAAAAGGACGTTTCGTTTTTCTATTTTTGCCTCGTCATTCTTGACAATCAAATGCCTCCACATACAAGAGAGAGAGACTCTCGTTCACTGACGAATCTCCCCAGAGACAAGCTCAGGGGGATTCATTTGAGCGGGACCTAAAATGCTAATTAGGGCTCTGCATCATCCATTCAGATCTGTTCAAATAAATAAGGAAAACTGGTCTAAGATCAGTGGAAATCTGACTGTGTGTACCATCACCTGGTGTGAACCTGAGTGGAGTGACAGATTATAAGAAGAGCTGAGGATTTATTTAGTGAATGTGTGACAGAAAAAAAGCAGATGCAGAGGTGGAGTTGTAGCTTCCTGCTGAAATACGCCATCTGTTGAAAACAAACTTAATATAAATAAATATGAAAGTCTTGATATTAGCATTGAGCAATATGACCAAATAATGATAACAATTACATTTAAAGTTGTTCATTAGTTCATGTCAATTCGCAGTGCATTAACTAATGTTAACCTTGGATTTTATTAATGCATTAATAATGTATCCTTTTTTATTACTTCATATTCCTATTTTCAGTTGGGCTACTGAATGCTTTTAAAATGGTTGTAAGAAAAAGCAAGAGTAAGAGACTGGATGAAGGAAACATTATTGGAACAATGGAACAAAACATTCATGCCATTTTCTGGTCTAAATGTCTTTAATTATGGGTGAATGTGTCCAGGTGCATGATGGGCCACCGAAGGAGCAGAATGCTGACTCACACCGATGAAACTACATGACCTTCAACTGCAACGACAATTAAACAAGAGCGTAAAGGGCCCTCATTCTTCTCTCCAAACACACACACACACACACACACATGCGCACACACCTACACACACACACACACGCACACGCACACGCACACACACACACACACACACACACACACACACACACACACACACACACACACACACGTCTAAAGAAATATATAAATAACAGCTTTAATTGGAGACCTTTTACAGGAGTGGCTGGATATGAATTCAGTTTGTAAGGTCCTCTGTCTGCTACTGAATGGATGAATGCCTTTAGCTTTTGACTATAGGGTCCAGACTGTTTAGAGAACTCTGAGAAATTTTACTCTGAGAAATAGAGAAATTGACTAATGGTTGAATGGCTTACTATTTACTTTTTTTTATTCTGTTGAACAAAAATGAATATATTTTGAAGAAAGCTGACAACCTGTAACCATTGACGTCCTTAGTAGGAAAAACAAATACTATAGAAGTCAATGGTTACAGGTTTACAGCTTGCTTTAAAATGATCAAACAGGTTTGGAACAAGTAAAGGGTGAGTAAATGATGACAGAATTTTCCGTTTTGAGTGAACTATCCCTTTAGTTAGATGTATAGACTGTTATAAAAAAAAGAATAAGCTGTGATCATTTTGGCAACATCTAACATGGCAGGTCAACAAGAAAGAGATATTTTTCAATAAAAAGTTTGGAATAATTAAGAAATCTTACTAACATTGTAAAAGAAAATTGTCAACTTTAAAAAGCTGGCATCTGTGGTTTGAGAAACCTTAGCAATAATTAAAAATAAAGCAGTGCAATAAAAACTATTAATCAACATTAGATGAGCAATTAAAATTGAACGTTCATAACTGATGAGAAACAAACAAACAAACAAAAAGAGCCATAGTGATGTGAACCTTTTTAAAGTGTGATAAAAAGTGTCATGCAGGGAATTCTCAAAAAGTAATTTAATGGTAATTCACCATATACGTATACATATTAAGGTAACTTACTGTTAACCAGGTAATAGATTTTTGCTTTAGCATTTGTACAGTTTTTACTGTTAAAATGTCGCACAGACAATTTTTTGCGAATGGTAGTTGATGGCTTTACCACACAACTATGAAGCAGCATTACTGTTTGAAATGGTTTCTTATAAGGACCAATATCAGCATTGTTTCTGAAGAACAATGTGACCCTGAAATTCATAATGGTTCCTAAAAAGAACAAATCGTACTCTCCCAGTGACAGTTCCCTGTACCCTGTCATTGGGACTGCATTAGATTCTGAGAGTGAAGTGAGTGAACAAATGACATAACAAGTCCCTATAAGAAGGATATTAGAATAATATAAGGAATATTTTATTTTATTTTATTTTCCTTCGGCTTAGTCCCTTATTTATCAGGGGTTGCCACAGCGTAATGAACCACCAACTATTACAGCATATGTTTTACGCAGCGGATACCCTTCCGGCTGCAACCCATTACTGGGAAACACCCATACATGTCTTTGGACTGTGGGGGAATCTGGAGCACACGGAGGAAACCCACGCAAACACGAAGAGAACATGCAAACTCCACACAGAAATGCCAACTGGCCCAGCTGGGACTTGAACCAGTGACTTTCTTGCTGTGAGGCGACAGTGCTAACCACTGAGCCACCGTGCCACCCTGGCTGCTCCACACGTAGTAGCTGATCTAATGTTTTATAATCCTTCTGGAGACATTTGATTCTCACAGTGTTGACCGAACCTGACCACACACACACACACACACACACACACACACACACACACACACACACATACAGTGGGAGGAGTATGAATTATGCTGACCCAGTTTTCAGCGCTAAACTCATCCCACTCACCATTCAAACAGTTCAGTGGATATCAGAGCAGATCTAAGAAAATACTACACCATAAACTGTATGTTTGTTAATGCATGTCAGATGCAGTATCATAGAGGAGATCTTTAGGTAGCAGACGAGTGCTGAAGATTTACAAGGGCTTTTGCCTTGAGAGTCTCAGTGAATTGAAGACAAGGCAGCTGCACCTGAGAGAGTATGAATTACTGAACACCAATCCGCCAAACTGTCAAGGCTAAACTCCTGCGGTTGTTATGGAGATGGAGAGGGCGAACGAGGGAAGGATGGAAGGAGTGAGAAAAAGAGGGAGCAGTCGTGACTGGGAGAAAGGACGGCCGGTGGACTGAAACCATACTGGCAGGAGTGTGACATGACAAATTGTTGCTGCGCCCACAAAACGCTGGGAGACATTATGGATGCATACGAGCACACCAGCTGCTGAACGCGCACACACACACATACACACACATGCGTTTGTTTTTGTGAATTGTGGGGACATTACATAGGTTTCCATTGTTTTTATACTGTACAAACTGTATTTTCTCTTGCCCTAACCCCACCCTACCCCTAAACCCAACCCTCACAGGAAACTGTATACAATTTTACTTTCTGAAAAAAACTCATTCTGTGTGATTTGTAGGCTTTTAAAGAAATGTATACATCAGCAATGTCCTCATATTTCACCATCTTCTTGTAATACCTGTCATACATAGGTCATTGTACAGATTTGTGTTCTCATATGTCACAAAAACACGTACACACTCTCTCTCACACACACACACACACACACACACACACACACACACACACACACACACACACACACACACACACACACACACACACACACACACACACACACACACACACACACACACACACACACACACACACTATACTTATCAGATTATTTGCTTTCATTCCAGTTACATAAAAACTCAGGACCTCAGTCTGCCCTCCAAAGCTGATCTGCCATGAGTTGTAAAACGGATCTGTGAGACCCTGGCACGATTTATTACTGATTACTTCAGTACATTTAGGGAGGAAATATATGCAATTCCATTTAAAAGTGAAACTGCTCTTGCAAATGGATTTTTTTCAGAGTTGCAAAAGCCTTTTTTTGAGGCATTAAAAATGGCAACTTTATCATATTTGTGATAAATTCATTTTCTTCATTCAACTCATTTAGATTAGTGTTGGTCCAGTTCAATTCCAGGTTGAAACTACACTATATTTGTGCCTGTTATGACTGTGATTTTACCAGATTTTGAAAACCACCCCGAAGCACCAGGGGCTCCCGTTGCTCCCAAAAAGGATTTAATGTTGAAAAACTCCCTGTTAAGGGTTGGTGTAACATTATCTTCAATTTCATGAGGTTCCCTTAACTGCCTTAATAGTCATTCATTCATTTAATCATTCATTTTCCTTCAGCTTAGTCTCTATTTCAGAGGTCGCCACAGCAGAATGAACCACCAACTATTCCAGCATATGTTTTACACAGCGGATGCCCTTCCAGCAGCAACCCAGTACTGGGAAATTTTGTTTACTATGGCCAATTTAGTTGATTCAATTCACCTATAGCGCATGTCTTTGGACTGGGGGGGAAACCGGAGCACTCAGAGGAAACCCATGTGAACATGGGGAGAACATGCAAACTCTACACAGAAATACCAACTGGTCCAGTCGGGACTCCAACCATCGACCTTTTTGCTGCGAGGAGACAGTGCTTACCACTGAGCCACCGTGCTGCTGCCTTAATAGTGTAATATAAAAAAGCATAGCCAGTTAAAATAGACTTAAGCAAACTTTTAGTTGTTGAAGTGTAAAACGAAATGACATGACGTTTAAATATAAGCACCATGAGGAGCAACAGCTGAGCACATGAACAGCAATAAAGAATACTGTAGTAAAATGTTAATATTGTAAAGATGAATTAATGAAATTTGATGCAATGCTTTGTGTACGGTGTAAGACCCACATTATATTTGTGTCTCAGTGAGGCAGTGTAGGTCATTGACCTGAACAAACCAGATCTTAAATGGGCAGTTTAACTTAAATGGCAGTTTACCAGAAGAAAATTACATGTTCATGATGTGTAAAAAAAAGTGCTTACAAATACTGTGCAATCTGGAGATATTCTGACATGCAAAGGATCCATAGGTTGTGTCTTTTACTACCACGGAAATGAAGGATACATTTAAAAGTCAAATTGCCGCAATCAACCTTAAAATGTGGCCTTCAAGAGATGCAGCCTCTCTGAAGTAGGATTAGGTTGGTTGTGGCCACATTGGTTGTGCTCTTGATTTTGATTCATTAAACTTTCTTTGTTCCTATGAGTTATGAATTCTGTAGTATTATGTACTCATAGGCCTTAATCAGGGTATTTTATGAGGATGAAACCAAGACTGTGAGGGATAGACTTATGTATACGTACAGGGCATGTGCTGTTTAAATATCCAGCATCACGTGTCACTTCTAAAACTCACAACATTCTAAGCTCTTGTGAAGTGTTTGTATACAGATAGTCTTTTGGAAAGATGTCAGCAGATGTTTTTTTAGCGACCAAGTTTTCCTTCCTATCAAATATTTAAAATGGTGCCACCTTGACTAGGTCTATTCCGCTCTGTCATCTTAGTACCATTAACACGGCTGTCAGCTTATTTTACTTCAGCATTGGTGGAAGAATCCTTATGGGAGAACCAGTAACCAAACCGAACATTATTTACTTCTGGTATCTTTTTAATGGCACCATTTTTGGGATAAGACGTCTCCTCGATTCCCACATACATTATACATCTGTGAGAATTGTCCCATTGCCCAGAAGAGCTAGCAGTGTGAGTCATGGCAGATGCCCCTTTTCTGCATGACTGAAGGGACATAATACACCCACACACAGCCAAACACACCACTTTTAATGGATGAAAGATTTCATAGTGGATTATTGGGATTTCCCTGAAAACTCTTGTTCGGTAAGAGTGGCTGACACCAATAGAAGCGCAACGAGAGTTCAGTTTTGAGAATCAGCACTTGGTAGTTTATTCATGTTTGGTCAGTATATCATATTTTATTTGGTCAGAGCCAGATCAAAATGAGTGGGAATTGAGATGCAAGTGGGCTGTACAAAATTCCCGGGGCTCTTGATTGATTGATTTATTTAATGCCTTGTTCATGACACAGTGTCCAACCTATTGTGTTTTATTAACATCTACACCTACCCCTAAAGGTTTTTTTACCTCAAGGTTGACATTTAATTTAATATAACAACAATTTCAAAAAGACTGCAAAAAATAACTAACTAATTTTCTTTGCTCCAACATAGCCCCCCCCCCCCCCCCCCCCCTCTTCTTCACCATTCCTATGCAATATATTATGCACATTCTTAAAGAAATAAGTTAAAATTGACAATGTTTATTTTGCTTGTGCACATTGTTATTCTTTAGGTAAGAAGAAGTTTGCACAAGTTCTTTTTGCACAAGAGAGCTGGTCGTGCCCAACTGAGCCTGGTTTTTCTCAAGGTTTTTCTTTCCTTCACTTTCGTCAATTGGTGAATTTGGTTCCTCGCCATTGTCGCCACTGGCTTGCTTGGTTTGGGACTTGTGGAGCTGCGCATTGTTGAATTTGTTCTTCAGTCTTTGGGTTTTCAGTGTTTGGAACTGAACTAAACTGAACTTCAACTCTTTAGAACTTCATCTGTGTTAAGCTGCTTTGACACAATCTACATTGTAAAAGCGTTATAGAAATAAAGATGAATTGAATTGAATTGAAAGGTGAACACTTAACCCATACCAGTTGACCCACTAAAAAAATGTTTGCTTTGGTAATCTTCAATCAAAATCTGACCATTTGCTTCTGCGTTTGGAGTGGTGGTCTTTTTCTGATGATGTCATCAGACCCACAATGCCTTTCTTACCCTTAGTTTGCTACAAGGAAATGATGGTCAAAAAGAAAGCCTGGCCTCCTACTTAATATTCCATTTCAGATGGAAGTACATCAAAATACTGTAATAAAAGTCTCAGCAACTTCCGGTTGACGTGTTTTACACCATATTATATTATATACATACGCAGATATATATTGAATATTTTTTACAGTGATACAGTTCACTCTAAATGCCTGAAGCAGCACAGCAGTCAGCGAATTAGATAAAAACGTATCATTTTTGTGTGCAGTATGCATGAACCGACCAGTGAGTCTTTTGCAGTCTGTCAGTAGTCCATGTCTGAGGCTAAGAGTGTGAAGAGAAACTGTCTTTAATATAATGATCCTGTGAAGAAAAATAGATCGGGAGGACGATAAAGAGGAGTTGGGGGAGGCAGAAAATTTCAGCAGGGTTTAAACTGTTTTCTCAGTTTCCTCTGGTGTTAAAAGGCTCCCTCGAACAATTTATATTCTCGCACACTATCTCACTCCCTTCCCATCCATATCCATATCTCATTTCCACCCTCTCCCGCTAAACTCATCTATTCCCTGTGGTCATCTGAAGAGTTGCTCTGAACAACCATTAGTCAGTCCAGCCGCTGTGCCATACATTCTTTATACCACTCTCTCTCTCTCTGCAAACATTAGTCTCTCTCTGCTGCAGAAAACTGAACCAGATCGTATATCCTCTATCGATCAGTCTCAGATCTAATCGGCCAGCCCAACTTCCATGCTTTATCTCATCCTTGTACTATCTGAAACCTAATTTGTGCTTCTTGCTTCTAGCAGAAGCGACCTTTAAAAGGACACAGAGACTAGTGGTGGAGCTAAATGCCCCGAGACAAATGTTCTTCATTCACCCTCCCATCTCAAAAATATTAGTTAGCTATAATGAAAAATGAAACAAACGAACGGAAATGCGGAGTGAATGAATCATCTGTGAAAAAAAAATGCAAGTATGTCATATAGGAATGTATCAATTTACAATGAGAAGTTATGCAAGTTAAAAACAGATATGTGCAACAAGCACATTGATTTATGGTAAAGAAAAAAAAATGGCCTTTGCTTAGCCATTTTCATTAAATGAAACTAGACTCTTGCAGATCTCAAGGTCATTTGTCTGGTTTGTCGGTGCAACCTTTAAGGTGCGTGTTGCTTATTCAATCAATGACACTGAGTAATAGTGTGTGTATGTGTGTGCAGTTCAGGTATTAACTGCATTGTTGGGACAAAAATATTTACGCCTGGATAGTAATACATTAAATTTCTCATCGTTTTCTGTAAGCTTTGTGTTTAGAAGTAGAGTTAAGGATGGATTATATTTATTGTGTCTGTATATCAAAATCAAATACATCTATAGAAAGTCCCCATAAAACATGAAAACCCAACATATTTTTGTGTACGTTTATGCAGAATATCATTCTATCTTGTATCATATCAT
>CAIGQV010000818.1:20066850-20088986 GCA_903798115.1 Danio jaintianensis | reverse complement strand
AGATAGATAGATAGATAGATAGATAGATAGATAGATAGATAGATAGAATTGCTTATGTCACATTTAAGTATACTTATATATTAACAAACGACATTGCTGAGTAATATAACTTTATATCCCAAAGCCTTGCTTGCTTAAGCAAAACGTAGAATATGAGAAACCGTAAATAAGACCTCTCTCTGATTCTGATTCTGATTCTCTCAAGAGGCATGTTTATCAAATAGCTTCATGCTGTGGAGGAAATGCACAAGAAAAGAAAGAGAGAGAGCATTAGGGAGAGAAAGAAGACGTGTTACAATAAATGAAAGCTCTAGGGATTGGTGGGCGGATGGTGAAGTCTGAAAGCTTGGACAGGAACCTGGGGGCAGCAACTAAACTGACTAAATTGTAATAAATATGCACTGCCACCTACAGACCACAATCAGGATTACAATCAAGACCCCAGACATCAAATATTTTTCTGCAAAATACCTAGTAAAAATCCAATCAAACCACTCTCAATGAGAAATTACATCATACCAAATGCATAATACCTCCTTTATGCAATTAAAGTATTAACATATGTGTCAGTCAGATAGTGTACCATCAATGCAACGTACTTTAGAGTGGCTTAAAATAACATGCTAGCAATACTATTTCTGAAATATATATTATGTGCATCTTCTGTGCATGCGCATTTTTGGAGGGATAGCCAATCCTATATATTTGCCATTCATCTCATAGCCTTGTGTCATGTAATGTGATGCTAATAATGTTTACAGAATGCTCACTAGCGAGAGACGGTTTACTATCAGCCAGTCACCACATATATAGATGTCATTTTGCTAACCATAGATTGACCATCAGGGATTAATACAGCCAAATATTAGCCTCCTACCAACAGTAAATAACTTATTAGAAACAAAGTATGATTGTGTCATCATGATTTCATAATCTAGCCAAATTGAAATAACTTTTCAGCATATTTAGATTAAGACTGTCAATATCTAATAACTATATCAGTGTCCACACCAGCAAATATTGTTCTATTTATTTGAATGTCCATGTGGCAGTTTGGTTGTCTGTGGTTTAAAACTGGAGTACTTTAAACAAAAAATTAAGCATGAATTCTGCTGTCAGTGTTTTTATCATTCATCAGATAAAAAGCGTTTAAAGCTTGACAGTTTTGTTTTGTTTTTCTATGTCTTTATGATAATAGTTGTGTTGTGTGGACTCTAATATTGTTTTATATATTTTTAGAACTAAATCTTTGTTAGCATACTTGGTGTGAATGGGCCTTTAGCCACAGACATTATTTTAAGCATTTATCCAAAACCCCTTTCACAAATCTTCAGGATGACAGAAATGCTAAAATGCCTAGCGATTCCAGGATTCCGACAAAAATATGTTATCCTTGCAGCATTCTGTTGCAAAAGTTTGGTGTCTGAAGGATTTTTTGCAGGTTGCCAATTCAGATGTATAAATATTATGATGGCTAACAAGTCAATTATTGTTTACATTAATTTGTAATAATAATGTTTTAATAAAAACGTGACATTAAAAATCTTAGCAATCATTTTGTTATTTGAAAATACTTTTTGAATAACTCATTTGATTACCATCCATTCAAAAAAATTAACTGCCATTATGAAACTTAACCATGGTTTAATTATATTACCATATTCTTTATTTATTTACTTATTTTATTTGTGAATTTATTTATTATAATTTGTTTTACTACAATGGATAAACTATGGTTAGTTGAGGAAAGCCATGGTTAATTAGTTGTTACCATGATAAGCTTTGTTTTGTGAGAGTGTAATAAATACTTTATATGTATTTACTTTATATGTAATATTTTATTCATTCATTTTCCTTCGGCTTAGTCCCTTTATTCATCAGGGGTCGCCACAGCAGAATGAATGCGCCAACATTTCCAGCATATGTTTTACACAGCGGATGCCCTTCCAGTTGCAACCCAGTATTGGGAAACATCCATACACACTTATTCACACACATACACTACGGCCAATTTAGTTTATTCAATTCACCTGTACCCCATGTCTTTGGACTGTGGGGGAAACCGGAGCACCCAGGGAAAACCCAAGCGAACACGGGGAGAATATGCAAACTCCACACAGAAATGCCAACTGACCCAGCCGGGACTCGAACCAGCGACATTCTTGCTGTGAGGTGACAGTGGTAACCACTGAGCCACCGTGTCACCCATGTAATATTTTAAGTATTATAATATTTTAAGTTAATGTATAAACATATATTTATATATGTGAATAATATGTAACTTTATCTATTCCTTTACTTCCCAACCCAGCTTCTAGCAAGAAATGTGCTTCTTATTAGCAAAGGTCTCTCTCTGTTTTGCCCACCCTTACGAAATAGTGTATAAAACTGTGTAAATAGTGGGACTAAAAGTGTGTAACTATGGTAAGTAGTTTCAGCAAAATTATAATAATTTGTGGTTGCCATGTTTTTACAATAAAAAAATATTGTTTTATTTTTTAGTACCGTAAAACTTAATTTACGTTAAGTTACGTTTTCAGACCAGCTTTGTTTTTTCGTTTGTTTGTTTTCTGGTAATTGTGTTTTTTTCCCCCTTTTTTATAAATAAGTCACAAACAACGACACATAAAACAAAAACAAACCTGTCAAAGTCGGCAGTTGATGACAATCGATGACAATCAGGGAACCGTCGTGTCACTTCATGTTAAAACTGCTGCTGGAGATTAGAGAAACGTTAACTCAACAACTGTATGAAGTCAAGTGCTCTTTGTTTCCCCCTGCAGGTCTGTCTATGTCAGTACAGCACGGATTTCTGTACTCTGGACTCTCAGGCTTCAATGGGGCTCTAGGCTGCATGGGAGTTGGGGCGTTTTTTATATTTAGTTGGAGAACACTTCTCTTATCTGTTGCAAGTGGTGAGTAATGCACAAACCCCTCCTTTGTAGTATTACTTTATTCTTGCTGCAACTAAATTATTAATTCTTTCTGCAGCCTTGCTTTCAGCTTACACAGACATTGCCTTGAGCAACCTGTTAGGAGTTGTGAGTAGACAAATACACACCTATAAATAGTCTGTCCAACTCACCCTCTGGGTTTGAGCTCTGCATTCAGCTGGTGTTTGTCTTTCTCTCTCTTGGACAGGTGGGTCTCCCAGCAAGCAGTTGGGCTGCAACTCTGATTGGCACTCTGGTACTGTTGCTGACAGGCAAAAAGCTCAAAGAACACAGAATTCCCACTGGAAAAGTAACCTCACCTGAGATGAACTTACGCTCACATAAGGAATGGTCTGCAACCAATACGACTACAGCTGATGCATAGTGTTTACATAAATGTATGTATTTATAATATAAAAGTAGCCAACTGTGAACCCACATAGTTTATATAAATATATATATATATATTCATTCATTCATTTTCTTTTCGGCTTAGTCCCTTTATTAATCTGGGGTCGCCACAGCGGAATGAACCGCCAACTTATCCAGCATATGTTTTACGCAGCGGATGCCCTTCCAGCTGCAACCCATCACTGGGAAACATCCATACACACTCATTCACACACACACACTACGGACAATTTAATTTATTCAATTCACCTATAGCGCATGTCTTTGGACTTGTGGGGGAAACCGAAGCACCTGGAGGAAACCCACGTAAACACAGGGAGAACATGCCAACTCCACACAGAAATGCCAACTGACCCAGCCGGGGCTCGAAACCAGCGACCTTCTTGCTGTGAGGCAAGTGTGCTACTCACTGCGCCACCGTGCTGCCCCATATATATATATATATATATATATATTCATTCATTCATTCATTCATTTTCTTTTCAGCTTAGTCCCTTTATTAATCTGGGGTCGCCACAGCGGAATGAACCGCCAACTTATCCAGCATATGTTTTACGCAGCGGATGCCCTTCCAGCCGCAACCCATCTCTGGGAAACATCCATACACACCCATTCACTACGGACAATTTTAGCTTACCCAATTCACCTATACCGCATGTCTTTGGACTTGTGGGGGAAACCCGGAGGAAACCCACGCGAACACGGGGAGAACATGCAAACTCCACACAGAAATGCCAACTGACCCAGCCGAGGCTCGAACCAGCGACCTTCTTGCTGTGAGGCGAACGTGCTACCCACTGCGCCACCGCGTCGCATTATATATATATATAATGCTTTTATTCAGCAAGTATGCATTAAATTGATCAAGTGAAGTAAAAATGGCTTTTATTGTGTTGCAAAAGATTTCTATTTCAAAAAATATTTTTTTAAATGTTGTAATAAGAATACTGAAAATGCATTCAAGTTCTGTCCTTTTGTCCAATGCATCATGCATACCCTTGTAGTTGTTATACACATATAAATGAATTGTATTTTCAGAAACATTTGGAAAATAAAGTTAAAATGTTAAGTTAAAAAAATATATATACATGTGTATTATTTATATATATATATATATATATATATATATATATATATATATATATATACACACACACTCACTGGTCACTTTATTAGATGCACCTGTCCAACTGCTCGTTAACGCAAATTTCTAATAAGCCAATCACATGGCAGCAACTCAATGCATTTAGGCATGTAGACATGGTCAAGACGATCTGCTGCAGTTCAAACCGAGCATCAGAATGGGGAAGAAAGGTGATTTAAGTGACTTCGAACATGGCATGGTTGTTGGTGCCAGACGGGCTGGTCTGAGTATTTCAAAAACTGCTGATCTACTGGAATTTTCACGCACAACCATGTCTGATATAAAGGCAACAGTAACTCAAATGACCAATCGTTACAACCGAGGTATGCAGAAGAGCATCTCTAAACGCACAACACATCAAACCTTGAGGTGGATAAGGTACAGCAGCAGAAGACCACACCAGGTGCCCCTTCTGTCAGCTAAGAACAGGAAACTGAGGCTACAATTCGCACAGGCTCACCAAAATTGGACAATAGAAGATTGGAAAAACATTGCCTGGTCTGATTTCTGCTGCAACATTCGGATGGCAGGGTCAGAATTTGGTGTCAACAACATGAAAGCATGGATCCATCCTGCCTATCAACAGTTCAGGCTGGTGATGGTGGTGTAATGGTGTGGGGGATATTTTCTTGGCACACTTTGAACCCATTAGTACCAGGCATCGTGTCGACGCCAAAGCCTACCTGAGTATTGTTGCTGACCATCTCCATCCCTTTATAACCACAGTGTACCCATCTTCTGATGGCTACTTCCAGCAGGATAACGAGCCATGTCATAAAGAGCGAATCATCTCAGACTAGTTTCTTGAACATGAAATTGAGTTCACTGTACTCAAATGGCCTCCACAGTCACCAGATCTCAATCCAATAGAGCACCTTTGGGATGTGGTGGAACGAGAGATTCGCATCATGGATGTGCAGCCGACAAATCTGCAGCAACTGCGTGATGCTATCATATCAATATGGACCAAAATCTCTGAGGAATATTTCCAGTTCCTTGTTGAATCTATGCCATTAAGGAATAAGGCAGTTCTGAAGGCAAAAGAGGGTCCAACCCGGTACTAGTAAGGTGTACCTAATAAAGTACATTAAACATACACATATAAACACATTTAAAAAATCTAATTTTACGAGAAAGGAAAAATTTGAATGATGCTGTAAACATGTTTTATTCCATTGTTAGAAAAACTGCATTTGCACTGTACCATAATCCTTAAAAACATTAAATGCTTACAATTTAACATGAAATATTACTACCTAAGCTGATACCTTCCAGTGTACATCACAATTCCAACATGAACTCCTGCAGAAATAGTGAAAGTGCTCAAAAATGCATATAATGTGGGTGACCTAAAAGTTAACATGCAAAATCAAAAGTGTTTAACACGAAATTAGATTAAAAGCAAAAAAAGATCAGAAACAATAACAAAAAACGAAAAAGATATCAAATCAAAAAAGCAGTATTAATCATTGTTTGTTTTCTGATTGCCATGGCGATTAAAGAAGTCTGTTGGTTAAAGACCAGGAGGCAGACGTGCATACAATGTCTGTGTGTGTGTTTATGAAAGGACAAAGAGAGAAGTCAAAAGCTAACAATAATTTTGCCTCTCAGAGTGTGTGTGTGTGTGTGTGTGTGTGTGTGTGTGTGTGTTCATTCAAAGAAAGAGCTATAAAAAGACCAGTGAGATGCACTGTGATTCATCAATCTTGTATCAGTGGAGGTCAGGGCCCTTTAGCGCACTGGTGGAACTATTACGGGTCTGTCTTCATGGGTCTGCTTTGTGTGCCTGTCCATAAATGGCTTTAGGGAATAGTGTGTGCGTGTTGAATAAAAAAAGAGTAATGTTGTGCTTTTTGCTCCTACAGCCATCCACAGCTGCAACACAGACAATATCAGTAAAACACCACATTTTTTTAATCCCCAAAAGTGGAGCCAGTAGGAGAGCTTAATATGCAGTGAGAAAGCAAACAGAGTGCTGATTAGTGAGAATGAAGCTGTAAACAGGTGATCACCATTAAGTTCTCATTTCATCCCCAATGTTTTATCACATTCCCAGCTTTGACCATGAAGCCTAAAGGCCTGTTCACACCAAATCCAATGCAACCGAATGGCAGGAAATTATTAAACATTCACAAAAAGTGTCTACATACGTTATCTCTGATAATCCCATGACATCTGTCAATTGAATTTTTTAAATCCTCCTCTTTTGTCCTATACATCACTGTTTTATTAAATCCTTTTTTCCTGACAATTTAATTTTTTACTTTTAAAAGAAAATGCATCCAAACAATTTTAAAAAACTTCAACGTATATTTTTTTGGTCTGATATTGGATTTGATTATGGCATGCATTACTCCTCAGAGTTGAGAATAGACCTTAACACTTCACCAAAGCACTTTTAAACCCAGCCATTTTTCTAATCTCAACTATAACCACAGCTCAGACTTTAAATATTTCAACTTTTTTCCCTTTGGATCTTTTGTACTTTAGCTATTCGCTTATAACAGCCTCCCCAAAACTACCCCCTCTCTTGGTCGTGCTTCTCCACGGAGGATCTCCAGAAATCCCAGCTTTGTCAGAAATTCCATCCGCAATCCATCTGTAGGCTGAACCTCACAGAAAACACCCTGTGAACCTGAAAAAAAAAAAAAAACTTTTATGAAGGCCACAATATCAGCTATAATGAAAAGTAACAAATTACACTCAGAATAACATACCATTAGATTTAAGCGCTGTTAGCAGGGCCGTCAGGAGGCTACGACTGACGCTACAGTCCACCAGCTCAGGAAGAGCCTCGAGCTTGAGCTGAGATGGAAAATGATACAGCAAGGAGTCTGGGTAATCCTGTTCTTCGTAGAAATACAGCAGCGCCTCCTAGTGGTTTGGAGGAGAAATAAATCCCATTTCAAACAATGCCTTGAGAATACTTCATTTTTCATTCATTCATTCATTCATTCATTCATTTTCCTTCAGCTTAGTCCCTTATTTATCAAGGGTCGCCACAGCGGAATGAACTATTCCAGCATATGTTTTACAGAGCGAATGCCCTTCCAGCCACAACCCAGTACTGGAAAACACTCATACCCATACATTCACACGCACTCATACAATATGGCCAATTTAATTTATTCAGTTCACTTGTACTGCATGTTTTTGGACGTTCGCCTCACAGCAAGAAGGTCGCTGGTTTGAGCCTCGGCTGGGTCAGTTGGCATTTCTGTGTGGAGTTTGCATGTTCTCCCCGTGTTGGCGTGGGTTTCCTCCGGGTGCTCCGGTTTCCCCCACAAGTCCAAAGACATGCGGTACAGGTGAATTGGGTAAGTTAATTGTCCGTAGTGTATGTGTGTGAATGAGTGTGTATGGATGTTTCCCAGTGATGGGTTGCAGCTGGAAGGGCATCCGCTGCGTAAAACATATGCTGGATAAGTTGGTGGTTCATTCCGCTGTGGCGACCCCAGATTAATAAAGGGACTAAGCCAAAAAGAAAATGAATGAATGAATAATATAGGGCTGCATGGTAGCACAGTGGGTAGCACGTTCATCTCACAGCAAGAAGGTTGCTGGTTCGAACCTCAGCTGGGTTAGTTGCCGTTTCTGTGTGGAGTTTGCATGTTCTCCCCGTGTTGGCGTGGGTTTCCTCCGGGTGCTCCGGTTTCCCCCACAAATTCAAAGACATGTGGTATAGTATGTGTGTGAATGAGTGTATATGGATGTTTCCCAGTGATGGGTTGCAGCTGGAAGGGCATCCGCTGCGTAAAACATATGCTGGATAGGTTGGTGGTTCATTCCGCCGTGGCGACCCCAGATTAATAAAGGGACTAAGCCGAAAAGAAAATGAATGATTGAATAATATAATATAATATAATATAATATAATATAATATAATATAATATAATATAATATAATATAATATATTCATTCATTCATTTTCTTTTCGGCTTAGTCCCTTTATTAATCTGGGGTCGCCACAGCGGGATGAACCGCCAACTTATCCAGCATATGTTTTACGCAGCGGATGCCCTTCCAGCTGCAACCCATCACTGGGAAACATTCATACACACTCATTCACACACATACACTACGGACAATTTTAGCCTACCCAATTCACCTATACCGCATGTCTTTGGACTTGTGGGGGAAACCGGAGCACCCGGAGGAAACCCACGCGAACACGGGGAGAACATGCAAACTCCACACAGAAATGACAACTGACCCAGCCGAGGCTCGAACCAGCGACCTTCTTGCTGTGAGGCGAACGTGCTACCCACTGCGCCACCGCGTCGCCCTAATATAATATAATATAATATAATATAAATTTGAGCCAAACAGGGCCTTTTACTTTTATTTTATTTTATTAAATCTTCTTAAACATATGTTTTAAAAACACCAAATGTTTCAAAGTAATAATGACACATTTCATACATACCATATATTGACATTAATGTCTTACTCAATTCATTGTTTGTTCTTAAGAACGTATAATTGTCTTGCAAATCTACCCTTCTTTAGTTGAAAAATCAAGTATTTTTGCAAATACTGTGGTGCAAGTGTGGCTGTTTACTCCTAATAACCCTTACCTTTGTTACACTGTGTCCACTGGCTCCATGGGGTCGTGATGGATATTTGTCCCTCATAGCAGGTAGCCAGGTGGCCTGACATCGCTTGGCAAAGGAGCGGACATCCAGAATGCTCACAGCACACCCACATACACCCAGTTCATCCTCCAGCACCAAGCTGTACTCCGGGCACAAGGCCAGAGATGCACCCAGACACCTGAAACACAAACACACACCAGAGGGAGCCTGATATTTCTCATATACCTTACTAATCTCTCAGGACCAAGAAAGACATTACATCTTCTCTAAGTTTTCCCTATATGTGCACTTTAGTTTAAAATTTGAGGTTATAAAGTTTCTTGAACAACCTCTACACCCACCATCTCATACACATTTCTTAAAGGATGCCTTTTATTTCATGAAATTAAATATTTCAATATTTTTTTCCAGCTGAATTTTATATCTAGTATCTAATATCTAGTTGTTCTTCACTACCTCCTAAAATTAGCTTTTATATATTTATTCTGCTCAGATAATTATTAGTATTTTGTTATTTATTCACCTGTATGCCTTTGAAAAGGGTTTCTGTTTACATATATGTATGTGTTTTTTTAAGTTTCTCTAAACTGTGTAAATAAATCATACATAGAAATATACCTGAAGGGTTTTTAAAAGGTTCCATTAGTTAATGTCAGTTAATATATTTGTCAGTATTGTTTCATCTTTGTTAATGTTAGTAAAAGAATATACAGTCATTCACCGTTAGTCCTTGTCAAGAAGCACAACTTTTAATTTGAATTTTAAATTAAATTTTAATTCAACATTTACTAACACACTGTTATGAATTGTTGAAATGCTAAAATTAAGTAAACTATGATTAATAAATGCTTTAGAAGCATTTTACGTACATATAACACACACATTACATTAATAAACACGTTAACTAATTATTCCTTAAAACTGTAACCAAGTTTATTTGTATTAACATTTATTTCATACAGTAAAAACAGTAAAATTGTGAAATATTAATATTAATTAATTAAAATTTTTATATTTTCTTCCACAAAACAATCATGATTAGTATGTTTATATTTTTTAATTTCAATCAATGTAATGAGTGATAATTTTGCTTAATATGCTTCAAACGAAATGTATTACTTGTTTATTAGGTTCCTGATTCATTCCCAAATAGAAATGTATTTGTTTTTACAGTGAAAATGTTAATATTTAAATCAAATAATCAGCTGTGCATACAACACCATTTCCTTATCCACGAGAGTGAGAAAGAGAAAGTAAATGTAAAGGCCGATTGGAGGAGGCTCATCCTTTATCCTCTAGCTGCAGATGCTCTGTTTAACTGTTTTCTGCTAGTGAAGCGTTCAGTTTTTCCACTTACAAAGTCCGCCATGTATATAGCAAATGCGCCATGGCACGACGCAACTGACTCTTAAAGGGAATGGAAGATGAGACTCTTATTGGTTTATGCTCAAAACACACCCATAACTCATTAAGAGAATAAGCTCAACCCTGTTAGACCATGCGCCGCCGTGCAGAGCGTATTTTTCCGTCCTTAAAATAGCAAAAGTGGATTTGGACACGCCTTTAATGCTTTTGCGCCATGGGCTTTAGACTTTGCGCCTAGATTGTTAAAATAGAGCCCTTAGTCTTACCTGTCTCCAATTAGGTCTGGATGGCAGAAGGCAGCATCTTGACCTCCTTTACCCCTCTGATGCAGCTGATGCACCATTCGGTAAAGCTCCACCTAGAGTTGGGGAAAAAAACAACGAGAGTCATATATGTCATATATGTATAATCAGTTAGAGTAAGTCCTTGGGTTAACTTATATGCCTGAGTCACCTTGTCTTTTTGCAGGAATGGTCGTATGTTGTAGAGTCGAGAGGTGGGGAACAAAGGAGGAGGGTGACTGAATAACTCACTGCTGGTTCCCACAGGCAGAAGCATCTGATTCACACCCCAGAAACAAAAAAAACAAAGAACAAAAAATGAGTCAGGAAAAGACGGTAAATTAACAATGAAACTCATTAGCAAGCCTGAATCATTATTTATATCATTCCCACCTGCACCTCTCCAGATAGACCCCCTTTAAACACCCATGGCTCTGCCTCCACACCATGTAGCTCCACCCCCGAGGAAGCTCCGCACCCTGTGAACATTCCATTTAAGACTCATATGAGTGTCTAGAACTGACATGACATGTTTTAATGCATCCACAGTGCATTTTTAAATGGTTGGTACATTTTTTATGCATTTCAAAGTCTCTTCTGCTCACCAAGGCTGTGTTTTGATCACAAATGCAGTAAACACATTCCCTCCAGGATTTTGCAAGTCCAGTGGTTCTTGAGATCAAAAGCAGTTTACAAGATTTTTGTGTATTTTCATAGCCAAACACAAGAATTGAAGCACAAGAATTGAATTGGCAATTGAAATTGTCATTTTAGGACGCAAATTTAAAAAAATGTCCATGCAAAATCCTGGAGAAACTGAATATTGTGAAAAATAATTATAATCTGACAATATTGTAACATTTGTTTTGTAATATATTAGTGCAAAGCTGAATTTTCAGCATCATTACTCCAGTCTTCAGTGTCACATGATCCTTCAAAAAATTTTATATGTTGATATACTTTATTTCTGCTCAATAAACATTATTATCAATGCTGAAAACAGTTGTGCTGTTTAATATTTTTATGGAATATTATCATTTTTCTTGATACTTTGATATTATATTATAATACTATATGAATAAAATAATTTTGACGTTGACCAATTTAATGTATCCTTGTTCAATAAATGCATCTTTCAAAAATGTTTTGAGTAACTACTGACCCCAAACTTTCAAACAGTAGTGTATACTAAAATGTTGGTTTTCTCTCACCAAGATAGTATATAACTGGAGAATACTAAGCAGAAATAAATATGCTACTATCAGTGTACAGGTACATGTTGACACTCACAGTGAAAGCAGTTCTTCCAGGATCCTAATGGAGAACCTTCACTCAGTATACGACCCTCTGAGAAAAAAAAATATGACTGTGAGCAGAGAGGACAATGCCGAAATAGTGGTCAACATTCAAAAATCAAAAAAATCGATAAATCATATCCCTATTATTTCTCTCACCTAGCCAGCAGATGAAGGCTTTGGCCACCAGCAGGGTGTTTCTCAGGTCCCAGATATAAGGGTAAAGGTCATAGAGAACAGCCCTATTAATGCTGTTCACAACAGCACTGTGAAGTAATGCCACATCATCACACGCTCCCAAAAAACGGCCCGCACAAGCCCGCCATTCCTCTACCTGACAGAACAAGAGAAACATTTAAGGGACAGTTCACCCAAAAATGAAAATGTCCTGTACATTTAATCGACCCGTGGCCATCTAAAATACATAACTATAATGTCAGCAGAACATTAGAGAAGATTTTTAGCTGGAATATACATTCATAATGTCTTTCATTTAAAAAACACATATAAGGGGAAAGCAAAATTGTGGCTCATGACTATGTAATGAGATCGTATGAAGTGAAACAATCAGAACCTGAACATTATTATTGATATAGCTACAATCTACAGCAGTGGTCTCAAACTCAATTCCTGGAGGGCCGCAGCTCAACATAGTTTAGCTCCAACCACCTCCAACTCACACCTGCTTAATAGTCTCTAGTAGTCTTGAACACCTTGATTAGTTGGATCAGCTGTGTTTGATTAGGGTTGTAGCAAAATTGTGCAGAGCTGCGGCCCTCCAGGAATCGAGCTTAAGACCTATGATCTACAGCCTTGACAAATGTTCCTAACTATGTTTACAGTAGTTTAAATTGTCAGTAGCCACAGGTATTAATTTAGTTTTGCCCATATGTGTTTTTTGACTCTCAAAGTGTCGGCAGCCACTGACTTGCATTTTATGAAGCACCAAGGACCACAGTTGCAGCAAAAAAAAAACTTTTTTAAGAAATAAAGTTAAAATACATCACAGACGGCCTAATGTTTAGTAACAGCAAATGGGTGAACTATCCCAGCTGTAAAAAATATATCAAATTGAGATCAATCACGACATCGAAAAAGCATGTAATGTCAAAAAGACATCAAATTGACAACTAAAATAGCCATCATTACAGGACTGTCCTGTAATCAATTTTTGATATCTTTTTGACGCCAATGTTAGATGTCAAATGGATGTCAAGGTTTTGACATCAAAGTAAATTTTTGACATGCTTTTTTAATGTTTTCGACATCGTTTTCACATCAACGTGCCCACTGGAATCCCTTTAACAATTAAAAATACAATGTACATCAATACCATATGTAATAATAAAATGTATTTTATATTGTTAGATTGAGTTTTGCAATCACATTAAATATTACATTAATGTTGAATCAGTACTCCAATATTAATAGCTTTTAATAGCACATAAAATGTCATGAATCGTTAGTGAACAGAACAGACTTTCACCTTCTGTGGTGAGGCTTTCTTGCCATTTCCATTGACACTGACACAGTGACAGTTGACTTTGAGCCACGTGAGGTCCTGCAGCAGGTTTTGTGCGGGCGGCCCATGTTCATGCGGCAGGTAATACAGGCCAACCAGCAGTCGGACTTGTGCCTCGCTGAGAGGAGCTCGTCCAGAACACAGTCCTCTTCTAGAGGACTTTTCATGGCTGGAGCTCCTGCAGACCTGGTTCTCCCCAGCTTTCAGATCCTGGTTTACAGCAGGGTCTGCTGGGATTTCATTGCTAGAAAGAGCCCCTGTGCTTTGGGAAGAGGTAATGGGACGTTTGGGCTGGGCTCCATGTTGATTGTCTGAGCTATCGGAGGACTTTGATTTAACAGAAAGTGTTGAGGGTTTGAGGTCTGTTGGCCTCAGCTGACGTCCTACAAAAGATGATTTGAGAAATCCAGTGATCAGACCAGTAATCAGACTAGAAGTGATACTACAAAATAAAATGAATCAATGAATGTATTAATTCAAAAAGAATTGTAAAATAAAATAAAATAAAATAAATACATTATATGAAAACTTTGGTCCAAGTAAAAAAAAACTAAACAATATAAATAGAAACATCTGAATAAAAATGGAATAAAATAAAAAATATGGAAAAAATAAAATAAAATGGAAACTGACATTAATAAAAAGAATTTAAAATATCAATAATACAAATATTGTCAAACATAAATATGTTGATTCACTAATAATTTTACTTAATAAAAAAATGTGAGTATAAAAAATATTTATCAAACTGACATATTTTAAAAATCTTCTTAAAGGGATAGTTCACCCAAAAATGAAAATTGTCATTATTTACTCACCCTTCACTTGTTCAAAACCTATTTAAGTTTCTTTCTTCTGTTAAACACAAAATAATATATTTTTAAAAATGCTGATTGCTGGGACCCATTGACTCCTATAGGATTTTTTTTCCTATTATGGAAGTCGATGGGTCCCAGCAACCATTCATTCATTCATTCCTTTTCCTTCAGCTTAGTCCCTTACTTATCAGGGGTCACCACAGCAGAATAAATCGCCAACTATGCATATGTTTTACGCAGCGGATGCCTAGCTACGGCCAACTTAGTTCATCCAATTCACCTATAGCACATGTCTTTGGACTGTGGGGGAAACTGGAGCACCTGGAGGAAATCCACGAGATTACGGGGAGAACATGCAAACTCCTCACAGAAATGCCAACTGGCCCAGCCAGGACTCGAACCAGCGACCTTCTTGCTGTGAGGCGACAGTGCTAACCACTGAGCCACCGTGCCATGCTCCCAGCAACCAGCTTTCTTTAAAATATTTTGTTAGTGTTCAACAGAAGAAAGACTCATAAAGGTTTAAAACCACATGAGGTAAAGTAAATGCTGAGGTAATTTTCAATTTTGTGTGAACTAACCCTTTAAATGTAAAAATAAATAATACAATGATTTATTATAAATATATAATTATATATTTTAACGTCTTTATTAATTGATTTTGTTTTTATATTTAATTACATCTTCAATCAGAAAAAAACTTAAAAGTAATGCCCCAAAAAATTTAATTACAAAAAATACTAAATTGTGTATCAAACTCAAATTTGACTGATATATATTCCAATAGTTCCAATCCTTACCAGGCTGTAGAGGAAGGCTGAGTTCCTTCATCCAGTCTTGCAGAGCAATTGATAGAGCTCTATCAACACTATAGGTCTCTTTGTCACCTATACAGAGGTCACTGTGGGTTAGCAAAAATGTCCTTTCTACACCTCCTCATTTTTTATTTAAAAATTCTAAAAGTTTTTAGTTAGTAAGTATAAGTATGTTAGTCTTAAGGATATCTATAATCTTGTGTGCTACAAAACAGTGACAAAAAATGTAAACATAAAAAACTAGCAGTTTGTCACTTACGCCTAAAGGGATCAATGATTTTTTTTGCCATCATATTTCAGTTTCTCATCAAAACTACTGACCAATCAAATGCTCTCTAGAATCGGACATGTCCCGTCCCGTTCAAGATGCTTCTCATTTGCTTTTTTTATTTGATGCGCTTAAGCTCAACCACTCTCACTGGCAGAGCTGTGATAAAAACGAAACGCGATTGGCTGTTTTTTAAAAAGGTGAGGTTACACTATATTCCACCTTATCTTCATGTGTAAGTGAAATTTACGTCAAACATCAAACAAAATTGCACATTTCAAAGCACTTCATGAGACCTTTAAGAGTTTAGACACTTGCGCATGTCTAAACTAGAGCATGTACATTTTATTAAGTTATGCATTCCCTGGAAATCAGTCTTAACTCTTCATAATCTTGGCATTGCTAATACCCATACTTTAAAATATGAAACATCTAATATCCTCCATTTCGCTCTCACCTTTCCCCTTCTCCTTCCTTTCTTTATACCAGCTTCCCAGTGTATGCAGAGGGATGAAGTTGGCTTCAAATTCGCAGTTTGGGTTTAGCAGCAGACCACTCAGGTGGGCCCTGAGTCCAGGAGGGCGGCCCTTAAAAGGCCCCAGGAAGACACGTCGGGAGTCATAATCATTAGCGTGGAGGTTGTCCCAAATGAGGGGTGGCCTTCGAAGCACTGACTGGACCTCTGCTAGTGAATCAGTACTCAATTCCCGAGAAATTACCTTATTCCCTATAGGAAAATAATGGCCAAAAGGTGAATACAAAAACTGACATTGTAGGTGAATTTGTGAAGTTCCACATCATGCTCATTTACAACATTCTAGTTTTATTTTTGAGATTGTTGTTTTTCTTATTGGTCCAGCACCTTTTATAAATCTCTCCTTTAAATCTGTTTTTGATAAACGCTCTTTTTTCAAAGCCTGTCTGACTGCTCTGATTGGTCAGTTGGCCTATTCTGTAGTAATTGATCAACCATTTGGGTGATGAACTGTATTACATCTATGTTAACTATGGTGTTTGTATTGGAATTTCCTACAGTATTTTATTATTATAATTTTTTTGGTTTTTGGTGAGTGCATTGACATATTTGAAGGGCTTTAAAATGCTGCCTTTTAATAGCAAATCAATCCAAGAAAATGCAACATTTTAATTCTTGTTACATAATAAATTAAGTGACAAATGAAAGTAAGATTTAGTAATAAATACAATGTTTCTGAAAAAAGTTGAGGTCAGTAGCAAACATTTATTTGAGTACATTTTTACAAAGATTTCACTTTAAGAGCATATTTAAAAGTGGCTACATTAACTTGATTACATCTTGATTGAAAAAAATATACTTTTACTTTTCACTCAAAGTCAGAAATTTAACAAAACTCATAACAAAAAGTGTTGAGCTCACTGAAAAATATATATATATTTATTTATTTATTATATATGTTAATATATTTATTCATTTATTTGTTTATTTATTTATTTATTTTAAATGAATATTTTTATTCACTACTCAGTGAATATAGACAATGCATTTGGGTGTTTAATTTAAACATTTAAACAAAACACGTTTTATTAAATAGTTATATTCATTAAAATAACCAAAAATCTTTAGAAATAGAATTGATTTTTCCTCTTTATTAAACTTCTATTTGAAATTTTCCCTAACATTAACTTTGGTGTACTAAGTTTAGGACAGTGATCTTAAGGATTAGTTCCAGCTTTGGTAATCTTACTAATCTAATGTATATACAAATAGCTAATCACATAGCATCCAACAGAAAACATTTATTGAAAAGAGAGTTCTGTGAAAGTAATTACTTGTACTTTGACTGGAGTACATTTACTGAAAACTCTACCAACCTCTGGACATTTGTCATGTAAATAATAGCTTTTGAGTGGAGTTTGTGGTTTGTAATCCTACTCAAAAAAACTCCAACACTCTGTGCTTTGTAACTACTGTAGTAACACACTAAAGGAACGTTTAAAACAAAAAGCCATGTATGAGAGAAATGTCTCTCACCGGTCCAGATGACAGAGATGTCAGGCAGAAGATCCTCCCCAATAGTCAGCAGGTAGGGAGACTTTGACACATTAGGAGTGCAGAGAGAACTACAGTACTCTAAAGAGAAATAAATAACAGCACAGTACTGCTTTGGGAGGGAGAAGGGGAGAAAGACAATGTAAGGAAAGGCAACAAAGTTTGGTTTTAAGATGATAAGAGCAGAGCAGCTATCACTGATTAAAGTCGCCATGAAATTAAAATGTACTCTTCTTATTGTTATATGTCAATAGTAGTTATGTTATAAACCATGTGTCTATGCGCTTTATTATCAATCTCATAAACTTTAATCAAATACCATAACTTTCCCTCCCCCTCGAAATGACATTCTTCACTTCCTGGTCACATGGAATGCCTTTAAGGCGGGCCAATCAGTAGGGGTCTCGTTTCTGCTCTCAATTCATCCATTCATAAATCTTCCTTCATTTTGTTAGCAACGCCCATCTTTCAACAATCCAATTAAGTCCCAAAGAACGAATTCATGCACCAGCCTACATTTTGTTCTCATTTCAGCACTGTTTTAAGTAAATGTATATCATGATAGCGGAAAAAAAAGACAATCTTAACTTCCGTTTCATGGCGACTTTTTAAATGAGTCAAGCTCTTCGTTGTTCTGTAATGAACTAAGCCTGATAAGTTTATGTATTGGCCTACCAGTGGGACAGAATAGGAAGACAGGTGGTTCCCCCAGGAAACGGAAGATCTCATTGGCCACGGTGACCTGGGCGTGAGCGAATGAGGAAAAGGCCTCTGTATCCGACTGGCACATGGAGTGATCAATGTCATCAAACAGGAGGGCAAAAGCCTGACAGTCCAGATCTGACACCTAGTGGTGAAATGAAAGAGTACAAGGCCATTCATCATTTATTTTACAAAATGGCCAAACTGTACAAGAGTTGTACAGATGCTAAAGTTATGAACATATGAATAAAATATAAAAAATTAATAAAATATAGTAAAAATATGAACATGGACTGAAAACTGATCCAATTGCAATAAGCATTTTGCTCACCTGTCTGAGTTTGCGCTTGAGCAGTGTGAGGTCACAAGAGCTGGAGAAGACGATGTCCTGTCCCGGTGAAATAGCGTATACAAACGTAAGACCCCTCGATCGTGCCTCGCAAACTAGGGCCTTCAACTGAGCTGGAGACAGTGAGAAAAAAATTACAGGTTTCCAGACGTGATATGGTCATAAAAATAATACAATCCTCAAACCACATTCTTTTATACTCTATTATAAAAATAACACTACCTCATCATTTATTATTTATTATAATGAATGCATTGTCAAGTTGTATTACATTGACCTGAAATAGACATTACTTAAGATATTAAAGCCTACTTTCATCAAGCATAAACGCAAATAATCATGTAGTGCCAAATAATAACTGTATTCACAACACAGCCCAACATCTCATACCTTATGGTTTACATCCCATTGGTTTACACGGGTACTTTTATGCTTTTTAATATTTCCTGCTTGAATATGGCTATATTGAATATTTCCTGCTAGTGGATAAGGTTGCTGTTTTAAACATGAAAATTTAAATTACAAAGTTTCCTCCAAAGGGAGACATTCTTTTTGACAGTAAACCTTATATCTAAAATACTTCAAATGCCTTGATTGATTGTAGTGACGTTTTCTCATGGTACACTTCACAATATCCAAAATGTAAATAATTTTCATAAACAGAGGGTGAAGCCTGACAGAATTGCATTAGTTGACTGTTGTCATGTTCAAGAGATGACGTTTCACAGATCTAAAATACTGATACATATGCCATTTTTTTACACACAACTGTTTACATTGACAGGTTCTTGCATATTTTGTCTGTGTGTTGGCACTCAGAAAACTATATATCAGGAGTTTAAACTGACAAGACTTTAAAAAGCATGCATATATTTTGTTTAAGAATGTGTTGCTTTCACCCAAAAAGGGTGTTTACAGCATGGTATGTTACATGTATTATACAGGTATATTATCCATGAGGTAACTTGTGATGAAACTTCACAGACACCTTTCTGAAGACACCAGAGGCTTATATTACATCTTTTAATAAGTAAATAATATGACCCTTTTAAAATCAATTATGTTTATAAAATATGTATAATGTATTGAAATGTGTATTTATATAGCGCATTTTATCTTTTATGGCCACCCAAAGCATTTCACAATCATGAGGGGGGGTCTCTCCACACCACCACCAGTGTACAGCATCCACTTGGATGATGCGATGACAGACACAGGACAACTGCTCCAGTGCGCTCACCACACACCAGCTATTGGTGAATTGGAGAGACAGTGATAGAGCCAATTCAGTGGATGGGGATGATTGGAAGGCCATGATGGGTAGGGGCAGATGGAGGAAATTTGGCCAGGACACCGGGGTTATACCCCTACTCTTTACGAGGAGTGCCATGGGACTTTTTAAATGACCACATAGAGTCAGCACCTTAGTTTAACGTCTCATCTGAAAGACGGCGCTGACTGACAGTATAGTGTCCCCTTCACTTTACTGGGGCACTAGGACTCACAGACCGCAGGTTGAGCGCCCCTGCTGGCCTCACTAACACCACATCTAACAGCAACCTAGTTTTCCCATGTGGTTTCCCATCCAGGTACTGACCAGGTTCAGCCCTGCTTAGCTTCAGTGAGTAACCAGTCTTGGGCTGCAGGTTGATTTGGCTGTGGTTGGTGCAATTCTGATTGCTCACACTAGGCTCTCTGATAATATAAATGGAAATTAAACAGATTAAATGATTACTCCATATCTCTAAAAAATTAATTAAAATAAAACATTGTGCATTTAAGTGTGCTTCTCACAGGTGAGTGGGCTTGACAAATCACCTGTATAAACACTCTTCTTTCTATTAAAAAAAACCTTACTCTAGCACTTACTTTTCTGAGCACTTACAGTTCCTTTGTATAATTAGCACTTCTTGTGTGTATTGCCTCTGCTTGTTGAATCGTTGACTACCTCCTCAGTTGTAAGTCGCTTTGGACAAAAGTGTCTGCTAAATGACTAAATGTAAATAAACTCCTTGACCCAATGTTCTTGCTCTAATCTAAAGAAATGCAATATATGTTTACTGTATAAACCCCCATACCTTCTTCATCTGCTGAATAAACCTCCCTCCACAGTAACCTGTGCTTCAGATCATCTTTAGGACCATACAGGTATGTGTTCAAACCCCACATCTGCATCCTGAAAGGGAGAACATGCAACAGGTTCATGAAAACAATAATAATTTCACAATTTAAACAGATTTTACATCTAGTTTCATGAAAAAAGAGAGCAACATACAGCAAAGGGAAAAGAGAGAGAGACATCCATTGATCATGCGCCATTAATAATATAAGGGGTCACATTTCCTGCAGAGACTGAGTCTGAGTTTAACAACAGAAGAGGGTCGATTCCTCTGCAGAGGGAAAAAAGTGAATGCTCTGTTCCTTTGTGAATTTCATTATCCTCTATAAAAATATAAATAGTTTAATTGCAGTGTAATATTTTCTGTTTATTGTTAGTATAATCATTAAATGTCAATGACAATATCCTCTAAATAAATATTTCAAAAGTGATATATAAGATGTTTTTTTAATTTATTAATGGACTTTTTGCCAGTGTGTAAACAGGTTGTAACCAAACCAAAGTCCTCCCCCATATTTCTAGGTGTCTGTGAAAGGCAGTGGATTGATTTTTGTGATATTGTTAGTGATATTGCTCATCCCAAATTAAAAGATTCTTCATGAATTAAACTATTCTTGAATTAAAAAAAAAATGAATGTGAAAAAGCAAACATTGCATTAAAAATGTTTTGAATCTATACAATGAGTACACATTTAGCAATTTTTCCTGTAAAAGTATCAAATGTTTATTTACTTGTTTATTAACTTGTTTATTAACTTGATATACAACATGTCGGAGCATGCTTAAAAAGCAATCAAACATTTTACATTTTTAAAATTCTGCATAATTTACATTTAGTCTGTAAATTTGTCACAATCATTTTAAATACATAATTTCATTTTAGTTTAAAAAAAAATCAAAGGCAGTTATTACATAAAATGCAAGACAAAGGATTAAGCAATTTGTTAAAACATTCTCAGAAACGTCTATTCTGGCAAATGATACTGCAACTGTAATCATGACAGTTTGATATTCTTATTCATTCATTCATTTTCCTTCAGCTTAGTCCCTTTATTCATCAGGGGTCGCCACAGCGGAATGCACTGCCCACTTATCCAGCATATGTTTTACACAGCGGATGCCCTTCCAGCTGCAACACAGTACTAGGAAACACCCATACACACTCATTCACACACATACACTACGGCCAATTTAGTTTATTCAATTCACCTATAGCGCATGTCTTTGGACTTGTGGGGGAAACCGGAGCACCTGGAGGAAACCCACACCAACACGGGGAGAACATGCAAACTCCACACAGAAATGCCAACTGACCCAGCTGGGACTCGAACCAGCGTTTCAAAGAACTAAGAGGGATTCTTTCACATTAATGTTTTAATGAAGATCTAAGCCTAAGACTGTGCTAACTATAAATGAGGCATTACATCTTTGCCTAACATCTTTGCTTTGTGTGTGTGTGTGTGTGTGTGTGTGTGTGTGTGTGTGTGTGT
>CAIGQV010000818.1:20044799-20066650 GCA_903798115.1 Danio jaintianensis | reverse complement strand
TGTGTGTGTGTGTGTGTGTGTGTGTGTGTGTGTGTGTGTGTGTGTGTGTTCTCTCCTGAGAAAAGCACATTCCCTAAATAGATTGAGGCCGAGTTAGAGCTTATCTAAAATATTAAAGACCCTCCCCAAAGGTTAACCTCTAACAAGCCTGTGCTTACACTCACACACACACACACACACGCACACACACACACACGTACACACAACAAAGCTAATTTTGGCTTTCTCCCTCGCCAACCTATTTAAAATGTTAATGCACAGATAGAATCTCTCATTTTCACCCTCTTCTCTCACCACCTCCATTTTCTCTTTCTTCTATCCCTTCATCCACTGCATCAGCACAATCACTCCACTCTCAGTCAAGCATGTAAAAATCCCCCTACTTTCGCCTCCACTATTACTCTTTTCATCCAGGGCTGAGTTTGGACCAGCGCCTCTATCGCTTGAGAGAGAGAGAGAGAGAGAGAGAGAGAGAGAGAGAGAGAGAGAGAGAGAGAGAGAGAGAGAGAGAGAGAGAGAGAGAGTAAACAGATACAAATCAAAGAATTTTACAACCAAGACACACCAACATGACAGAGCCCAAGACAAGACCAAAATTGGCCATAGTGTAGGTGTGTGTGTGACTGAGAGAGTATATGGGTGTTTCCTAGGGCTGGGTTCTGGCTGGAAGGGCATCAGTTGCAAAAAACATATGCCGGAGTAATTGGCGGTTCATTCCGCTGTGGCGACCCTTGATAAACCAGGGACTAAGCCAAACTAGGGACTAAGCTAAGCCGAAGGATAGTGAGTGAGTGGGTTCTTAAAATTTGTAAAATTTCTAATAATGGTTCTTTTATGTCATCACTCCAAAAACCCACTCGGACTTTTGTTAATCAAGGGACAGTTCACCCAAAAATCAACTGATCCTCCACTTATTTCCTCCACTTTCTTGTAGTAAACAAAAAAGAACATAAACATACTAAAGAACGTTGAAAAAAAGCTATTGACTTTCATAGTATTTTTGTTCCTTCAATGAATGTGAATGGCTTTTTTTTCCCCAACATTCTTCAGAATATATTGTCTTGTGTTCAACAGAAGAAATAACTCCATAAAAGTTTAGAACCACTTTAGTATGAGTAAATGGAGAGAGAAAATTTGGGTGAACTATTCCTTTAAGAGTGTATCACAGAAGCTGCGCTAAGCTTAAGGCAGAAGCACTTGTGTTTTGCAGATCAAACGGGGATCTGCCAGTCCAGTGTGAGTCTGCTCATTGGTGCTGCAGCAGAGAGAGGAAAACTGCTTTATGACTGAAGGAAAACGGAGACTCTGCACAGCACAGGAATGTTCGGTATACCTGATTTAGGTGCTGGTTTGTTGGTATCACCAGGCTTCTTTACTATCATAAGACTTCTTTATTTAATTAACTCCAACAACTGATTACCAGCTAGATCAACACTAAACCAGCCTGCAGCATAAAAAGATGATTCTTTACAGCAGAGATACCATTACCCTGTTTCTTTTTGTTTCTCTCTCTATCCTTCAACCACTGTTGGACATTCATTTTCTCAATAAATATGCACAAAACATTATCTCATTAGCCATTATTCATAATTTGTATTTATAAAAAAATTACAATATATCAAATAACAATATAGTTTATGACAAATTATAATATTATTTGGAGTGTTATTATATACAATTACAAATTCAATAACATAAGAAAGAAAGAGCTGATCACAAGAAATTAATAAATGTATTTATTCATTAATTTTCCTTTGGCTTAGTCTCTGATTTATCAGGGGTCGCCACAGCGGAATGAACTTCCAGCTATTACAGGAAATTAATCAATGATAATATATTAAATATTCCTAATTCTTCTTCTTTCTCCTCTTATTATTATTATTACTATGATTATTATTATTATTATTATTATATCAAATAACAAGAGACTAAACGCCAGCATAGGGCAACACGGTGGCTCAGTGGTTAGCAATGTCGCCTCACAGCAAGAAGGTCGCTGGTTCCAATCCCGGTTGGGTCAGTTGGCATTTCTATGTGGAGTTTGCATGTTCTCCCCGTGTTCGCGTGGGTTTCCTCCTGGTGCTCCGGTTTCCCCCACAGTCCAAAGACATAGGTGAATTGAATAGACTAAATTGGCTGTAGTGTATGTGTGGGAACGTGTGTATGGGTGTTTCCCAGTACTGTGTTGCAGCTGGAAGGGCATCCGCTGTGTAAAACATATGCTGGATAAGTTGGCGGTTCATTCCGGTGTGGCGACCCCTGATTAATAAAGGGACTAAGTCGAGGGAAAATGAACGAATGAATGAATAAAAGCCAGCATAATTAATATATTTAGGTTTAGGAGAAACAAATATATAATAATATTATATATTATAATATATAAAAAAATTATTAAAATATTATTATGAACATTATTATATTAATTCATATATCAAATAACATACGATAATGTCAATCACAAGCAAATAATAAAAAATAAATATTGCAAGAAAATTACTAAATTATAATAATAATTCAAATTCATTATTATTATTAATAATAATAAACAATGTATAATAACTAAAATTTAAATATTAAATATTCATATATTAATTATTCCTACTATAAATATTATTATTATAACTTCATCACCTTATTTCTGTTTATGTCTCTCTATTTCTTTTTCTTCTCGTCTTCTTCCATTTTACCAGCGTTCTGCTTTAAAGCTACGATAGAAAATAGACTTGCTCCTTGCCACTGCTTTCATCACGGCTAATGTATGAAGACGTGTGAAACTGTGGCTCAATGGAGTCATGCTGGCACCAGTGTCCAGTCATTAGTCAGAAAAAGCCATTTGTCTCTCTGCCCACACTCTTTTATACCTCTGCAACGCACCAGCTGCTCTGCGCTGCCCCCCGGCCAGCCTCACATCGCCAACACAATCCTAATCACTGTCCTATATGACATTACACAACTCCACACCAATAACATGCATTCTGTGTTCTTCCAATGATAACATAAGTACATACAAAAAGCAATCATTCAAAAGTGTGTCGAGATCCAATACTCACCACTGAAATAGTACCTTCCTTTGTTCCATTGACCAGGGTCGCCCATAGAAACCTAAGGAGTAAAATATACAAAAACATCACATATACAAAATATGCAGACAAAAACACACACTTGATTTATTTTTTCTACGTTTTTACACAAGGCAGCATTTCATAACCGCCACAAAGCTTTTAGTATTTCTGTTTTTCTCCACCTCCTCTTCACTACAACCCACTCAAACAGACACATTTTGGGCAGAATCTGAATTTTGGGCCTATACATACAGTACCATTCTGGGCCTGTTATATAATACAGGCTATGGTCATTGCCATTGGTGGGCTTAAATTAGAAGTGCAAAATTATAAGTATTAAAGTCTGTGTTTATTATATTTATTTGGAACAATGAATCCACTGAAAAAATATATTTGTTTTGGTAATCTTCAGTCGAAGTCTGACCATTTGCTTCTGCGTTGTGTTGACTGTTGGTCCTTTTCTGCTGATGTCAGTTTGACGGTTTCAGCCACAATATTCTTAATTGTGCTCCTCTTCCTGTTAGTTTGCTATAAGGGAATGATGCGCAAAAAGAAAACCCCGCCTCCTGGGAAGTCCCAGCAACTTCCCAATTCACGCAGACTTTAAAATTTTTGAATAAAGTAAACTGCATCCTTTTTTAGAGCAGTCTATACATATTATTCAGTGTTTTTCTAATTACTTTTCATAAGAAACTTTAGGTGCCACAGCATTATTGAACTCGCTTTGAACACTGCATGGTTGGAAATTTCACAAGTCGATCAGGTGGTCTCTTTCTTTCTGATTGGGGGTTATTAGTGAGAATAAGCTGCAAAGAGAAGCATATTTTTAAAGAAAGCACACAGTCTTTGCTGAAGCATTCAGTGTATGGATGTTTGATGATCATGAAAATTATTTGTAATTAAATGAATGTAGGGCAGCATGGTGGCTCAGTGGTTAGCACTGTCGCCTCACAGCAAGAAGGTCGCTGGTTTGAGTCCTGGCTGGGCCAGTTGGCATTTCTGTGTGGAGTTTGCATGTTCTCCCCGTGTTGGCGTGGGTTTCCTCTGGGTGCTCTGGTTTCCCCCACAGTCCAAAGACATGCCCTATAAGTGAATTGGATGAACTAAATTGGCCGTAGTGTTAGAATGTGTGTGAATGAGTGTACGTGTGTTTCCCAGTACTGGGTTGCGGCTGGAAGGGCATCCGCTGCGTAAAACATATGCTGGAATAGTTGGCGATTCATTCTGCTGTGGCGACCTCTGATAAATAAGGGGATAAGCCGAAGGAAAATGAATGAATTAATAAATAAATGAATGTAATTAATGAAAAAAGAGTATTTAATAAATTATGTTAACATAAAACAAGTCAGTCCAGGTATGTATTTTTAAAATGTGCACCCATCTTTCAGTAAGCTCAAACTATGCACTGAAAGTTCATAAATAAATTCATAAGACAAATCCAATTTATTTTTTATATTAAATTCCAAAAATGTTATACTGTAGAGTGTTACTGAGGGTGTTCTGAACAACACATCATTATGCCGTTCTAGAATTCTAGGATTAGATTTTGCTGCGTTATGGGTAAGACAGTGGTTGGTAATCATTTATTATTCATGCTGGCTGCCGTTCTGAAGGGAAAACAAACCACGCATATATCACTGCTTGATTTGCTTCAGTAATTATCAATATGACACGATTGGCACTACTGGTATGTCAATAATGAGTGTTGTTTTTGATATGCCACTGTATACTTTAATGTATGTTTGACAGTAATGTACAGTCAGATTTGTACTAAAGAGATACTCTATCTCTTGGAAGGTGCTGTACAGAATTATGTCGCATTTCTGCTATTATGCATGACTGTTGTAAAAATAAGTTGAATCAATACAAGATGATTTCAACAGGAGAATAAACAATCACTTAATAACCTCAGAGTTCACAACATGTCTGTCTTACAAAGGATTATTGAAAGTTATCGTTAAAAATCAATCTCTCTCAGTCTCTATGAGTATACTGTATGTATGTGGATAAAGGTGGATATAACCCTGTTGGATTCCAGTAGCTTTTTCTCACTGACCCACTTCTGTTGTACAGCTGGAAACTTTAGGACCACACTGGGCTGAATATTCGACTATCAGGGCCATCGCTAGAAAGGGATTGGGAAGAGGGGAAACATAAGGCTATTGATATATGACTGCACAATATAAATGCTAATTTGCGTACATACATCCAATACACTCTCATGAAGTGATTAATAGTATTATATATACACTCAAAAAAAAGAAATGTTGTTGCTTGTTCAAACTACTTATTTAAAATGAACTGAAACAACACAATTATTGAGATTTCGTTGGGACAACTTATTTTTTATGTTCAATCCACTTTAATTTGTTAAATCTGTAAAGTTAATTTAATCGATTTGTGTTGGGACAATATGAATGCATTGTGTGGAACCCAGCATTTTTTACAGTGTAGCAAATATCTTAGTATACATATTATATTTTCAGTGGAGAAAAGACACAAATCGGGCGACGCAGTAGTACAGTGGGTAGCACGTTCGCCTCACAGCAAGAAGGTCGCTAGTTCGAGCCTCGGCTGGGTCAGTTGGCATTTCTGTGTGGAGTTTGCATGTTCTCCCCGTGTTCGCGTGGGTTTCCTCCGGGTGCTCCGGTTTCCCCCACAAGTCCAAAGACATGCGGTATAGGTGAATTGGGTAAGCTAAAATTGTCCGTAGTGTATGTGTGTGAATGAGTGTGTATGAATGTTTCCCAGTGATGGGTTGCAGCTGGAAGGGCATCCGCTACGTAAAACATATGCTGGATAAGTTGGCGGTTCATCCCACTGTGGCGACCCCAGATTAATAAAGGGACTAAGCCGAAAAGAAAATGAATGAATGAATGAAAAGACACAAATCGCCCACAGAGCCATTAATGTGATGCTGAGCTAAAAACAAGAGTAAGGCCAATTAAGAGATATGCACAAACATGCCTGTGTGTGTGTGTGTGTGTGTGTGTGTGTGTGTGTGTGTGTGTGTGTTTCTGGCCAGCTGCTTCCAATCACACTCCAGTATAAATATGGAAATAAATACCCAGGATGCTCCACGGCGACTAAGATGAACTGTCCTACTAGCCCATAAATGAAAAATGGGTTATATTAAAGGCTAATTTTAGGAGTCACTGCAGCGTGGTGTGTGTGTCTTTTTAAATATCATTGTGTTGTAAATAACGTTTTGAATACGCAGAACCGTATTCACACACTGCTACCCCGCAAGAAGCATACAATTTAACGAATTCATCAAATTTATTTGGTCAAATTTGTGGCAGTCATCCAAGCATTCAGATTAGAGATGTGTGCTCGTAAACTTACCCTCCACAACCCCGCATAAGAACTCGTGTCGTCCCTCCATCATCGCTGTGATTGTCTGTCGGGATGCGGATGCTTCAGTTTCTCCGCGCCTCCGTCATCCGAACTGACTGAAGTCTTCAGCCCCGGCTCCTCTCCTCCGGCAGCCGCAGAGCACCTGAACTGAAGCCGCAACCCATGAAGACAGAGAAGAATGGCGTTTATTATTGCGGTTATGTAATATCTTTTTAATAGTCAAACATGGGCAAACTATACGGTGGACGCTTCTTGTGTAAGTCAGCCCTGTTCTGCCTCCTCATGTCTATTCGCTCAATACACTCTACGCAGTGTTGCCAGATCTCACAGCAAATTGCTTTCATAATAATATACATAAATACTAATAATATTAGTAAATAAATTGAAATAAAAAATAACTTACTTTCAGAATTTGTTTAAAAAACGCGGATTAGGCTATATAATGGTTGATTTGTCTTTTACATAATAAATAACAGCAAAATGCAATTTCAAATAATTATATCATTTTACAATCATATTTTACATAGCAAGCCCAATTATTAACTAAATCTCCTGCTATGTGGAGAGAAGCATAACCTGTGAATATTGAATTCATGGCAATGATGTCTTTAATTTATTTTTTGAAAGGTTAACTGTGATAATGCCTGTTCTCAACAATGAGAACTCTAAAGACTAAACACGAAAAACTATTACTATATTATTAGTGTCCACAAGTGGTAATCAACGTACATTAGGTTCTTTGGTTGGGTTTTGTTTTCAAAATTTCCAACAATATTCCTCTGTTTCATTATCAGAATCCACCTTCATTTCTTTGAGTCTATGAGACCTTTGATTAGTCAGCAGCTAAAAGATGACTAACAAAGTGAAGTAAACAATAAAACTGTTTGCACTACAAACCGATTAGAATGATTATGAAAAACGAAGACAAACAAATATGTTATTTATAAAAAATGTCCAATAAACTCTGCATCATCCAATATTTAGAAGAGACATCTTGTCAAAAAACAAGTCCAAGTAGCTTAACTTATAATAGAAGGACATGGCAACATAGAATGCCCCACCTAGCGGTTAGCGTATGAAATATCAACCCACCACAAACATCAAACACTGCTCTCTTTTCAGTCACAGTCACAATTTTCCCCCAAATTAAACTGAATTCTTAATTCGATCTTAATAAATGTTAATACGTCCAACATGTTAGTGTTAGATATTAGCAAATAAAAACAAACGCTTTATTTGTGTGTGATAAATCCGTTTAGCTTTTACAGCGAGCCTTATTTGTGGTTGTCTTGGTTACACCGTGCAACCAACGCTGTGTGAGCGTGGGAACCGTCGGAACTTGATTAATGCTAGTAAACACATTACATTTTCCTTTGTCTTAATAAGTTTGTTGTATGCGAGTTAACATAGTATTTAAGGATGTCAAAGAAGAAAAACGAGGAGGAAGCATATGTCTCGTCTGAGAGCGCAGGACAGGATGCATCACAGAAAGAAACGCTGTTGCACATGGAGTAAGTTGTCTGTAGAAAAAAAAAAGCGAAGAAAAGGTTGACTCATTTTTAAGGTAGACAGTTTATTACTCTTTGCAACCCACAGATATGACATTCTAACTGAGGAGCTACGCACATTGAAGAAGAGAGTTGTACAACTGTATCCTTTGCAAAAACAAAAACTGTTAACTCTTCATAACCTGTCCAGGAAAGTGTGTTTGGGATGTGTTAAAGACCTTTAGTGCACTTGTCATCTAGTCAAGCTCAGGAACCTGATGACTTACACCAACTTGACAGACCACTTTATACTGATATTTATTTTGTTTCTTTTTTTTTAGCACATACAAAATAGTTGCACTAGTCTACCATAATCGTGGTTTTTGGTGCATTAATAACCAGGGTTCCTGCAGGTTTCACCAAGTTAAATTTAAGACTTTTGAAGACATTTTTAAGACCATTATAAATGAAATTTTAGACTTGTACAGGGCTGATTGCTAAGGAGTTTTTTCGAATGGTTCAGATGGCAAATATTTTTATTTGCCCTTTCAAAAAACTTACTATAATTTAATACATTTAATAAAACAATAATAATTTAATAATAATAATAATGATAAGAATAATAATAAGAAGAAAATATTTTTGATATTTCTCAGCAAATTATTTTAAATATTGTGTCAAAACAAGCAAGCTCTAGTTGTAAACATACACTTTTTTCCAACAATAAAAAAAATGGACAAATGTTTTAAAAGTTTTAAAAACTATAATAAACTAAATGTATGCACAAGAGTCTGTCGAGGTCAGTGTCATCGGCAGTAAATACATGGAGAACTTTTAAACAAATGTTATTGTAAGAAAAATAATTAAACCATTATGGTAAATTAAGTTAAAAATTACATTATTAAATAAAAAGTTTCAAGTTTTATTGAGATGGATTGTTGGTGATTGGATGGGTGTCGGCCAGATTGGGTAGCATGAACAAGGAAAATTAAGACCTGCTTAAAAAAGATTTAAGACCTACAACACAATATTTCAGTAAATGTAAGACTTTTTAAGGCCTAAAGTTCTGTTTTTGCGATTTAAGACATTTTTTAAGACTTTTTAAGACCCAGCAGATACCCTGATAACCATTTGTATAAGCACAGTTTAACTAGAAATAAATATGGTTAGCAAAGTCTGTTTAAATCTCTATATTTGATGACTAGTCTATTTTTGGACTTTTCTTAGACATATGTTAGATTTTCACAGAGAGCCCAAATTTAGCCTTGCTTTAGTCAAGAGGTTTATGTTTAGACATCTGTTAGACTTCTTTTAAACAAAAAAAACAATGCTTGCTGGGATATGTATTGACAATAATTTAAAACACAAAAAAACACCAACACTGTTTTGACATCAAGTGTTTGACAGTTTAACACAATCAACTCCAGACGAAAAGAAAATGACTTTCTTCAGAATGAGGTCGCCCAGACCCATGTGGAAAGTGTAAGTTCTTGATGAACGAATGAATGACTGACTGAATGATTGTATACATGAATGAATACATATTTTATCTCTCTGTGCTGAGCAGGAAGAGTACATCTCATATCTGGCTAAGAGAGCAGAGAAGAGACAGACTGCAATAGGGTGTCTGAGTGATCAGAGTCATCAGGAACTTGCGAAGCTGCTGACACAGAGACAGAGCATGCAGGAAAAACACGAGGAGCAGGCTAGCGGTGAGACAAGTTTGTATGTATGGGTACAAGAAATTAAGGATAAAAATGAGAGATTTCTGTAAATGACAGAAAAGATAGTTTGTTATATCTTTGCATTATTTCAAATTATATGATAAGTAAATACTCACTACAGATTAGATGCTATCGAAACACCAAAAATATTGTACTTAAAATGTGTGTTGTTGGAGTTTTCAGAATTGCAGAAGGAGATCCTGCACATGGAACATCAGCTGGCCAAGCTAAAAATGGAAATTGTAGACCTAAAAGACGTCAAGGTAGTCAATTAGTTTTTAAAAATTCTATTAAAAAGCTTATTAAAGTGTGTAATAGGTTTTTGCAATAACTGTATTCGTTTGTGCCAAACTCCAATGAAATGTATATTTATATAAAATTAAGGGCCCTTCAAATCAGGGACAGTAATTGTGGAGATTACAGATATAATTGTGGAGATTGTAAAGATACAGTTCTAAAAATATATACACACTTTTTTTAAAAGTACACTATATACTGCAGGTTAACTATGTACAGTAGAAGTCAGAATTATTAGTCCTCCTGAATTATTAGCCCCCTCTATATTTTTCCCCAATTTCTATTTAACAGAAAGAAGATTTTTTTCAACAAATTTCTAAACATAATAGTTTTAATAACTAATTTCTAATAACATAATTTTTTATTAGATATTTTTCAAGGTACTAGTATTCAAGTGCAATTTAAAGGCCTAACTAGGTTAATTAGGTTAACTAGGCAAGTTAAAGTAATTAGGCAAGTCATTGTATACCGATGGTTTGTAAGACAGTCAAAAAAAATAATGCTTAAGGGGGCTAATAATATTGAACTTAAAAATGGTTGTTAAAAACATTTTAACTGCTTTCAAACATTCAAACTGGGAGCCAAAAGAGTATAGCCGAAACAAATAAGACTTTCTCCAGAAGAAAAAAATTTATAGGAAATACTGTGAAAAATGTCTTGCTCTGTTAAACATAATTTGGGAAATATTTGAAAAAGAAAAAACTAATTCACAGGAGGGCTAATAATTTTTATTTCAACTGAATATGCTTGATCGTTGTACTTTCCACTGTATACTCAACATTTTCTGATTTTGTTTGTAGTGTAATAATGTTTAGTAATTGTATCATTAGGATGATAATTATTATGAAAGCACTATTCAAATAAATTTGAATTGAATTGAATTAAAAATCTAAAAGTATAAACAACTATAATGATAATGGCTCAGTGGAACAATATCATTCATTTCTTTTTCAGCTGATGAATGATAAAAACACTGACAGTCAATCTTTAATAATCCTGCTTTGCACATTTAAAGAGGCAGATGACAAAACATTAAAAAAAAAAACAACATTGTGCAATGGATACTACTATAATTATTATAATGGTTGTTGTTGGTGGTGGTGTAAACGGGCCTATATTTATACCTGTATGTGTGTGTATTGTAGACTCTACAACAGCAGCAGTTGTGTCGTATTGCAGAGCTGGAAAGGGAAATGGCTGCCATGCAGAGTCATCATTCAAAGACTCTGCTGACTCTCAGGGATGACTTCCTTACAGAGAAGAAGAAATATGAGCAAAAGTCGAAGGAAAAAGTGCATGCTTTCTCTCTTTCCATCAAAAAGGTGTGTGAGTGAGTGAATAAATCAACATGACTGAACTGTCACATTACTGTTGGCGCAACTAGGTCAACTGTTTCTCCCATTTACCTAGATGGCAAATCACACTCTGATGTCCTATATGAATGAGGTGTTTGAGCAGAACAAAGGCATACGAGTGGAGTTAGAAAACCTGGCTCAGAGATTACACGCTCTACAAAGACAGCAGAAATCTCTTGAGAGCCATCAACGGCAGCTGCTGCAGGAGAAAGAGTATGTGCAGAAGCTTCATGCTCAACGTGTTTCCCAATGCTCAAAATACACACCAGTGGGTTTGATTGACAAACAGGAATAATCGTTCAGTTTCAACAAAGCATTTATGAGTTTATGAATTTCAGTAAACATATGAAAACTATTATGAGATTGAAGTGTTTTGCTAAAAGAAAACTTTTTGACATTTTACATTGCAATAAATAAGCAATTTATTCAAAACATAATTGATTTTAACATTAATTACACTGCTGGTTTGTATCTGCTTATGTTTATCAAAGACAAAAGTGACATGCTGATTTACATGCTTAAAGTTTACCACAACAAATATCACATTTATTTTTAATTCTCTATTACGACAGTATGCCTGTTATGAGTTCTTAACACTTCTTGATAATGATAAACATCATGCAATACAGAAATACATTACTGAACATTTCTTAACATTCTAAAACAGAGATATTACATTCTGGTTGCCAAAGAAATGAAGCAGGCTTAAAATCATCAATTATTTCATAGACTTGTATTTTAGTATTATTTTATTGTCTTCTTAAAGCCTAGACTAATTATTATTAGTAGTAGTAGTATTTAATAGCCATTTTTGTTTATTATCTTTGTTATTGTTCCAAATTTGAAATGATTCTAAAATTGTATGAACTTGTATTTATCTGAATGTATTTTTGCAGACTTAATATCATTTTTTTCTGGTGTCCGTGTCCAAGATACATCATCTAGATGCTAAACTAAGCTAATGCAGTAATATTAGTTTTATGTTTGCCCTTCCAACATTTTATTAATTTACATATTTATATATTTCTAACTGATTATTTATGGAGCACACACAGTACTTCTGTAAATGAATTGTCAGCTGGTTCCATGCCTTTTTGGTCCCAATACATCCTGTGATCCGCTCTCTTATTTCTACTGTTTTGTAGAGTAGAAGTTTTATGTTCCATAGTAATAAACGGGCAAAGATTTTGCCTGTATCGGCCTGCTGTGAGCTTACACAGTAACAATCCTTTGGGTGGTTTATTTCTGCTGTAAATGGTTAGTAGATTTGAAGAATTGTCCCAGATTATTTCTACCTTCCATGAACCAGTAACATGGAATTCATGAGAAATTACAGAGAAAGAATGGCCCTGCAGATTTTTTGTATAATATTCCGAAGAGTGTTCCCTCACACCTTCTTTTTGTAAAGATAAGAGACGACTATTCTGTTTCTTCAGTCCATATACATTTACATAGTTCCCATCTCTGGCGTTGGTGTCCCAAAGGCCAATGGTCCAATCAAAATGTTCAGAAAGATTAAGAAACCAGCGCAGACTGCCTGTTTTATTTGTTTGCTGGCAGCGAACAGTCTGTGTTTTTAATGGGGCTGGTGAGTTGTAGATGCCAGATGAGTTGTAGAACAATGTTTTGAGATCTTTAGAGAGTGCCAGCCTAAAGTCTGGGGGTCAAAGGTCAGCTCTGAGACTGCATTTGGTTCATTCTCTGCAAATGGATGAAATTCGGGGTTGACAAAATTAAGAAACTTTCTCTGGAGTCTCTCCACCTGCTTCTCAATATGTTGTATGTTCGTTCTGATTTCTTTAATTAATTTCATGCAGTCAGGTTCTGACTCCAAGCCCTTTTTAAAATCCACTATGTGAGCGTCCACTATAGCTTTGTGCACACTTGCAAATTTCTGCAAAAAGTTGAAATTATCCTCTTCCTTCAGAGCCGAACTTACAGCTACGTCAGCCGTCTGAAGAGCCCTGAGTCTGGCTGAAACTGAGGCCTGTAAACGTTTGAAAACCAGATCCTTCAGGGCTGATTCAGTCTCCATCAGCTGATGGAAGCAGTTCTCCAGAGCCTGTGTTTGGTTTTTATGCCACATTTCCAGCTCCTTCGCCTGCTTCTTCCTCTGTTCCAGTGTCTTCATCTCCTCGTTTAGTTTATCCACAAGCTCCAAGTGAGCAGTAGGTAGCGTCTTCATGTTATGCAGCCGATGTCCTTCCTCGATGGCACAAGACATGCACAGCAGCACATGGTCATCCAGGCAGTAGTATTCCACCAGCTTACCATGACCTGAGCACTTGCTGGCCATTTGACCAGTGGAACCTGCTTGCACAGGACTGGTCAGTGCATGGGTCTGCAGAAGAACTGGAGTGGTCAGGTGGGTCTGCAGATGCTGAGCACACATCGAGACTTCACACTTCAGGCAGGTCTTCAGCACCGGAGTTTTCACCTCCACACACAAATCACAGCTCACAAATAAAGCTTCCTTGGGAAATTCTGGAGTATAGCCGACATATTTGCTGATGATGATAAAATTCTGATTAATTTTGTTAGGCTACAAATGAACTCTTTCTCTCTCTCTTTACTCACTATGAGCCTGTTAGGTAAAACTCTTTTTTTATATATATATATTCCGGCTGACCTTTGTTTGCTGTTTACAGTATGTGGCATGTTAATTTATAACTAATGCAATGATATTTACTAGGATACTGATGTTTATGATGGTTCATTTTGTGACCTTTATTCTTTACTACTTTATGGACAACTCATTTGCTGATTGACACACATTTCTGTTTGATCCACCCTTCCTCATGACTTTATGAGTTTATTATTGACAAGATTAAATAAACATAAAAATGACTTACAGCAGCTCTTTATCAAGTCCAAGTATTACTCTGTTATTTATTCAGTTATTAATTCATTATTTGTAATATTTAAAATAAACTTTAATTGCATTAAAATTTGCTTTAATAAATTTAATTTGTTTCTAAAGCAAAAAAGAGACCATAATTACTTCAAATGCTAAAACAGCACTGTTATAGAAACAAATAAAAAAATATATATGTATTAACGAGGATATTATGTATTGAATACCATTTATTAAATGTATTAACTTCCATTTGTATATCTTTATATTTTGTCATCCTCTGTTTTGCCCATTTATTTTTAAACTAAAGTTTTTAAAATGATTTAAAACATGATGAAATGTATTGCTTATGATTGCTTATGATTTTGTTTGTTTTTTTAGAAGTACAGATCAGATTAAGTAGATTGTTTCATCTATGTGGTCCATATGGAACATTATTTAACCATTTTATTTTAAATCAGAAGGAATATGCTTTTTGTTAATATAAAACCACTATTGCATACATATTGAAAATGAATACTTGTATCCACCCATTTCTATTCTCAGTGAATATAGCCAATAATTTTTGGTGCATTTAAGCAAATATTTTATTGAACAGTTTATTAGACAGATAATACATTTAAAAATTCAAACGATTTATTGAAACCTAGATTTTTACCAATTACAAAATAACAAAATTTAAACTAAATTTGATATTCTTTTATGTTTAGGGTTATATAAATGTGAATGTAAATGTGTTTTATATTGTTACTAATGTTTTGGAAATGTAAAGCTGTAAAGCGATCTTCTTGAAGCAGAAAAAGAGATAGAGAGCGTCTGTCACTGGACTTTTATTTTGAAGCCGCTCTAGATTCACATTCGGAGGATGCGACAAACCGAACCTGTGACAGCTTTCTGGGTAAACTGTGCGACCCGAAGGCGAGTGCGAGTTGCAGGGAATAACGCTTTCACTTGCTTTATTTTTCTAACAACTTCAACTCGCGAAAGAAAGAAAAACAATAAACCAACCCGCTGTGCACCTGAGCTGTCTGTTTTCCACTTTTTCATGCATTTGTGTGAAGACAACACGACAAGCTCTTCGGTTAGCTCGCAGGCTAGCCAGTCTTTGTTCTGTACTCAGACCAGCAGTGTGGGCATAAATTAGGACTCGCCTTCACTTCTTGCATGTCAACTCCTTCTACAGTTACTTTATCCAGATGAAACTCGTCCATTCCTGAAGGTCTTGCACATTGACTTAGCAGTGGGAGAAATTTAGCCTTTAGCCTCAGTGCTCGCTTGTATGAATTGCGTCTTGGCTCGGTCGTTCACAGGTTGCCATGGAGCAGTGCGCAGCCCCGCAGCTCGAGAGTGCAAGCCCGCGATCTTCACCTCCAGACCCGGCGGGACAACCTGGAGGAGATGCCAGGGAGACGGTTAAGGACGCCTACGAGTGCAGGATTTGTGGTTATAAAGCTCAAGACGTTAAATGCCTCAGCCAGCACCTGCACGCCGCTCACCCGGTCACCAGCCTGTGTGCCTCGGCGATGAGCGAGAGATCTAATATTACCCGACTGGACAAGAGAGTGGCGGATCCGGACACACCGAGCGTTAACGGTGACTTGGGGAAGAGCTTCGATAAAGATAAGGTGAGGAAAGTTTTGTTCGTAATAACAGTTTTTATGTATGCACCTGAGTTCCTGTCTTTTTGAGGATCGTTAGAGATGTATATATCATGTACATGTACAGAAACAGATCTTAGTATTCCAACGTTAATGTGATAAAAACAAACTGTAGGCCTAAATTACATGAAGTTGTGAACTGTGACAAAGCGTCATTGGCTTAACCAATGGTGTGCTTTTGGGGCGAGGCTGTTGGTTTGACTGACCAATGGCTGGGAGGAGAGTGTTCAGGGAAACTTGTTTAGAAACAGTCATGATCAAAATCTAAATCCGAGTGTTATTACCATATTTATTTTCTGGAATACTGCAGTGTTTCTTATAAATGATTTGGCAGCACATACTTGTGATGTTGCTTGTTTGCAAGGGTGAGTTTCATGACAGTTTTAATCTTGAATGCATTTTGGTCGTTCATTTTTACTCAATAACATCGCTTTAGGGGCCAAAACACACAAACATTCCAATGGATTCAGAGTTTTATTTTTTTTTTTAACTATATTGAAATTGTTTTTGTAAATATAATAAGATGATTATGTAAATTAACAATTAATTTAACTGTATGTAACTTAAATTTATCTTTGAAGTGAATTTTCTATACAGAACAACATTAAAGATAATACTTTTTTAATTACAAAAATTAGTCTTGACCAAATTATACAAATGAACTATTTTCAACACACCGTTGTGAGGAAATAGAAGTTGTTGGGTCACACCTTCACTTAGAATGATACCATCTAATTCTGTTTTTGTGAAATAAGCCTGCTTCAGAGCATGTTGAAAGTTATAGACATGTTGCTTTGACAGAAACACCTACAGTTCATCTGTGTACTCAAAAATGTACACATTTTATCTGATTATTTTTAATCACTTTATTTAGACCTTCAGGGCAAATGTTTGATTAAAAATGTAGAAATATAAAATAAATATTAATGAAATCTAAAACACTTTTCAAAACGTGTGATTACAGGCCCAACATAAAATATTGTTAAATAAAATGCAAAATGTAGTACTTTCAAGCTTTCTCACCATGGTGTTATTTACGTTTCTGCCGATAGACTTTTTATTTCATCCAAACTATACATATGGTCATATCACACAGCCGTTTTTCATGATTTTGTATTCATATTTCTTTATCTCACTCCTTACAGCCAGTCACTCCTGAGGGATCTGAATCTGCTTCACTTCAAACTCCTGATGACTTAAATGAGACCTCGTCCTCCACAGAGGCCAGGGAACAAGAAGAGAAGATGGACGACTCTCCTTCTCCTGAGGGAACGCAGAGCTCATCCCCTGAATTACCTCAGGAGAAGTCGCCCTGCTCCTCAGGAGTTCAGAAGAGGCAAACGGTCACCTCTGGCACATCGACCCACAACCAGGTCAACCTGGTCTGTCTTCCATTGGTCTCGGAGGGGTTAAAGCTGATCTGGGTACGCTCTGAGCAGGTTCATGAACTGGATGCTGTGTCAGAACTCGTGGAAGCGTTTAATTCATTTCCATACCCCACTTCACAGGAGGCAAGTGCTCTAGCACGAAAGTGTGCATTACCACCTGACCGAGTGAAAGCGTGGTTCATGATGCAACGGGTACGTTACGGAATCAGCTGGGCTGATGATGACATCCAGGAGACACGGCGCAAGCTGTGGCACATTCAGAAAAAAGCAACGGCCGAGGAGTGTGTGGAAATTGATGATGATGAGGATTGTTTAGTGGTTGATAAAACGCAAGCTGCACAGGCTATTATTCCACCACCTTTGACAAATACCGGTGTAGATCAGAGAGACCACACACCTAAACCCAGCCAGACTGTTCCTCATCACATCTCCACTGACCAAACCCACTTGCGTTTCGGGCAGAATAATGCTTCCCAGTCCAATAATGGTGTTCAGCGCTCTCTCCCTTCTAATGTTGTGTACAAAAATGGTGTGGGGCACGCACCCCAAGTTCCCCAAGTAAACCCCCACTTCCAAAGTGAAAGTAGAAGCATACCGCCACAAAACACTGGAGTCCAGCTGATCGATACTTTTGGACAACCATCCTTTGTGATTACGAATGATCAACAAGCTGCGTTGCCATTCCCTGAGCTCCCTGAGCTTTCACAGTCTCTACACTGCTTGCCTGGGAAAAAATCCAAAGCGCAACTAATGGCCCTGCGCCGCAGTTTCGTAAATAAATCCTGGCCCAGCGACGGAGAAGTTCAGCGGCTCCAGAAAATGACTGGACTCAGTCGGCGTGAAATTCGCAAATGGTTTGCGGACAGCCGCTATCAGCTTCGCAAGAATGGCCGAGCTTGGCTAACCAAGCTCACGAAGCGCAATCGCTCGTTGCAGCTGATGCAACAGAACAGTCAGGACAACGATGATTTACCAATTGTGGATTTTGATGATAACGACGAGGTTGACGACACAGAGGCCGGCTTTGAGGTTGACGTGGATGTGGCTGACAGTGAGGGGCCAGGCAACCAATCAAACGAGACCAAGGACGAAGTAAGCGATGAAGGTGGCGACTTGGACGATGGCAGCACTTCCACTAAACCGTTCTCTGTGGACGTTTCACCCTCACCTTCTCCTTCTCCATCATGCCGCCGCGGACTGGTAGAACCCAACGTGCGACTCCGAAAGAAGACGAGGGAACAGTTGGAAATGTTGCGGCAGAGTTTCCTTTGCTGCCAGTGGCCCACAAGCGACGATTACGAGATCCTGCAGAAGAAGACAGGCCTGACGAGGACAGAGATCATCCAGTGGTACGGAGACACGCGTTACCACGTTAAACACAATCAGATGCGGTGGATGACTTCACAGGAGAGGGAGCGCATCATCGCAGCCATAACACAACAGCAGAAAAGAGGTGGGAAATACTCACGAGGAAGAATCTCCTTTGAGAACTTGAGCTCTGGCTTGAGTTTGGGTGATTCTGCGCTAATTAACGGCAGCAGCGCAAGCAGACCAGCAACATGGAATGAACTTTATAATGAAAGTGCCCCAATTGAGCATGAGGGTGAACTTTGACCTGAGAAGTGAAATCTGCTTACGATGGCATTTGTAGCTGTGCAGATTGGTGGAAACTGAATTCCACATCACTGCCAAAGATGTTACAAAACCCCTCTTTTTTTTGTCCACCTTTTAACCTGTATGGATATTTCCATCCCAATGTAATGCTATGATCCAGGGCCTTGTAGAACCTCTCTCTCACAACATTGTTATGCAATATGTATCTCCAAAACTAAGCATCTTACTTGAATCAAAACAAAATATTTAGTAATAGAATATGTACCTTAAAAGTAATCGAAACCTAAATTGTGTATGGCAAGGCACTGAATTACTGTACAACGTATTTTGTTTTGTAGCTTGTTCGATCAGAGGTCTCTTCGTTGTGGTTCACGGTGTGACTCGACAGAGCGAATGCATGTGTGTTGCCATTTTAGTGTTTGAGTTACACTTCGGGCTTAGATATGTAGATGTTTGCTTTTACAAAGGTCAGTTGTATTTAAGGTTCTAACATAACAGCAATCTTTTAGATCCACGGTGTGCTGCGCAGATATGTTTCTGTGATGGAAACAGTGTGCTGACATAATACTACTTAATTTAAGCGCTTGATTTCTGTTCCCCCAATCATAATATGTGATCTTTTTTATTATTATTTGAAGACTAATTAAAATTAAGTAGTATCAATATAAATATTAGTCTATGCATTGAGTGAGCTGACTAGAGAGACTGTCCTTTTTTTTGTGCTGAAGCTTTTTGTACCAATTTGGTTTTACTTAATAAATTGATTCTAAAACATCTTTATGTACGTTCAATTTTATTGCTAAACATTCACTGTTATGGCAAAACATTTACATTTTTATATTCATTTGTGACTTACAAATAAGAAATACACAGTAGTATATCACATAATAAACATATTGAAAGCTCAAAAGTTAATGTACATTTATAAAGACACTATAAGTAAGTAACACTGGGTAGTCCTAGAGTAAAATATATATATATTCATAGGGAAAAAATAATTTTTATAGAGCAGCTTATTTTCAATTAAGTTCATCAAGATTACTAATTGATGCATAAAATTTTAACCAACAATGAAAACAACCTATTTGATATACCAATTATTAATCTAGATTAACATTAATTCATTAAAATAATATTATAATAATATATTATCAATGTACACTACTCTTTAAAAGTTTGAAGCTTCTAAAAATACTAATATTATTAAATTAAATTAAATATTCATACTTTTATTCAGCAATGGATTCTTGAGCACCAAATCTGCATATTAGATTGATGTTTGAAGGATCGTGTGACACTCAAGTATGGAGTTTTTCAGTGAAGCACAAAACAAACCTAATAATTTTTGTAATTATTACAGGGGTTTTTTGTACTTCATTGAAAAACATTAATCACATCATCTCAGAAAAACATCTCTTCCCTGCTTACATTTTTAGTGATCTCAGATTCATGTCTTGTAAATTATACATTTCTCATTACTCCCAATAATCAATTTGTTTGTTATTCTGGGCTTGAAGCATGTCCGCCCCTTGGATAATTCGACGAATCACAGCAGCGGATGAGATCAGCAAGTGACCAGCAGCGTGAAGGAGAGTGGACATCATTTTGAGAGCCTCCCTGATGGACAACAGAAGGATAAAATACAGTTCAGAGTCTTCATAAAGGTTATTTTGTCTCCATCTGTAATCTAGGAGGGCAACCTTGCTTACCTCAGGACCTTCTTTGGCCCCAAGCATTGAAAATCTGCACTGATGGAGTAAAGCCCCTGGTATGTGGCTTTAACGTTCAGCGAGCCGAACATGTCTTTGGGATGCGTACGGTAGAGGTCAAAAGTGATCTGTGCGATGTCTTTTCCTGTCCTCGGTTTACTATCGCCGGGTTTGTTTCCAGCCCTTTGGCGCAACTAGGAGAAGAGGAAGTTATAAAAAAATATAAGGTACTGAATGATATAAGGGACGTATTAATACATATAAGTAAATCTAGACCAGGGTTGTCCAAATTCAGTCCTGGAGGGCCGGTGTCCTGCAAAGTTTAGTTCCAACCACAATCAGACACACCTGGGCTAGCTAATCAAGCTCTTACTAGGCTTTCTAGAAATATCCGTGCAGGTGTGTTGAGGCAAAGTGGAGCTAAAGTCTGCAGGACACCGGCCCTCCAGGACCGAGTTTGGACACCCCTGATCTAGACAAATATTAACGGTGAAACAGCTTTAGAACATAAAACAAAATCTGCATTCGTATCATCTCATTTAATTGTTGTTAATACAAAATCCCAACCTCAAAAAGCATTCACATCCATTCAGCTTGTTAACTGGGAATTTTCTCCATTTTTATGAGATTTTTTGTTGTTGACATTTTGTGCCTATATTATGACAGGAAGGGAGGTTTGAGAGAGATGGTGGAAGGGATCGGGAAAGGTCCATGAGCAGGGACTCCTAAAATAATTTTAGATTTTATTTTTGTCAATCATAAATTACTGTTCTCAGAATTTTGCAGTAAGGTTATTTTTAATTAACCTAAAATTAGTTCTACAGAATGTTCCCTTGTTCTTTTTAGCTTCCTAGTTTGCAACCGTGAAATAATGTTCCCAGAACATTGTAGGGTGCTTATTTTAAAAGTAACCTACAAATTTTCACATTTCCGGGTTTCTCTGCAGTTGAAGTCGTCATAGTTGGGTTAACTTAGAGAGCAGTGATTGGCAGAGTTCCACAAAATAATTTGGTTTTTTTTTGTGCATTACAATTTACTCAAATAACAAAAGAAAAACTGCACTATATGTTTTCATGACCTTCAAATATAACAAGTGAACAACAACGCATTAGAAACACCTTGCATAAAAGTTTCGGTTTTTGTAATCTGATGCAAAGATTATATAATACAACGTATAGCTTTATAAATGTGCATATGTTTTTAACTATGTGCATATGTTTAAAATGTAAATATTAAAAACGTTAAACGTATAAATCTTACATAATCTTAACCTTAAACTTTACTTACAGGTCATTTTTAATTTATATATATATATATATATATATATATATATATATATATATATA
>CAIGQV010000818.1:19977921-19987921 GCA_903798115.1 Danio jaintianensis | reverse complement strand
TCTTTCAAAAACTGATTCGTCGTCGATTCTGAGATTTTCAAAATGCAATAAATGAATAAATTCTGAGCTTAGTTTTTAACAGCAGATGCCGCTGTATGCTTTACAAACAGACGTAATCTGCTTGCATCCAATTCCTTACACGTGCCACTTCAACCTAAAACAGCTATTAATAAAGGTAGGAAAGGTTTACACAAATTACAAAATCTTTCATAGCGAGCTGTCTTTAAATTAATGTGCTGTCATAAAAATCTCAGCCGAATGCACAAGCGCTCTTCTTCATAAGCATTTGGGTGTACTGTTAACAACTAGCCTAGAGCGCCATCTGCTATTAAAAGGTAGTTCCAGCTACCATTTTCTTCCGCAAAAAATCATGCGTTTTAAATGTATTAACTGCTAGGAATCCAATAGTTACATACTGTAGATTAATGCTACTGGGGAAGTAATTTACCTCAGCAGGTAATATGGGCTGTAAACAGGCAGCGCATTTGGGAGCAAATGTCCTGAGGAACAGAAAGAGAAGATTTACATCAACAGCAGGTAAACACATATATTTGGATGTGATCAGTGATCTAACATAGAAATAACAATGTGATAGCAACCAGGAGTAACTATGGAGATTAATAGCTTACTTGCATGCATTTCAACTTTGTATAGATGCAAAACTACAAAAATGTATTTGATCAAAAACACGGATCAATTTTGTTTATTATAATTATTATTATTATACATCATTGCACTTTGAAATAACAGTTTTCTGTTTTAAAATACAGCTCTGGATAAAAAAGGAGACCACTTAAAAGTTGTTATTGGTCATCTGGATTTTGCTATTATTATAAGTTAAAATTTAGGAGTTCATTTGAAATGTTCATTTGTATTTATTATATATACTACAGATAATCTCTTCAAAAGTTCAAACGAGAATATTATCAATTAGATAACTTTATTTGGTTACAAGAGTCAAAACACAATTCCATGTGTTCAGATCTTTATGTATATTTATTTATCATATATTAAGTTTTATATTAAAATGTGACACATCAGCCATCACTCCAGTTTTCAGTGTAGTGCGATTCCTGTAGAAACAGTGAAACACCTTATTCAGGATTCTGAAATATGTTTTTAAACATTCAAATTTCTTTACTCACTATCTGATTTCCTTTTAAAACAAATATAAATCTTACTAACTCACTTCTGAATGGCACTGTCCATCAGACAAAGGTTACATAAGAAATCAAATACTTTGCTGCCATGCAGTAAAACAGAAACAGTATATGACAAGTGTAGGTGGAAAAAAAGTATACCTGGATAATGTACTACATTTGTTGAAAATCAGAAATGTGCAAAACATGGACACTTCACTATCCCGTAAGGCCTTGGGAGACTATTTCTGAATGGCGATGAAGCAACACAACTGACACTGGTAGGTTTCATGACAATAGATGATCAATGAAATGATAAATAACTGTACCTACCCCATATATTATGTGATTTCAGATGCAGTCAAAGTATTTAGAAATGCATTATGTTTGGCTCTGTGTACGTGTAATTCATCTCTTCTTTAATGTGTAAGTATGACCCGATGAGTTTAACTATTTATCTTGTTTCTTGCTAGTTTTTGCTCTGCACAGCAATATCAATATTTTATATGTTACTATATTGAGGTTGTGCCACTACGCTCCTTTCAATGGTATATTTTTAAAGAAACACTTTTTTGTGTGGAAATAGACTCATTTTAAGTCACCTAGAATTTAAGTTTGACCATTTTTGAATTCACTTTTAGTATAGCATAGATCATTGAATCAGATTAGACCATTAGCATTTAGCTTAAATTACAAAAAAGCTTTTTGCAAATTTTCCTGTTAAAGCTTGTCTCTACTGTAGACTCTAATGAAAAGTTGCTATTTTCTAGATCGACATGTATAGGTCCTACACTCTCATTTCATCGTAATAATAATCAAGTAACTTTCCTGCCATACCATGGCTACAGCAAGCGCAACGAAAAAAGTCAAGCCTTAAATGGGAAAATTATCAACATTTTTTGAATGAGATGCTAACAGTCTAATCCAATTCAGTTATTTATGCTAAGCTAAGATAATGGATTCAAAAATGGATTCTAACTAAACTAACTATGGAACTAAAATGTTTTGGCCATGTATAACTTAATTACTACACGTTTAATTCAAAAACACATGATATTTTTTAGCAACATTTAGGTCTAACTAAACATAAACAGCAACAAATCAAGCAGTTGTTAATGTTAAACAAACTAACAATGGTTAGTGACACTGTTTACTCCACAGACCTGTTGTAGTCAGAGACGCAGTAGACGTTGTTGAGGTAGTCCACTGTGAAGGGCACACCATCTAAAGCCTTCGAGCAGACCGTACAGCGGAAACATCCTGGGTGATAGGAGTTCCCCAGAGCCTGCAGAATCTGACAAACACACATAAACACAGAATTGAGAAGACGAGACCTTTACAGCCGTCAAACACTGACACTGTGCTCACACTGACCTGCTCCAAGATGAGGTGACCACAAACACTGCACTTCTCTGCTGCCTCCTGGAAGCCTGAGAACTGGATGAAAAAATTAGGAGAAATCACTGAGTACTCATTTGATTAAAATTAATATTCAGAAAACTAAATATTGTTTAGAATTAAACGTGAAATAAATGTACAATTTATTTTATAACAGCTATATGAAAATATTTAATGTATACATAATATTTAAAATATATTTATATTTAATAAAAAAAGTTACTAATAATATTATTACTTAAATATTAAATAAGAAATCTGTTTGATTACCCTCTTTCATTTTAAAAAATGTTAAATTACATATTTAAATATACATTCTATATAAAATATATTGTTAAAAATCCACAAATGTTTTTCTTTTTGTTTCTTTTTTATGTACCAAATGAGTAACAGATTTAGAAATTTTTCATTTTATAAATATTATATTGTCTATAAACATTTTATATTTAATATTTAATCCCTTATTATTAATTTTATTAGTACTATTATTAGTTATATGGGTGCAAAGCACTAACTGTTTTTTTTTAACATACCAAATTATTCCATTTTAATTAAAATAATACAAACAATACAAGCAATAACTATATAATATTATAAATACAACATCGTCAAACTTTTAACACTGGCTAAAATGAACAAAAAGTCAAAATGCAACATTTTTTAGCCAGAAGTCATCCTTACCATGTAATCCTCCTTACAGTAAACGGAGCCATTGACATTGTAAAAGTCCTTGTTCCGGAGAGTTCGCCCTTCAAGCAAAAACAAGACAGCAGAGAGATGTTAAAAACCCCTAAGAGATATATTGATATGAATGAAGAGGTAGTGAAATACTTGGTTATGTGACTTAAGTGTTACATTACTGAAAACACTCACCACAGGACACGCATGTGAAGCAGCGGGTGTGATACAGACTGTCCAGAGCCTGGCAAGCATTATCTGCTCCATATACACCTTTACCACACTTCACACATGTACCTGAAAGCAAGAACACAGCAACAAACATAGTCTGAGTACACTATAAACAGAAGCATCACAACACACACACACACAATTCGGGTGGCTACCTAAGACAATGAGGTCACCGTTCAATCGTAGCAATTACACAAAACACGGTGGCAGAGCTGTCTGGACTTAAAAATATGTGTCTGCACCGCATGACTCGCGCATTCTTCCCTCATAACACCATCAGTGGATTTGTTTCTTGTAGCAACAGTACACACACACACTGATAAATCTGACCCGAGTTTGACAACCCCTTCATTATTCAAGAAAAAAAGGCTAATAGAGTGTTAGATACAGGTATTAGATATTGTGTCGGAGTGAGGTAATGTCTTAAACTTTACACAGGTGCTTTTCAGAGAGGTTTCCTTGTCGCAACAAAGCACTCCACACACAAAAGGCACAAACACACACCCAACCCTCACAATTGAGTGTGTGAGAGAGCCTTCCCTGAGGACTCAAATACCTGAGCTAAACAAGCACACGCCAGCACACGCTAGTGCACGCTAACACACATGAACACACCCTCGCTCAAACTGTGGCTGGCCGAAAGCCGAGAGCACTTACACACACACAGAGGAGAGAGAGAGAACCCTTCTCTTAACCAAGCCTCTGTCCTACTGTATTACTCACAGCTCTTTGGTATGACCAGCATATCACAGAGCCTGTAATTTGGGGTCATGCATAATCACTATGCTCGCTCCAGGCAGATATTTTTGACATTGGAGTCTGTTCAGAATTCTATGTAGCCTTGGGTGGAGGGGTTATATATATATATACACATATATTCACTCGGTGACTTGCGAGTTAGTTATTATGGCTAGTTAAAGAAAAAAAGAAGGCTAGCTGAACCTGATGCTCTTTAAGTCTTCAGAGAACGTTTGCGTGTTTTAGCAGGTCTCAAGCATCTGACCGCATCACATACATTCATGCTCTATCGCCACATTAGTCATGAACAAACAAGCCAAATAGGATGAGTTTGTGATCTCACCGAAGTACTCCTGTCTGTCCACTCCAGCCGCTGGTTCCTCCAGGGGCTTGCCTGGAGCTGCAGCGGGGGCTGGAGTTGATGTGGAGCTGGGTAGGATGGTGGCAGACACAGGCTGTTCTTTTAAAGTCAGACCCCCAAGTAATGCCTCTCCTTCCAGGGCAGCATCTCTCAATAGCAGGCGGGTGAGCTCCTGCTGGTAGCGGGTTCCTAGTAAGTCGGAGTGTCGCGCCCTCTCGCCCACACAATCACCTCTTGACCCCCGCTGGTCAATGGGACCCCAGTCTGGTTCTGCTGGGTGGAAGGTTACAGTATGTGTGCTCAGCGCAGGCGGATATGAGTGACGGCTGTCGCCCGACACACCTTCGAGACAGTCCCTCCAAACCTCAATAGGGGGCGCTCCTGTTTTCCCCGGTGCAGGGTATGCTTGACCCAAAGTTGTGCCACTGAGTTGGGTCGACGAGAGCTGCAGCTGTTGAGCGGGCCCAGGTGTATGCCGGTTGTCGTAGCCCAAACTGATCCCACTTGTCCGATTGCTGCTGCACCGACTTCCCATAGGGCTCCCGCCACCGCCACCTCCTCCGCTAGCGGTACTACTGGCAAAACTGGAGCGAGGGCTCGCCAACACAGACTCCTGTAAGCTGAACGAAGAGCAGGGGCTCAGCGCTGGTGCAGATGGGAAGAAGAACCCCCCTACACTACTGTCGTGAGTCCTCTGCAGTGGATGGGACAGGGAAGCGGGGCGTCCGCTATCCCAGGGTTCGCCACCTGAGCTCAGGCGCTTGTAAAAGAGAGCTTCCTGCAGGGACAAGCGTTTGTGCCGCTCTAGCTCATGGAGGAAGCTGGGCTCCACAGCAGACAAGCGGGCTGCCGAGCTGTGCGTCGGGTATTGAGAGGGTACGGACGACAGAGGAGGCTGGGCGAGAAGCTGTTGGCGCCGAACGAGCTGCTGGAGCTCCAGGGAATAACGACGCTGCTTCAGGGCTGCACGAGAATTCGGGCTGTACGCCCCCTGTGGGTCACCATCACCTCCACCGCCTCGTCTCATCTGGTCACAGGTACCACGGCCCTCCACCGTTTCAGGTAAGTAGCATGATGCTCGCTGCTGGGGCGACCGGCGCCGCAGAGGGGCAAGAGTAGATGGGTGATGTTCAATCCCAGGCCCACAATCCTCAGTTACCGGGACTGCTGTGTTATTCGGAGGTGCGATTCTCTGAGAAGTGCCCACCTTGCCAGATCTTCCAGCTGACTGTCCACAGGTCTCAACGGAAGTGGAGAGGGGGAACTGAGAAGTGCTCACGGGTGCATTGATCTGTGGCACAATTCCATTATTGGCATTATTGGTGTTGCTGTTGTTATTTGCGTTGACCAAGTCATTTTTCTTTTTGCTGAATTTGACACTTCCAGAGTCACTCAATTTGAGCTTTTGCTTCAGTTTGATGCCAAGTCGATCCATTGTTTTGTTTGTTTTTTTAATAATAGAAGCTCAACTATGATATATAAAATATAAAGTATGAATTGAATTTTTCTTGTAGATGCCACCTGAAAATGACTACAATTTAAATAGTGTACTACATAAATACAGTGAAATACAGTGTGGACACAAGCGTCATTCAAGTGTTTCAACAGCAGATGAAATAACAGACCAAAAGATGTGTGACAACCAAAAACAAAACAAAAAAAATACAAATCCACACAAACACAAAAAACACTAACTGTTAAAAACTAATACTTTCTGAAGATCAACAAAAATAAATATTTAACTTTGAAGATAAATAAAAACACTATGGCATTTTCTGCAGGCTACATGTCGCGCTAGTTAGACTTGAAAACAAGCGGATTGACTCCAAGCTGTTTGCTTGTGATGAACTTGCTGGACAGGCGAGTGAACGGGAGCATGTTCATCCATTTGTTTGCAGCTGCTTGTGGCCTTGTCTTCGGCAGTGAGCAAACCAACGTGTGGAAACTACAGTCGTGCTTCAAAGAGTCTTTAATGCTCGTCCCTGACTCGCGCAGAGCTGCTCCATTCAAACGACGAGTCCCCCAGTCACATCCCCAGCACTGATCCACTGCCACTGTTGTCGGAAACACTGGCAAGTTATAGAATTACCGCTTGCTTCTTTCTCTCTGTAGAGTTATCTAAAAGACGCCGTGGGTTGATTAAAAAGGTTTGAATACTGAATAAACTCCAGCGCGTCTTCCTTTGATCGGGCTGGAGTTAAACACACAGGTTATGGGATCCTCTACGGCCCCTTCCTGTCCCAACTAGCGGCTTTCAGAAAGGCAAGTTGAAAACGTTTCTCGTTTATTGCGGATAAACGAGTCGCCCGTGTCCGCGAGCTCACAAGCGATTATTCCTCAGCAAAAAGTTACAAGGCAGATCAAAGCCTCCCGTTGTTCCGCAGGATCTCCACTTTGCCCAGTGCAGTTCGGAAGAAAATGACCATTATTCCCCAAAAGTGGTAGTCTTCAAAAGCGCGTAACAATAAAGCAGAAGCTGCAACGAGTCGAAGGGAGGAAGTTCGCGTTTCGCTCAGCCAAACATATTCGCGTGGATAAACACGCACTGTGCACTCTACGCCGGAAAACTGCGCTAAAATGTTCAACGTACAGTTTCTTTCTTTCCAATTTTTTCCCTTCCTCCCCCTTTCTTCTTCCTCTGTGGCTTTTTTCCCCGACCGGAACACCTTTCCCTCGGGCAGCGCGCATGAATAGCGTTCCACTATTTCGTCACACAGCACAACTTCTGAAACAGACTGTGCCATTGGTTCAGCCTACTGTTTGGACTTACACAAACAACCTTGACATAATCGCGCACATTTATCAGATTGGATAAAACATTTTGTTTGTCTAAAGGGAACAGAAAAAGTTTCATTATTAAATGCACTACCGGCAACAGTGATAATTATTTTATTTTTTTGTGCTGTTTTTGAATTAAGCTTGTTTTGTTCACCAGGGATGTATTTATTCAATAAAAACATACAATTCAAACAGTAGTATTGTGGGGTTTTTTTTATTTGAAATAACTGATGTGTATAATAATATATTCAGCGTTGAATAAACACATTTCATTTTTAAATATTCACAGAAAAATGATACAACCGAATATTACTATTATTTATTTGGTTTATTTATTTACGAGCATATTATTGTTGTTGTCGTCGTCAAATAATACAGCCTATGTGGACACAAAACATTAACCAGTCTCAATGTTTCCAAACTTTTAACTGCTTATAGTAATTCATTTTTAAATAAAACAACAAACTCAAAAGAAACTTAAATGAGGTCATATATCAATTGTTTTTGTTTTGTTTATATCACCATAATAAGTTTCATTGGACGTATGTGTGTCGACATGTGGCAAACAATTCGAATAAAAGACATTTATTCGACTTGAAACGACGTTTAAATAAACTGAACCCGGAGAACATAATAATGATTCGCAGACCTCACATATTTTCTCTGTCATTTTTCCAACCCTAAGGCCTAATTGGTCGTGCCGTGCCTTTCGTCTGTGGAATGCGCGGAGGGATCTCTTCAAGTTCCCTGGGACGGCGTGAGTCGGCCGCGTGTGTGCTTTTCGCGAGCGCAACAATGTAACTGTTTTTTTCTTTTCTTCCCTCGCGGAAAATGCCTCTCGCTGCTCCATAGTTACCGAGCGGCATAAATTCCGGTGACAACTGACCTGCTGTCGTATGGTTACTGTATTCAACCCCACAGAGACCCTAAAAGAGCCAGTGCTGTTCTTTTGTTTAAAACCTCGTTTTTTCCCTACCCCGGAGCTCCCTCCTCCCCTTCTTGTCTTGTCTGCAGCTCCTCCTGCGGTTTGTGGGAGCGCGCACGGGCTCGCGCGCCCTGGCGAGTGGGGACTTGTCCGGGAGCGCACGCGGGAATGTTTCAGCGCTTACTCAGCACTGCTCGAGCCCGAACACTGGAGGAATGAAGGGGATCGGCGGTGCTGAAAGACTTTTTATTATTGAAGCGGAAGGTGTAAAGGCCATTCGTCAGAGGCGCCTCTGTGTCGTGTTTTTACAAGATGTTGTTTTTTCTCAAGACATCCCCATGAATGAAAAAACACATCAGTCCGTTTTTTTTTGAATAAATGGAATGCGCATTCTATTCTAAAGGCAGTTCAAAATTCTATTCTAAACACGACCAGGGAAATATTTGTTTACATACGAATTCTTATTCAAAAAACTTTCTCCATACGCATTTGTACACAGCACCTTATAACTTGTGTATTCATAACAAATCTGCACAAACAATTCATCATCCAGAGCTCTTTTGTCTAACTGCATCTCTGTTTAATGTGTGTCGTATTTTTCTCATATTTATTTTGTGTTGTCACTTGTCACTTTATGTACACTGGAAGCTTCTGTAGCCAAAACAAATACCTTGTGTGTGTAAGCACACTTGGAAATAAAACCGATTCTGATTCTGATTCTGATTATATGTCGTAACACGTTTGTTTATTTTTAGTTTATCTTCTGTTTTGAGATTTGGTTGTGATTAGAAGGGTTGAAAATAAACAAAGTGTAGTTTATTCAACAAGTGTGAATCAGACACGTTTGTATGTGAGCACAGCATCGTCTGCTGGTTGAAACGAGTCACGCTGTTTTAGGACAGTGGAGAGTTTTTGCTTTGCGCCTTTTGCTTGCCGTAGTTACTACAATCCAAAATGGCAGCAGCCTTGAGGACGGTCTGTGCTGCAGGTAAGGCATTGCATTAGTCAAGATTTAGCTGGATTTTTTTATTTGATGATGTCATGTTTTGTTGTAAAATAGATTTTATTTGTTTGAGTTTGGGATCAAATCTAAACGCTAATTATTTCAGTCAGCGTGCTATTTGATGTCGTTAATGTTACCTCTGACACAATGTCACAGGTGATGACAGATAAATATTTTATTTTCACATTTACAGTGTCGAGGCAGTCTGTACGCACATTTTCATCGACGTGTGTGACACATGCAGGAACAAAGTGGAGATTGGAGTGAGTTTCCTCTACAGTCCGACATGCCTGATGCTGGAGATGATACGAGGGAGAAATGGTTTAAAATTAAATCTACACAAACGTTTATAATACTTCGACTAATTTGTAAATAAATAAATCATTTAAAATATTAATTTGTATTAAAATCTTGCTGGTATAAAAAGGATCAAATCGAATTGTTTGCATACATTACATTCGGTTAATCAGTAGTCACGTCATGACACATTCAGAATCAGAATCAGAATCGGTTTTATTGCCAAGTGTGCTTACACACACAAGGAATTTGTTTTGGCTACAGAAGCTTCCAGTGTACATAAAGTGACAAGTGACAACACAAAATAAATATGAGGAAAAAAAATATATAATACGACAAACATTAAACAGAGATGCAGTTAGACAATAGAGCTCTGGATGATGAATTGTTGTACATATTTGTTATAAATATACAAGTTTTACAAGTTATAAGGTGCTGTGTACAAATGCGTA
>CAIGQV010000818.1:19927447-19977911 GCA_903798115.1 Danio jaintianensis | reverse complement strand
ACAGTTCGAACAGAAAGTGTGCTGGGTGTGAAGGGTCCAGAGTGATTTTGCGAGTCCTTTTACTCACTCTGGAAGAGTACAGTTCTTGAAGTGTAGGCAGGGTAGTGCCAGTGATTCGTTCAGCAGTCCGGACTATTCGCTGTAGCCTACGGAGGTCGGTTTTGGCAGCTGAGCCGAACCAGACGGTGATTGAAGTGCAGAGGATGGATTGGATGACAGCTGAGTAGAACTGTACGAGCAGCTCCTGTGGCAGGTTGAACTTCCTCAGCTGACGAAGGAAGTACAGTCTCTGCTGGGCTTTCTTCACAATAGAGTCTATGTGAATGTCCCACTTCAGATCCTGAGAGATGGTGGTGCCCAGGATGAGAGATGGTGGTGCCCAGGTCTGTTTCGAACAAGAAGAGATCCATAACAAAGTTTTTAGAAGTTATTTTACTGTCAGATTTGGTGCTGATAAACAACAGCATGAAATATTGACTTTTTTTTATCTGAAAATGTTTGTACAAGAAAAAAATATTTTGTTTTGAAAACTTTTCAAAGAGACGTTTATATTGTGTTGGTGTTTTATTAAAAATAAATATGTAGGTATCATAAATTTGGACTGCTTTGGGCTATCACGAGTAACTAATTTAAATAATTTAATTGAAATGTTATTAATTTCAATAATTAAGTAGCTTATTCTATATTCTTATAAATTCTGAACAATAATGTAATATAAAAGGTAATTTTCTTAAAAATAGATTATGTACACAGATAAATTGTATCATAATTTAATATATTGACTTCAAAATAAGAAGTTGCTAATCATATACAATTTGAGAAGTTACAGCTCTTAACCCTAATACAGTGCAGTAATATCTTGATTTTAAATGCATTATAACAGTTGATGCCAGTGTTTTGATCTTTTCAAATGGCACACCCCATGATACTATGTTCCTGTTTTGTCTGTAGAAATGGTTTACCACGTGGTGGATCAGAGTATGGACCATTAACAGATCTACCTGACTGGTCATTTGCAGGTGAACTTTGTTTTACATTTTGTTGATGAACAACAACGTGGTGTTGAGCACAGATGCACTGTTATTGTGAGCTCTGTTGCATGCATCAGTTGCAAGGTGTTAATCAAAACATCCTGTCACAGTGCATGTATGAATGTAAATATGAGTGCCGACAAGGTCATTTCATTGTGTTACTTTTAACCTGATTTTCAGATGGTAGGCCTGCACCTCTGCTGAAAGGACAGATCCGCAGACAAAAGCAAAGAGAGGAGTTTGCTGTAAGACGTCTATAATTTTGGATTTGTTTCCTGCTGATATTTAGCTTGAGAGAAATGTAGTCATTATATTATAATTGTGTCCTGTTTAGAGAAGAGCCGTGTATCTCAATGCGGAGTTGGATGAAGGGTTGAAGCAGTGGCACGAGAGGAAAGGAGCAAAGAAACAGAAAGAGGAACATGTGAAATCCTTATTTCTGAAACCTAAAGGGAATTTATTCAAACAAAAGAAGAAATAAAAATCCTGGGATACAAAATAAACCTGTGTGTGATTTCTGTTTCTGTAAAAGTAATGCAAATTCACTCTTATACTGGATATGTTTTGTAGTTTTCAGTAGGAGGGCTGTATGTTATTTTAGGCAGGGTACGAAGATGCTTTAATATTTCCAGGATGCTTGCTTTGGGAACAGCTGAAAAAAACGAGGGTATAATTATGATAGCTTATGACCTGTCATAAACTTTAAAATGTTTAGATTGGACAAACTTAATTTGTTACAAGCAGTTTTGTCATAGCCTGTAGTTTTGTGTACAAATTTACATTGTGCTTTTTTTTAAAAAGCCATATTTGATGACTACACCATATTCTAAAATGTGGAAAATCGCACATTCAAACTTTTGATAGAAATTGTGTATACAAACATACTTAAGTGTATGCACTTATTTAAATATTACATGTAATTTTTTGCGGGTTCTTTGATTAATATAATATTCAAAAGAACAGCAATTATTTTAAATACTAATGTTTTAAAATACTAAGCCTTCGGTTGTAAATAATGATCAGTGATAAATATGGTTTAGTGATCATCTTTAATAAATATTTGCTTAAAGTATTTATTTAAAACACAATTTTACTGACCCTAACCCTTTGAAAAATATAGTGTATTTTATGGGGAAGGGGCTTTTATTATACTAAAACTACATTTTCAACTGTTGTACAACTTACAATGGAACACATTCGATCGCTATAGCGTACAACCTATCTTTTACAGTCTATGCTTACAGCAGACACTAAGACAAAACCTGAAAAAGCGGCGTGAAACATTCCACACAGTGGCATACTCCCCTACTCCACTAGGCTGCAGTGTTTCTCCATCTTTTAGGTTGATCTTCTGGCAGCCATTTTTCTCTGACCTTCTCTCTGCTGGTCGGAAAAAAGTTCTGCAGACTGAATAATCTTCTTCCGCTTTCTCCTTCCCAGTTTGTATTTTTTATTTTATAATTTTTTTGCTATAAGTGGTCGTCTGTTTTGTTATTTTTCTTCTTTAACAAAGACCTGCTGTGCTTTTATAAAATGAATTCCGACGAACATCAATATGAGACTGCTGCCATACCATCTCCTGCCTGAGAAAGTAATTAAGGTTGTTGCTATGGTGACTCTATTTTATATTAGCCGCAAACTGCCATTTCAATTATTTTTAACCAGACAACTTCTTGAAAATCAATCAGTATGGCTATGAAATATATGGAAATGTTATGTTAATCATCCTCTGTACAGTAGCCTATCTATATCTAATCCTCAGGTCTTCGGAATGGTTATGTCTGGAGCTCACATGACTGTTTGTCACCGTCTGACTCGATATGTTTCTTTCTCTTTCACACACACACACACACACGCACACACACAGGTCTTCCTGCTGATTTCAGCAGCCTCTCTCCATAATTATGGCTTCAGCTGCTGAACTGCAGATTTTTTCCTCTGGTGTTTTACTGGACCCTGGATCTGATTCAACCATTTTTGTCAGCACTATACCAGAGAGTTTTGTTTAAGCTGTAAGCTGACAAAAACAACAGAAACCCAAGATTTCTCTGACACAGCTGAATCCCCCCAAACCACAATAATGATTATGTATGCTTTATAGAGTTTTATTAAAACAATATCGACCTCTATTTCCTGGTCCATATAATTTTTAAATACTACTCCTCGAGGCATCGAGAGACAAATCAAGATGAGTTTTTATGTACTTTTTCAAATTGTTTGATTTTCACCAGCATATTTTTTTCCTTTGTTCGTTTCCCCGCCTTTCTCTATCTCTCCCTCTCGGTCGCCCTCTCATGTTGTTTTGATTTTTCACAGAATGAGATCCAGATGTTTTTTTTGTAGTGCAGAAGGAGAGAGAAAGAGAGAGAGAGAGAGCTGAGGACAGGAAGAGTAGGGGAAGGAAGAAAGATGAGGTGAACGAGCACTCATTTAACATACATACATTCATACATACATACAGGAAAAGAAAGAAAAGGTGGAGAGTTGAAGGCAGATGAGAAACATTGCCGTATGGAGCAAGCTTGTGTGGTGGTGGCACATTGTGTAGGGGTTAGAGGTTTATATTTGTGTACTGGAGGAGTTTCTAACAGGATATGACAAAGCTGAGGTTAGATTATGAGTCTGGCTTGGAAGTTTGGACATAGCAATACAATTCCTACTTTGCTTTGTGTATGTGAGAGATGTGGACATTACGGTATTCATAATATAGGTATTCTGCACAAACATTATATTTACCTTAATCTTTCATTATTTTCTTCACACATCCCATCTCTCACATTTCACTCCATGTTCAAACATGATTTGTCCTTGGTAAATAAGCTGATAAAACACTTTATTAGAGGACAAATACTTAACAAAAAAATCAGGCAATCATTTGTGAATTGTTTCATTATTGATTTACTCTTGGTTCAGAGCTTAGGGAATTATGAATTGATGGAGAAAAGTTAATTGATCAAAGATCTCAGGCCTATCAAGGATAATGTTATGATCAATAGTATCAAATGTCACACTGAGGTCCAATAACACTAAGAGAGAAATGCAACCACGATCAGACGATAGAAGCACGCCATTTGTAACTCTTAGGAGTGCTGTTTCTGTGCTATGAAATGCTCTAAATCCAGATTGGAATTTCTCAAAAATATTGTTTCTCTGTAGGAAGAAATATAGTTGAGTAAATATGACTTTTTCTAGTGTCTTTAATATAAAAGGCAGGTTTGAAATGGGTCCATAATTGACTAATTCTATGGTATCAAGCTGTGTTTTTTTAAATAAGAGTCTTAATGACAGCTAGTTTAAAAGTTTTAGCCACATATCCTAAAAGTAGGGATGTATTTAAAATGTTAAGAGCTGGTTCAGCAACTTATGTAAACAATTGTTTTAATAATTTGGTTAGTATAGGATCTAACATAGACGTTGTTGATTTGGAGGAATTACCCAACTGAGCCAGTTTTTTTCTTCAATTTCATCAGTTGGTGAAGTTTGTTCCTCACCACTGTTGACACTGGCCTGCTTGGTTTGGGACTTGTGGTGCGGTGCATTGTTGGATTCGCTCTTCAGTGTTTGGGTTTTCAGCAGTGACATTTACATTACACTGAACTGAACTAAACTGAACTTCAGCTCTGAAAACTGGACTGAAGCATTTTCGATTTACTAGAACTTCATCTATGTTAAGCTGCTTTGACACAATCTACATTGTTAAAGTGCTATAGAAATAACTTCACTATTTCAAAATTCATTAGTATTTTAGAAGTCTATGTCTTATCGAATGATTCTTGTTTTAAAATTGACGTACAAGAACTTTTGGTATATTAATTATATTTTAGTTTATGTCAAAAAAAGAAACAACACTTCAATGCAAAAGGATTCTCAAGGCCATCTGTTTTTCTGCCTCGTGCTCACCTCTCTGTCAGCAGTGTGTGGTAAGAAGAATAGTAATGTAGGTTACACAAAACACATATACACAGTCTTAACTTCTAGCAACGTTCCAGGCCACGTCCTGTTCGCCAGCTCAGCGTGTATGTGGGCGTTTGTGTACCTTATTCCTGGCCACCCCATGAGAAAAGAGAATTTCACCGAACATGAGTGCCAGATCCAGACTTCCGGTCCTTCCTCAGCTCTTCTGTCCATCCAATACAGACACCAACCTCACACACGATTTTAGAGTTTCAAATGAAATTTATACTGTATAGAAATCTACTTGCTAAACATGTTCAAATTTAGCACATCATACACACTCACATAATTCCAAAGCCATAAGAAATTTGGATTACACTTTGTTTTAAGGTGTCCTTGTTACAGTGTAACTATTCGTTTAACTACTGTTTATGGTTAGTTGCATGAAACTATAATTGTACATGGAACATTAAAACAACACCTTAAAATAAGTGTTACTGAAATTTGTTGAGAAAAAAAATCTGACAGATTGGAACATTAGATTCAATTAACCTCCAATTAACCGTGGTTTAGTAAATTGTGTAGTAACAATATTTTTTAATTATTTTTTTTGGCATAATGATTATGATTATAATAATTATAAAATGACAATGAATGAATAAATGTTATATGATGATTACCATTTTCATAATCACAGTTTTACAACAATACTGTTTTGTAAGATAAGGTTTTTAATTTCAGCTTCTTCAAGAGCCAAGTTTGTTCTTTTACTTTTAATGTTGTTGGCCAGTGTTTACATAAGAATAAAAATGACCTAAATTAAATCTGAAATTAATCCAGTGGCTTTATTTGAAGAACTGATTTAAAAATGTATATAGATTTATGGTAACAATTTCCATTACGTAATGTTAGGTAATATATATTTACCAACATTAACTAAGTATGAATAATCTTGTAAAGCATTTATTAATCATATTTCAACATGAACTAATGCACAATTAAAATCTACAATTGTGCTCATAAACATTACTGAGTTAATGTGAACTAAAGTTATTTAACTTAAATAACATTAATGTTAGCAAAGATGAATAAAAACTGTAATAAATGTTTGTGAATGTTAGTAAATAGATAAGTAACAATAACTAATGGACCATTCTTTTAAATGTATTTTTATTTATTTATGTTGTTACAAGCATTATTATGATTAGACTTTCAATAAGGACAGAAATCTCAGATGTTATTAAACATCTTCACTTGTGTTACGAAGAAAAAAAATGGTTATGAGTTTGGAATCACATGAGTGTGAGTAAATGATGACAAAATATTTATTTTGGACTGAACGGTGGCCACAATTTCCTTCTTTCTTTTTTTAAATTCAGAGGTGGACAGTGTACCAGAAACAGAACAAGAAGAGTAATCATCAGTAATTTGACAAGTCCGTTCATGTTATTTTTATCAAGCTGAGCAGGCAATTTTTTTTCATCTGGCTAAATACACTCATTACTGTAGGCTTACCTATTAAAAATAAGATTCCACAAAGCAACACGCAGAGGTGAAGAGAGATTCAAAGGGGTGAGCGAGATTGGAAAGGGAGGGGGCAGGAAAAACAGCTCAGAGATGTTTGTGGTGGGCCGTTCATTTAAAAGCCTCATAAAAGAGAACAATCTTGCTGTGTGGAGAAGTGGGGAGGGGGAAAGGATGGGGGCGATGCGGAAATGGTACAGTGAGGGGTTTATTTCTGTCAGCTGGAACAGTTTTAAGACACTTCGAAGAAAGAGCGCTCCTCCTACACTATAAGTACAGTCATATGTCTCTCTGTTCTCCCAGATATAGACACGTACAGATATACATATTACTGTTAAATCCTAACCATATTACCAGATTGTATGTGCATCAGTGGTGGGATTTATTAATACACATTGTCTTCAAAGGGATAGTTCACCCAAAACTAAAAATTCTGTCACCATTTTCTCTCCCTTCACTTATCACAAGAACTGTTTGAGGTTTTTTTTGTCTTGTTGTTAAACACAAAATAAGTTATTTTGAAAATTGTTGGAAACCTGTAATTATTGAGTTTCATAGTATTTGTTTTTCTTATATGGAAGTCAATGGTTACTGGTTTCTAAAAGGTTTTCTAAAAAATACCTTTTGTGTCAAATGTAAATCGGACATTGGTCCGATTGCTCTTATACAGCAGTTCAGGGACTTGATTAGGCTGCAGCTCAACTCCATCTTTAAATGTACATTTGGATTGGGAGCAAGGACTTGCTTACTTAGTCTCAATGATGATATACCTTATAATTGTCGAAATAGAGACCTTCTACATATTTTGATTTACTTTGGTTGGAAATGTATCCTTGTAAAGTGGATTAATGAAGTCTGCAACATAATCCCACTTGAGGCTTTCTCCACAGCTATGAAGAACAAATCTTTCCTATTTTATCAGACCGTTCCACTGTGGCAACCCCAGATTAATAAAGGGACTAAGCCAAAAAGAAAATGAATGAATGAATGAAGTTTTTAGTTATGATACTCCTAAAATCATTCCGCATAAATCCGCAGATTTTTACAAAATTCTCAGCAGAAATAGCAAAAAATGTCCACAGATTCTGTCTGGCCCTAGCGATTAGTTACTTTACTTATAAAAATTGAGTAAACTTGTAACTGATTAATTTTTATAAATACACTGTAAAAAAAAATGCTGGTTCCACACAAATCCTTCATGTTGTCTTAACACAAATTGATTAAATTAACTTAATCGTTTTTACAAATTTAAGTTGATTGAACAAAACAATTAAGTTGTCCCAAGAATTGTGTTATTTCAACTCATTTTAAATAAGTAGTTTGAACAAGCAGAATGCACATACTTTTAAGGCAATGTGTTTACTTGTTTTGTTTTTTTAAGTAAAGTCAAGTAATCGCTTTTTACAATTGGGCAAAAATAGAAGAGTCAGTCATTTCTCATAAACGTAAAAATCATGGACTTTTTAAGGTCCAGGAAAGAGAGAAGAATGTTTTAAAAAAGGAACTTTATTTAATTTTAATTTCCAAGTACAAAAAAAAGTGTGAAACAGGCAAAAATGTCATTCCTTTACATTTACATTATATCATTATCATTATAAATATCATTACCATTATCATTGTTAAAACCACTCAAGAACTGTCCAGTACCGATTTCTACAGAAAATCCATAGCACCATTACCGTTCATAAATAACTCTTGATTCCTGTAAGGTGGAAAGTAAGAAAATGTTACGCCTTTAAACCTGATAGGAAAACATTGAAAGCTAATTTGAAATAAGTCACATTCTGCCTGTGTCCAGCAGGTCTTGAAATGACAATTTAAAACTAAGACTACGAATGGAGAACAACAATAACAATAACCATAGTTATAATAACAATGCCAATTATTATTGACATAATTAAAGTAAAATGTACCAAACACGACGATGACAATAGTATTTTGAGTTGAAACAGATGGACAGCTCTGCTCTAAAGGAGTATTTATAAACTGGCCTACTCCAGAAGCTGCTCGGCTTCTCGCTCCCTGAACTTTGACCTTTAACCTTTGACCTTTCACGTACAGCAGGTCTCTACAGTCGAGCCATACCTTGTGCAAATATCTTGGGTGAATAAAAGGTGCAAGGAAGGCCTATTGTGATAGTCCTTCCAGCCCATTAATTAAATGGCAAAGGCACTTGATGGAGTACAAGAGGGTTCATTTGGATCAGCAATGTAAAAAAAGAGCTTTTGAGTTAATGAAATACATCAAAGTGAGATCAATTAGTGTAAAGAACATGTTAATCAAACAGCCACCCGGCTGGAGTCAAGTTGAGTTCTAGAGAGGGAGATTATCAGAGAGGATAAAGTAGGGATTATATACTGAAAAGAAGATGCAAAGTCAGGAAGCAACCGGAAGTTGCTGAGACTTTTATTTCAGTGTTGATGTACTTCCAACTGAAACGGAATATTGAGTAGGGGGCGGGGCTTTTGTTTGCGCATCATTCCCTCATAGCAAACTAACAATAAGAGGGGCGTGGTTATGAATATTGCTATGCAGTTGCTATGGAAACCATCAAGTTGATGTCAACAGAGAAGGACCGCCACACCTTCCGTCTTTAAAGATTACCAAAACATTTTTTTCAGTGGATTAAATTGCACAGATTAATTATTCACCTCATAACAATAACAATGTGAGCTAGCAAATTAAACATTGTAAATTTTGATCTTACGCGGACGTTAAGGAGAAAAGTGCATGTAAGAGAGGAACAGGGGCTGTCTGTCTCTCTTATCTCCCACTCCATTTCAGATTTGTTTTTTCTATTAATGGCAGAGAAGTAAATGTAAATAATAAAACAAACAATACACATCCTTCACTTTTCCATCTCTCCCTGCATGCAGACCTGTAAATCTGTAAATCTTGGTATTCACTCTTCCCATTTGAGACCCGTCCTCCTTTTATCCCTCTTTCTCTTCTCGTCCTGTGCCTGTCGTGTTCCTCTTTAAACCTTATCGAGCAGAGAGCGGTGACAGTAGAGCAGGCGCCGAGGGGTCCCGTAGCGCCGGAAGAACAGCAGAGCCCCCAGAGTGACGAGTACACAGGCTAGAAGAAAGAGCGGGATGACAATGGCTGCGGCTCCGCCCATGGATCCGCCCTCTGAGCCGTCCACTTCAATGATGAGCACCTCCTCATCTGTGCCGGCTCTCCTCTTGGGCTCCTCCGCTTCGCAGCCCATCCAGTTAGTCAGGACCGATTTGGGAAAGCCGGGCTCCACCTTCAGCTGCTGATTGTTAAACTTCCAGTACTTATTGGCTTTGTAGAAATAGGCATTGGCTGTAAAATTGTGGAAAAGATTAATTCAGTTTAAGGGGCTCTAAATGTATAAATCTCAATGTGAAATGGTTTAAAATGGAGTGTGCATGGATAATATGCAGCAAATTCTGTTATATCTTGCATAAAATGTACTTTCAAAATTTTGTGGACATTGAGATTTATTTAGCAAGGATGCATTAATTAGATCAGAAGTAACAGTAAGACTTTTGTAATACAAAATATAAATATATTTAAATAAATGCTGCTTTTTTGAACATTGTATTCTTCCAAACTTTCAGCAAAGAATTTTTAAAATGCTGTCATGACTTTTACATTTATACTATGTCGCACAACTGTTGACTGTAATAGAAAATGCTTTTTTGAGCACCAAATCAATAGATTAGTTTTAATGAAATCACATTTTATATCTTGATATATATCACATCAGCATATCTTGAAACAGAAAATGGTTACTTTCAAGTTGGCATAAAATATATGAATGAAAGAAAAGCCTTTCTGAATATATATATATATATACAGAGTTAAAGGCAAAATTCAAAAAATATAAGTCTTTTGTATAATATTTTTTTCTTCTTGGGAAAGTCTTTTAGTTTGTCTGGAATAAAAATGTTTCAAAATGTTTTATATTATTGGTCAATTAAGTCTATTATATGGTCAATATTTGCGACAAGGTGACGCAGTGGGTAGCGCTGTCGCCTCACAGCAAGAAGGTCGCTGGTTCGAGCCCCGGCTGGGTCAGTTGGCATTTCTGTGTGGAGTTTGCATGTTCTCCCCTTGTTTGCGTGGGTTTCCTCCGGGTGCTCCAGTTTCCCTCACAGTCCAAAGACATGTGCTGTAGGTGATTTGGGTAAGCTAAATTGTCCGTAGTGTATGTCCTGGTCCTCCAGGTTGGGGGTTGAGTGTTGGGCTAATAATCCACCTCATAAAAAACTAGATGTTACGAAACACCAATATGGTGTGGCTAAATATCAACTTCGATATAAATGGCCCTGGGAGTAAGTAAGTAAGTATATGGTCAATATTATTAGCCCCCTTAAGAAATATATATATATAAACATATTTTTATTGGCTACAAAAAAAACACTTGTTCAATAACTTACCTAATTAACCTAACTTGTCTAGTTAACAAAATTAACCTAGTTAAGCCTTTAAATAATTCTAAACAATATTAGTATCTTGCAATTAACTAGTAAAATATTATGCAGTGTTATCATGGCAAAAACAAAATAAATTAATTATTACAAATTTATATTAAAACTAAAATGTTTAAAATTGTGTTGAAAAAAATCTCTCATTAAACAGCACTTGGGAAAAAAAAAAAAAATTTCACAGAGGACTGTTTAAATTTGCCTTTCGACAATAAATGACCACTTAATAAATAAATGAAAAAAAAATTCTCCTGTACCTCCATCCTCACTCATGAAGGCCCCTTTGACATTGTCTGGTACTCCTTGCCATACACCAATATCTTTAGGGTAGTCCGAATCCACAGATCTGCTTTCCTCATTAAAACGGTAATATCTAAAAAAAAGGTAGAAGTTATAAATGACTTTAGCAGACATTAAAAGAAAAGGAGAAGTTCAAAGAAGAGGAAAAGGAAAAAAAATTTTCATAACATGACACAAAATCACATCAATCTGCAACCAGACACTTGAGTAAGACACTGGAAACTAACTTAGTTCCTCGGAAGAAGTAAGTGTTGCCAGTGGGTGTGTAGAAAATGGCGGCGTCCAGCTTGTCTCTTGGTAGCCCTGTGCCAAGCTCCTTAAATGTTTTTGGATAACCTTCCTCCATTTTAGCCTCGTTGAAAACCCAGTACTTATCACCTAATGAGAAAACAAACAAGCATTATTGCACCGTCTGTGACACCTATGAGATGCACAACAAAGGCAAAAAATACAAATAATTGACGCACCTTTGAAGAAAACAAACTTTCCATCATTGCGTTCATAAGCTGCGTTGATGGATGGAGGCAGTCCTTTCCAGAAGTGTCCAATGGGCATGGGATACCCCTGCTGAGGTTTACCATCAAGCACTCGCCAGAACCACTTTTCCTGTGGACAAGAAAAGGTGTGTATTTTAAAAACACCTATTCCATGGTCTGTTGAAATTCTTGATTCTGATTTCCTAAAAGGTTTGTTTAATGCACAGGTAGCTCCAGTCAGTTTTAAATAAGTTCAAAATAAATGCGCGACCCTCAAACATAGTAGTAACCAAGTAACTCAGTGACAGTTGCCGGAGCCTTCATTTATCTGTGCAATCTTGAGGACACCGACATGTGCTTCATGTCAATTCACAAATATGCTTAAAAATCTTTGAAAATAATAAACGCATAACTTGTACACACAATTTTTTTTTAGCTTGTATTGATTTGTACCTTGAAGACAAACATCTCTCCCCTGAGGAACGCAATGGTGTCGAAGTGTCCCTCACATATGTCGGGACCAAATGAAGGCCGGTCTGGTCTGCGAGTGGGGGGCCGGGGGGCTGGTGGTTGGGGCTTGTCCTCAGAGCCTGCACCTGCCGAAAGACGCACGGGTAAGCATTTCATTTCTGCAGATTATTTTTCTTCTCTCTTTTTTTTGTTTGATAATGCATAAAGTGCAGCTTTAAATTGTTTAATTAAACACTTTTTGTAGTCAACACACAAAGAATATTTCAACGTTGTTTTTTGTTGTTGTTGTAATTTCACTGTTACTTTAGATGTCTTCACACAAAAACTCTACTGTAAATGCATTAATAGCATAATAAACAATTACATTCTGGAGTTGATGATGAGCATAATCATCTTATTCTTGTTTTATCTTACTTATATTTTATTGCATAAACTTATAAATTAATTTATCTTTAATTAATTCACACATATATATTAAATATCATATATATTAATTCTCATATACAGTATATAAATATATATATATATTGTTATGTACAATAACATTAGATGACAACAATTAAAAATACTTTCAACATTTACATATATTATAAAAAATGATCTATCATATTTAGTTCAATAATAATAAAATAAACTGAACTGAAAAAAATGTATTTCTGATTGAAATTTTATGTCAAGTAGAGGGAATTTTTATTTCATTTTGAGTTCTTAAACTTTCTATATTAGGGCTGCACAATATATCGTTTCAGCATCAATATAGCAATGTGCGCACCCGCAATAGTCACATCACAAGATACCAGGAGCCACAGAATTGTATTTAATTACTGTATTTATATGAAATATATACGATTTATGAAAAAAAAAATTACTTAGAATTAATTCTTCTTCATTTAAAGAAAAATGCATGCTTTTTGCATTGCAAATAGACTACCATATATTTGCTGGATCCCCCGTCTGTCATCTTCGGGCAGTACAAAGTTCTCAGTGTCCATCCACTGGTAAAATGGAGCCATGATGGCAGAGGGATCGCCTGAGTGCTCCAAACCAAGAGCATGACCTAATTCATGCACTGCCACCAGGAACACATCATTACCTGAAAGAGAGCCACACACACTCTCAATACAATAAATAGAAAAGAATTTACATCTAAAACCCTAGACACATTTCCAGATCATCTTCCTCACCTCCCTTGTCAACATTGCCTGTCGTCCAAGGCTCTGCTTCATCGAAATGTGTGTCTCCTCCGATGCCGTGACCAGGGAAGTATGCATGGGCCAGGAAACCTCCCTCGCCATCAAATGGGGTGCTGTCTCCATGAAAGCCTTCCGCAAAGAAAAGCATGATGTCTGCAAACTTCTCCACCTTGCCATTGATCTGACTGTATGGGATTTCACGAAACTTGAGTGGCGTCACGGCCTCCCAAACTCTGAAAGCCTTCTTGATGGCCTCATGTGTGGCCCGCTCGCCGACTTTTGGAGTGTAGTTCTGGATACTGAGAAATAAAAACATCTGCAGTTAGTTTTAAGTCTGAGTGTGCAATTCAGGAAGGAAGTGTAGAAACTGGTATTTTTAAAATGACATAATGTGTGATATCTTCTTAAATTTCTGAAATAGAAGAACTAGACTATCTATTAATGTTCTGAAAAGAAGAACCAGGCTATCTATTAATTAAAGAAGTCCATAATTATTTATGTGATCTGAATGTTTAAGGTTGGCATGAGTAGTTTTTCCCTATTGTGACATGTTTCCACGTAAAAAAGGCTTCTCGTAAATGTAGAAATGTATAAAACGATTGGATGATTGTGATTTGCTATTGCTGTGGTGTCATGTGAGTGACAGTTAGTCCCGCCCCTGTGTCATCAAGCTTGGCCCCCCTAAACTTGTAATTGGAACAGTAAAAACAAATAATTTTTACAAATAATGCATGCAATTTGTACTTAACCAGACTTAACAACACGTGGTTATGGATGTGTTTTAATTCACATCTCTCTGTCTGCACACATTAATTAGTTGATCAGAGCAGATGATCTTGGTGTAAAAAAAGCAAAGTCAGTTGAAACAAAACAAAGAAAAATCTAAATACTTTATATAGAAAGTAATACCAATATATTGCTAGGCGCATCTGACTACTTTAATAACTGTGATAAAGTCAATAGATTTATGAGTGAAGCCTAGAAAAAGACCACAGATGCTGAAAATAAGTAGACATGGCAACACTGCAGGCACCTCAACACATCTATTGTCAGGTTTGGTGTTCTAGTAATTAATTGGCAAAAATAATGAATACCAAACCAGCGAGATGTCTGACAGTTATTTACCAACCACCCAGGTTCATTGTGTTCTGTAGGCTAAACACACTAAAACAATTTGTCATGCTAATATAACACTGTTGGGGATGTTTTCATCCACTTTGGGGTGATTGTGAGTCTTAATTTGGCAACTACGTTTTCTGTGTTTCAGCAAATGGAATGATTTTTGGTGACAAATCTTATTTTGAGAAAATGCTTTGACAATTTTCAAAAACTCAACAATATGCTCTGGGCAAATTGACTACTCTTTCATTATGTTCGTGGAGGTTTTTGCCCCATTGAATTCCATTATAATGACATTTATTGATTGCAAAGCCTTGACACCATATCATTATGTATTCTTGATTGTTGGTAGTTTTCCCTGTTGGAAAGAGGTAAAGTTTGCAATTTTTACTGTCGATCGTCAGTTGCAGTGGAAAAAAGCGTAGTTTCTGTTTTTTATATGGAGTATAGTGTGTGTGTGTTTGTGTGAGAGAGAGAGAGAGAGAGACCTTGATATGTCTGAGAAAATCAAAACAAGCAGCTCAGCTCTTAGTCAGAAGACAGTAAACATAGTAAGTGTATTTATGCACGCACTCTATTAATTGATGTTATATTTCACAGAACTCCATATAAAAGCCAGACACTTTTTTTGCACGGGCCTATCTAAAAGGTTAATTATGCCATCTGATGATCAACAGAAAAAATGACACATTTTACCTCTTCCCAACAGGGAAAACCACCAATCAAGAATGCATAATTATATGGTGTCAAAGCTTTGCAATCAAACAATTTCATTATAATGAAATTCAATGGGGCAAAAACAGCCACCAACATAATGAAAGGGTAGTCAATTTGAACAGTACACAAGGGTTAATAAAATTGTTAGTATTTTTCGTCAAATTTGTAAATCTTTTTAGCTTACTTCTAGAGATTGCTAAGCGACATATGAAATAATGAATGACAGAAAAGTGCATGAAATAATTCTGAATGAAGTGGAATATGAATGCTAGAATGTGTACCCTAAAAGCACGAGTGGCCCATGTCTATACTGGCTACCAGTTTCCAACATTCTTCAAAAAATCTTATTTTGTGATCGGCATTTGGAACACATTGAGGATGAGTAAATGATGACAGGATTTTCTTCCCCTAAACCTTAAACTTAGGTTCTCAGAAACAGTTCCTTACCTGAAAGTGACCTCTCTTTTGTCCCATTTTGAGCCCTGGGCGACATAGCGTTTTTTTCTTAGGTTGCTCTTTAGTTCAGAGCCAAATTTATCAGGAACGCCACATCTCGGCCTCTGCATTGCCCTGACAACATCATGTTAATGCAAGACAAAAGTTATTTAATCAGAAATATGGCTGCACTTAGATGTTTAATTCTCTGTCGAGTCAGAAATTTGCATAAGTAATATAACTATTGAGTTACATGTCTTTCAATGGTTGTTATTACCAAATTCAAGACATATAAGACTGGGCGAGACTTACGAAAGCGTAGCTGGATCCATAGTGCCGGTGACGGTGAGGCCGTAGAATTTCTGCATGGCCGAGATAGCGGAGTTGATGGATTTAGGAGAGCGGATCGCCTGAGCCCGAACATCACCAGGAGGAAGATATCCATACTGCTGGAGCCATGCCTTGGAGAGAGCAAATGACACATTAGTGCACAACATACTGACAACACACTTAATGTCACACTTATTTCACTCTACTGACACTATACACTCAGAAATAAAGGTACAAAATCTGTCACTGGGGCGGTACGTTTTCAAAAGGTAAATTTTTGTTCCTAACAGGTCCTTAAAGGTACATTTTAATACCCCAAAAGTACAAATGTGTACCTCATAATAACTTGAAGGTACAAAAGTGTACCCTAAAGGTACTAATGTCCACCTCTGTGGTACAAAAGTGTACCTTTTGAAAAGGTACCGCGCCAGTGACAGATTTTGTACCTTTATTTCTAAGTGTGTATAAGATGAAATCAAGCGGGATATTTACACCATTATCTTCTCCAGAGCTGCTTAATAGCTGTATCATGTTTGTTTTATTATTTAATTCTGCAACATCTACACTGTAACTAACACTGAGGTATAGAAATGTGCAATATCTATTTTACAATAATTTTACAATGTATTTGTTTTTTGTTGTTTGAGTTTGTCACCCACTTCAAAAAAAATTGCAAAAAACTCATCAAGGTCACTTAAAAAGTTTCATTAAATTAATTCAGGCTTTAATTAAAGTTATTCAGGCAAAACATTTCTCTACATGTTTTATATCTTTTGTTTCACTGTAAAGAATTCTTGCTGCCTTAAATTTATTAGTTGAATCAAATAAAATGTTCTAGTCATCTCAACGTACATCAATCAAACTGACTAAAATATGAAGTTAAACTTTGTATAACTTAAAAAATGTAGTTGAAACCTGATTAACTCATTAAAATAAGTTAAAGAAACATAAAAATATTTGTTGTCTTGACTTTTTGTCATTAAAGTTTTTACAGTGTATGCTATAGTTAACATAATCACACATCTGATCTGTTTTTGTTTTGTATCCCCAATGAAAACCAAGCAGATGAAGGATATGCAGAGCAACACGAGGATAATGATCACAGACAATTTTCAGCTGGATTGAAATCTTTCCATCCAATGAATCCAAACATAGTGTTATGAACAATAAACGAAGTAATTGGGTTGTTCTGTGTATTTATATGCCACAAGCTGCAAATCTGACTTTCGGACATTCACACGCTGCACAAAAATAGCTTCCAGCTGTTGAAAGATGTGCACGCTTGCCAATCCTCCTGCTTCTTTTTGTTAAAATGCAGACTTAATATTTATCTGTTTCAGGAGACAGCAGGCATATACACCTTTGTGCCGCACGTCACAAACAAAACAAGGTGCCTGCGGAATAAAAGTCTGAAGCAACTTTATTCTGTGCTACTTCACACACATTGGAAGGAGAAATTTGAAATGACATGTTTCTTATGCAATTCATTAACAACTGCTTACTCCATGTTTCATGCATAATTTCAAACATGCAAAAAAAAAAAAAACCAGGTGCTTACATATTCTGTTGATTGGATAAGAATTGGTTTAAACCATCCCTTAAATTCTGAAAAGAAACATAATCAGATCCCCTCAATCCCCGTTCAGATTCTGTGACTTATTGGACTTCAAATGTAATATTTCGATCTACGTAAAACACTGATAAATTCATATATGAATTTACACAAATCAGTCAATGATTCAGTGATGCATTTATAGAAACAGTCACTTTATGGTTTATGGCAGTCATTTAATGAGGTGATTTAGAGCTGAACTGAAAAATTGACTTAAATAAATGACAATTATTACATTTATTCACCCTCCACTTGTTAAACACATGTTTCTTCTGTTGAACACAAAGGAAGATATACTGAAGAATGTTGTAAAAAAAAAAAACACCAAACTTCCATATTATTTGTTGGTCCTGCAATGAATCACAATGGCTGCTTTTTTGTGTGAGAGTAAATTTTCATTTTTAGGTGAATTATCATTTTAATAATAATCTTTTATGTGTCTGGAAGGCCATCTGCCGCATAAAACATATGCCAGAGTGATTGGCGGTTCATTCCTCTGTGCCACTGATAAATCAGGGTCTTAGCCGAAGGGCACGTCATGATTTTGCCAAGTACAATGCGATCCTGGATTAACATCTATGTTGATCCTGGAACATCATTTTTTTAAATGTAATCCATACCTATTCCCTACCCCTAAACCCAACCATAACTGTAAATTATTCCCAAAATCAGTGGGGAATAATAGTTGGATAACAATCATGTAGACGTGCATAAACCTAATCGTAAGCCTAAACTTAACATAAACGGTAAACATATGCCATAATTGTGATTGGCTGATCGGAATGTTGTTCCAGGATCAACATAGATGTTAATCCAGAAACATGTCCTACTTGATGAAATCAGGTTGGCGAATCTGAAGGATAGTGAATGAGTGATAATAGTCTTTTATTGAAAATGTCTATTTTCAGAGCTGCTTTATTTGATAAAATTTGCATCATGGATTTATATTTCTTGTTTATTCCTGTTATAATCTGCTTTAAAACAATCTGTATTGTATAAAGTGCTCTATGATTAAATCTGACTTGACATCCAGCTGTGCCACAACTCCACTTTAACATTATTATCAGTCAAATTCAACATGTATAAAGCAGTATAATTCACAGACACCCAGAAAAGTTTCTCTGGAAAACATCTCCACTTCTGTCAGAGCATGAAATAGTACAGGTGTCAGTGCTGTCGCGGCTGCAAAGGTGACCTCAGTGAATTAAAGGTTTGAAGTTTAGTCACCGCTCCGAATGTCTCCACATGACATGCTGTCTGAATTTATAAAAACTAATTGTACATAAACCTGCCAAAGTCCACAAACATCAGTGATGGACCGCAGTGCAAACACAAGATGTGTGTTAGTGTATGTGTGTGTGTGCTTATATGACCTGGTTAAACTTTTGTGGGTTAGAGAGTGTGTGGATGCTCGGAGGCTTTAACTGTGGCTCGTGTGTTGTAACTGTATGTGACTGTGTGTCTGAGACTTTATGACTCTAATTTAACTTGTACATGTGTGTGTTTCCAACCAAGGTATACTTTGGGGATATATTTGCTGAAGAAATGTCCCCCAAATTTTATAAAGGCTTATTTTGCTTTCAAAGAATATATATAACACTTACACACACTTTAGTTTTCTATTTAACTAAAACTTAAAGGGATAGTTCACATAAAAATACAAATTTCTTCATCATTTACTCACATTAAAGTGGTTTTAAACTTAAAACTCTTTCTTCTGTTGAACACAAGGGAAGATATTCTGAAGAATGCTGAAAACCAGCAGCCAATGACATCCATAGTATTCTTCAGAATATCTTCCTTTGTGTTCAACAGAAGAAAGAAACTCAAACAGGTTTGGAACAAGCCGAGGATGAGTAAATGATAACAGAATATTCATTTTTGGGTGAACTATCCCTTTAATTAGTATTAATTTGTTATAAATTTCTCCAGAAAGTATCTAAATACATTCATTCATTCATTTTATTTTCGGCTTAGTCCCTTTATTAATCTGGGGTCGCCACAGCGGAATGAACCGCCTACCTAAATACAACAAAATATAATGAAACCAATCAATAAGTAAATAACAATTGAAATATAATAAAAAATCTATTATTTGTCAAAAAAATTAAAAGTTACATTTAAAAAAAGGTAACATTCTTTCTCTTAGGTTATAATTATGACTTTGGTAAAGACAGACCAGATTTACTGAACTAAATTAAAACAGTTCCTCTGTGCTCACTCTTTCTGACTTCTGACATGAAAGGAGAGAAAAAAGAACAAAGGAAGAAACAAATAAAATCTAAATATATCTTATAATTTGAGCTAGTTCAACGACAATGGAAATGTAATTATGTCGCTTCAAAGAGCTTCATAAATAGGGTCTGCTTATAAATCACTTAAAGAAAAGAATGTTCATAGTGAAGAAGCAAATGTAAAAATAAGTTACTGAAAACTGAACACTAATAAACTAGTATTCAGAAAATAAAGCTGAAGAGACGTGTCTTCCTCGTGTCTATGGTAGTTTTGGCCATGATTATAGCTGTGCAGGTGGTTGGAGACTAATCTGGGCTGTTAACACAAAGTTTACAGGTTTAGGAGTGACTGTCTGTTAGACCGAATGGGCAAATGCCTCATTTTAAGGATCAGACAGCCAGTGTCTCCTTTCCAACCACAAAGAGTGTCAGCAAAAATTACAAGCAGTTTTTCAGTAATCCGTGTGACCTCAGACTGCCTCCCTTTCTTTCTTTCTTTCTTTCTTTCTTTTTTTCGTAATAGTTTCTCGGAATAAGGTTCAATAAAGAACCTTTATATTTAAGACAGTAAACTTGATAGATAATCCAAATTGTTATTGACAAAACTTTGAGGACAAAGTACCCCCTTCTAAAACTATATCCCAGATATCTTTGCTCTTTAATGTGACTGTACCTTTAGAAACAAAAAACTAAGCAAAGTTCACTTAGCAGATTTAGTGCCCTATAAAAGTATGAATTGCATTAATATTCGTTCATTCATTTTCCTTCGACTTCTCTATTTCAGAGGTCTCCACAGCGGAATGAAACGACATGCATTAATATACAGTATGTGACTAGCAAAATGAATTTATTGTTACTAACTAAAAATCTGCTTCACAATAAACCAGATGTTGCCTCAGTTTATTGGCTGAATGAACAGACAAAATGTGTTACTTACGACAATTTTTAATAGTAATTTCACTGCAGTTTGTAACTTTTTTATTTAGTGGTTAATTTGTATACATTTGTACAATCTCATTTATACATTTTAGTATGAATTGTTTATTATGGTTGGGTTTATGGGTGAGGTTTGGAGACAACTTTTAAAAATGATATGTTTTCGTACGAATTAAATTATACAAATTTATACAAATTAACCACTTTTCTGACAATACATAAAATACTTTCCTTGTGAGATGGGGCTGAAAAAAACAAAGTTACACTGAATGTTTACATTTTGTTACAAATTCCTTTTTTATAGTCAATACATACTAAATCTAAGTGTCAAGATTTTAACTCTACAGTTTAAAATTATTAAAAATTAAATTAAAATTCATTTTGTTAAACTTTTCAAAGTCAAAAGTTATCATAACAAATATTAGGGTTTTGCAATTCAATTACAAAGTGAAAATAATTGGAAAAAACTCATGAATCACTAACTTAGTGAAAATGTTTTTTTACAATGATAAAAATGACAAATTTTCATATAAAAAAAGACTTTTAATTGTCAATTTGATCTAAACCACTGTAAACCGAGGCGTCATGTTTGGTCTTTGTTAGAAAGACTAGTGTAGTGTGCTCTAGAATTGTTGCCATGTCCATGCATATTAAGCATTTTAAGTGCTTATTTAGTGATCCAATGTATAGAGTTAATAAAGTAGGCTGGTGCACGTTGTAATATTGGGATGTGGCTTATTTACACATTTTGGATTTATGTTTGGACTTGTTCTGTTCCAGCAAGATCTGACAATACTAATGGGTAAGTATGGGTGCTCATACAAAATACAGTCACATCTACACAGTAATTTACTAAAAAAGGAATTTACACTTAGTTACAACTGCTATTTATAAAGACAATTTCTATAAAAATGTTTACAATATATCTGTTTTATTTAACATAAATATACTGTAAATAAACAGCAGATCTCAAATATAAAATGCACAAAATATTCTGTAAAGTGTTGCACATTGTAACCTAGTATATTACGGTAAACTTCTGGCAACCACAGCTACCGGTATTTTACCATATATTACATCTGTTTTTTTTTTTACAATATAGAGTATTATGCAGTATGTTTAAATACATAATTAACAACTATATATTCAGTTTGGTTCTGATACACACTGTGCAGAATTTTTGTAAATGTGCTTGTCTTTCTTGTACATTACTGAACTGTGTGTGTGCAGAAGAGTAATGAGCTCTAATAAGTAAACAGACAACCACATTTTCAGCAACAGGCAAAATGCTACAACAAAATGCTATGTTAGCACACTACAGTGAGTCGGAAAACATATGCACAGAACAGCTTCACTAAATCAGTGAGTGCTTTCACACTGGTTCATTCACACTGTCGATTTTCCACTGATCTACTTTTTAGCCGAGGAAGTGCAGATCTGGATAACACACTGTAATGTTAACCTGGTCACCCTTGCTCCATTTTCTTTCTCTCAGCCCGTCATTCAATTCCTCCTCCTTTATGAGTGCTTTCTGTGTGTGGTGGCTCCGCTGTGGTGACGCACCCCATTTTAGTAAAAACACTCTAACTCATGAGGATGAAAACGCTTCCCCCTCTCTCTCTTACTCCCTCTGAAGGCCACTCTTCTCCCTCCCGAAAAGCCTCTGGTCTCCTCTTAATTCTGCCAGCAATCCCAGCATGCTCTGTGGCTCTGGAGCTCCCAGCGGTGGATGTCAAAGGTCCCATTTAGAAACCCTCCTTCGTTACCCTGACTGAGGAAGAGCGAGTCACTGTGTGGCCAATGCGTCGGCTATTACCATGCAGACAGGTATAGCCTTTATTGAGTTCACTGAGTCTCGGGCTGTCTGGGAAAGCTTTATGTAATAATCAAGGCAAACACTGGCATCACACACAGGTCTGGGAACAGATTTCAACAGTAAACATTTACTCACTCATGATCGTGGCTGGCAGGGTCAGAAGATTTGAGGTTTAGTGCAATCACAGGCTATGACGTTACTAAAACATGCTACAGGAACTGTTTAAATCAGCTCTTCTTCAAAACGGAAATGTAGCCAATATGAGACGGCTGTTTCTGCAAAACAATTTCATGGTGTCGCAACATGGGAAAACACATTCCAAGTTGGGAAGAGGAACATGTTGCTTTTGTGGTGCACAGTTTGAACACTACCCTAAAAAAAGTGTGCACAGCCCTCAACTATCCTATTTTCTGATTCTTATAGTTTCTCTGCAGAAAATATTGCAGTCAGACTTTCCAGGCTTAGAGGGGAAAAGCAGCATTTATGATTTTAACAGCTGATCTGCTGCTCCTGAGGTATTGAACAGGGGGAAAAGCAAGCTGAAACTTAAGAGAGAGAGAAAAAAACAAAACCTAAAAAAGATCCTAAGTTTAAAATATAAAAACAAAGGCTAGAAGAAAAAGGAGAAAAATTAGGGCAGAGGTGAGTCTGAATGCACGACAGAAGGACTGAGTCAGTCGTTCCTGCTTGACTGTGCCAGTGGAAAAAACAGAAAATTTAAGACATTAGTGCCCGAGTCTCACTCTGCATCTTCACATGGAGAACCACATTACTGACCTATTTAACTGAGCAACTAAACTATTTCAAGATCTTATTTCTCACCTCCAGGATGCAACTATCCAAAATATAGTAAGAGCTTCAATTTCTATGAATATGAGAACACTGTGAAGTTTTGTACTAATCAGAAGAAGTTGAAATTCTCATTTCAGCAGTTACAGATGGATTAAATTATCATCCATGCTGTTTCGAACTCTAGGGAAGATCCAATATGGAAATTTCAGCAGATAATGGTTAACGCCTTATATTTGGAGGTCTTTAACTTTATAGGCCAATAAATAGCCATAAATCTTAATATTCATTTTCAAAGCCTGATGACAAAACTGCAACTGAACACCTAGATCTTTGTAATTGTAATTCTGAAGTCCCATTTGTCATAGTGAATAACTAGCATAAACACCTCTAAGCCATCTAAAGTGATTCCATAATATAGTAATATATAAAAATATTATATAATCCATAATTCATCACATGATAATTTTTTTAATATTGGTGGGCAAACATTAAAAATAAGAAGTCATACCAACAAGACCACGGATATATTGTGCATCTCTATAACACTCAAATACAGTTTTACATAATGTAGTTTTTCCTTTAAAACAAAACACCTTTTTTACCTTACTGTACACCTTCCTAAATGAAACGTCAACATATTTGTTTTCTTTTTAACTGTGTATAACATGACACATTTCTGTATTTAAGCCTCTTTAAGCGATGAAGGTCTGGATTCAGCAGACTTTCAGCAGATGCTTTGCATCTGTAATACTACTTAAACAAATACATCATCTCTCATCTATGGGCTGGAGAGGGGGGCAAAGCCCAGCTGTTTTCCATAAGGAATATGGCAGAATTTCTGACTTTTTTCTTTGCCTTTTTAGTGCTGTAAAATCAAAATAACAGCACCTGTAACAACACCAAAAGTGCAGGGCTGTTGTCTAAGAGATTGTTAAACCCAGGCGAGTCCAGCAAAAGCTGTAATGTAATGCATATAGAAGTTCATTAGAAGTTCAAAACAAAAAAAGTTTTTTGTACACCTCATAAAAACCAATAAACCTTACATTATAATGCATATTAAGAAATACTGTGATAAAGTCAAAACGAAAAGTCTAAGAGTGACTGCAGTTTCGCATGCGCCGGGCATCTGTGATTCAACCTTTTGCGTGACCTTGCCTTCTGATCACGCGACTCTCACATCAGGAGACTGTTATCGTCCTTGAAAACCTTTGAAAGCTTTGGTGGAATCTGAATTTTTTCCACATCATCCTTGGGTACATCTCTCAGCCATCTCAGAAATGTGAAGGAGTGTAAGAGACAGGAATGAAGGGATACGACTAGAGACAGTTATTAAAATGTCTTAAATCCTCTCTCTGATCTTGTTTTCTTCATTTTAGCCTGTTAAGATTTTCTGTCTTGCATTTGTGACAGAGACGCCATAACGTCCTGAAAAACTGTCGGTTTGTTCTCTCCCCCTCACAGTTATGTGTCTACCAGACATGTAGGCCTATTTCTGAAACAGACACTAGGATTGCTATGAGGCACATAAACAAACTGTCTTTTTTACCAATAAAAGAAAAGAATGTGAATCTAGAGATGCAGGGCAGACACCACAGAATTGGACACTTTAATAACTAACCCTCTAGCTAAATACAGCCTCTGACTAACTCTTGTTTGGTTTCAACCTGATATTTAAGAGTCTGAAAAGATGCAGCTTTTTATCTGTACTCATCGGTGAATCATGATGAATAGGCTACACTTCTTGAAGGAAATCCTGACATGCGCAAACATCTGAGAGCATCTGTGTCCAATATACCCTTGACAGACAGAGTTGAAAGGCACACATGCGCACAAAATAGCATCTAAAAGAAGTTTCTGTTACCTCTGGTCTCACTTCTTTGTCACTGGTCCCGCTTTGCACCAGAAACACACTTGCGAGGGCGAGAGGCAGAAGCCGAGGTAACGTCTGCAGTTTCGGTAACATTCCTCAATGCGCGACGGTACACAAGTCGGGACACAAAAACGCTCTAGGCTCCGTTCCCGAAGATTTTTCCTCGTAGTTTTTCAGTTAGCTTTTCCAGAGTCAGACCATTCCAACCGTTAAAAAATGGTAAAAAGTCGGTAGTTTTTCCAAAGTATTAAAATACTAACTTAAGAAGTACGTACGATCATAATGAAGAGTTTTCCAAAAGTAAAATTGGACCTCAGATGTCTTCAGATGTGAAATATATTGATCTCAGGTCTGTCCTATATTGTCATCCTGCACTGAAGATTTCTTTTGTCCTCCGCTGATCTCCACAGGCGGTTTCGGTGTCAGATTGGAGACGTGGTTGTTTCTTTCGTCCCCTGTGGAAATGCGCCTGCATTACAGAGCATCTAACAGGGAGGAGGAGTTAAGAAAGAATCGACCCTGCAGATGTGAATTTTTCTCAGTGTGCGAATTATTCAGTGACTTTCATGTGGGGGTCGACTTCTTATAGGAATTTCTGTCCGAAACGAATGCCTTTTGTCGCACAAACGTCAGAAAACTTGCTGTGATATATATAGGCTATTTGTAGTAGCTAATAAATATAATGAAGGTCTACATATTTATGAAAAAAATCTCTTCTGTTCAACTTTCTGTCTGTGTAAATATATTTAAAATTTGCAATATCATCTCCCCAGTACGATCAATCATAAAATAATGATTGTTATATGCTCAGTGATCAATAATTGTATAAATCTTATTATAAATAGCTTCATATTCTGCTTCATATTTTTGAGGAAACCATATTATTTTCCTTGAATTATCTGATGAACAGAAATTTCAAATTAACAACACAATCTTCTATAACATTGCAAATGTCTTTGCTGACGCTTGATCAATTCAATATGTAATTAATTATAAGTATTTTTAAAAAATGTATTGAGTGGTACATTTGAGAGGTAATTTCTCATGATTTCCACAAAAATAATTTTAAACGTTAATCAGAAATGCTTGGTGCAACATTTATTTTTGTTAATTTAATTTCATCTTGTTAATTTAATTTAATCTTTGTTGCAACAATATTCACAACGATTTCTGAATAATCATGTGACATTAAGAGCTTTATATTGCATATTTTACTGCAGCCATGAATAGAAGACACTTGATTTTTCCAAACACTTGATTAGTAGTTTAATGGCAGCATGCTAAATTGTTTTATTGCTTTGTACAATTGTTTTGTACAGATAATGTTCATACAAAACAGATTGCAGCTGGAGCAGCCTGTTGCTATGGTTTCTTTCTCAGACAAAGGTGAACATCTGCACTGTGACTATATCTAATTATCTTTTGTGGTCTTTTACACATTCAGCCAGCCTGCCTTAGAATGCATAGATATTCTCAGGAGATATATACTTTGGACAAGTTAGACTTTGTGCATTCTTTATTTATATATATATAAGAATGAATATAGAAGAATATATAGAATATATAGAAGAATACAAAAGAATGCTTCCTTAAACACACATAGGCTACAATTTACAGTTGAAATGAATGGCAAAAAAGTGAGCCCCCTAGGTCTTAAAACAAACACCTTAAATTGTAATTGTAATCAATAAAAATTCACCAATAATATTACCAATCTAATCAAATTTGTCAAGCTGTTCAATAAATAACAACATCAACAACAACAACAACAACATAATAATACTACTACTAATAATAATAACAATTATTATTATTATTATTATTATTACTATTACTATTAATAATAATAATAATAATTTATTGTTATTATTATGAACAATAATAATTTATCATCATTATTATTATTATTATTATTATATATAATATATACTGTCTATTTTCTCTACTATGGATGCACGCGTAAATATATAGTTTGTGGTAAATATTATAATAGTAAACACTATATTATAAAATGTGACCATTTTTTAATTTGCATGGGTAGCCTATATTTTTGGAATGAGACAAAAATTATTATAATATTAAGTTAACTCAAGATTCAAGATATTCAAATAGTTGGATCTCGGTCAAATATTGTCATATCCTAACAAAGTGTAAAGCTTATTTATGCAGTTTTCATTTGATGTAAAAATCTATTTTTTTAATGGCACTTGTGACTGGTTTTGTAATTCCTTATGACAAATGTGGAAATCAAATAGGTATGATCAAACTTCCAACTTAAAACAAATAGCTGAGCAAGTGTAAAAGTAGTGTAACTGTAACCTACTTACAGCAACCAAATGCTGAAAATAAAGCGCTATATGCTGACATCTGGTGTTGGAGATGACTATTACAGACAGAAAGCGTTGTGCAGAGCGTCAATAAACGTAGATGGGTGGCGTCTTTTCTCCCACCTACTAAACAGAACTTACGGAAGTGGCTGGGACCGAATGTCAACAAGAGAGGAAGAGAAAAGGTACGATAAAGATAAAGTTACAAAGCAATACTATACCTAAAATCGAAGTGGTATGTTTTCAAATAGTTTATATTATGGCGCCAGGCCTTAATTGTGTACTTTTATGTAGTAGATTAAGTACCAGGAAGCCAGCTAGCTTTAGCAAAGATCAGGCGAGTGAGAAAAAAAGCTGGCGAAAACTTTCCGAATAATACGTCGGTTTAGACGCTAGTCGGTTGCCTTTCTTACAGTTTAAATGTGAGGAAATTACCGTAAGTATATTTCATGACTGTATATATGAAGTGTCACTGACTAGTTTGACTGTTTCGTGAATAAACATCGCAGTGCTATTCTGCCTAACACCGACTTGCGTCACTGTTGGGACGAAAGTGAGACAGGAAGTCGTATTTCGAAAGCGATTTTTAATCAATTATTGAGTATTCTCATGTCGAATTCATACTGCATGTTGACATTTGTAGATCGAATACTACTGAGTTTCCGATTTAATCATTTGTTTTCGAAAACAAAGGCATGTACGCCCCGAGAGCCTATTGTCTGTGCGTTCTTTGTCTGAAATGGTAATTTATGGTGTTTATTTTTATCTTCACAGCTAAACACTTCCAGCAAGACGCATTGGTGATGATGGCGCATCTTATTGTGGCGAGCTGATGGATAAACCGACCAGAATTCTTCCATAAATTGTATTTTAATTAGTTTTTTTTATGAGACATCGACAGTCACTGGCTTGATAGAATGTCTGTTTTACGCAGCCTCTGCTTTTTAGGTCTTTTGTTTTTAACAGGTAAGATATGATTTTGTCCATGAGTGTATTTAACATAAATATGGGGAACAATGGTTTTATTGTGTGTATACATCTGAGGAAGACTTTTCTTAAATGTGACCATGGACTGCAAAAATGTGCGATTTTTACGTTTATGCCAAAAGTCATTAGAATTTTAAGTAAAAATTATCTTCCTGTAACTTTTTACTGTAAATATATAAATAAAAAAACTACTAAGAACTTAATGTGGACAACTTTAAAGGCAATTTTCTCAATATTTAGTTTTTTCCCCCTCCATATTTTCAGATAGTTGTATCTTGGGCTAATGTTATCCTAGCAAACCATACATCAATGGAAAGCTTATTTATTCAGCTTTCGGGTGATGTATGAAACCCAAAAATTGACACTTATGACTTACATTGAAAACTTGACCTTCCCATAACATAATACAACTTTAGGGTCAAACCCAAAATTGATTACATTCAATTTTTGATAAATGGCCGTAAACATAATTTAGAAATACTTTATTTTTATGTGAATAACTTTTGTATTCTTCTTTCCACAGTTCCTTGCACTCTGAAGCTGGCCTTCAGTGCTGGTAAGAAAGCGCTTGATATTTCTCTAATGTGTTTTTGTCAGTTCAATCACAATCAGACAATGCTAGTAAACACAGTCTAAAATGTTGTCAGGTAATCCACTATTAAACACTTTCATAGGTAGTTAATAACACATTACCAGATTACATTCATAGTGTAAGCGCTTATTAGCATCTAGCAAACACCCACAAAATACCAGCGTGCTGACCTAGTTCTTAAACATGACAGGACGTGTTGCTGAAACATGCCAGCCAGTCAAACATTGCCATTTGAAATTGTATGTTTGGTTTCAAGCAGTTTTTTTAAACCAATCCTTATTCAAACCAACCCAAAGAGTTCGACATAGCTTTGCGGTTGTCAAAGCAGAAATTAAAGCTGATTTCCTCTTTGGTAATCATATGTTCGTTTCGCATGCTTATGTCACTACATTGGATTGATAGATCAGAAAAACCACATACATATGAACAGGGAAGGATTTGAAGTTGGACTAAAGAAACCAAATGCAAAAAAAAAAGGTGTAAATAAGAATGTGTCTCCCTTGTGATCCAGTCGACCAAATGCATCTTATTACCGGGTGTAAACAGGGCGTTCAGGGTGTTCAGTCTGAACACTCGCTTTAACACCCACACCCAATGCCTCAGTTAAAAATACAACATTCCTGACTAGAAAAGTCATTGAGAAGACAAAAGTTAAGCATTACAATTAAAATCTCATAATATTTTTTTATTGGTATATCAAATATGTTGTCATTTTGGTTGTCCTGTGCTAGTCATTCAATTTTTTTTATCACAAACACGCATCTGATCAAAGTTACGGTTCTGAAACAAAATTTCTCAAAATAATTCTGGTGGTGCATTATGTTTAGGTTTTTCATGTGAATTTGCCATGTTGACAGAAGATTAACAGATGTTTTGGTGTTTGGTGCAAACTTTTTTGCCAATGTGATCACTCTTACATATTGCATCCTTCAGTATTGTCTTTAGATGTTTTAAAATGATAATTCCAAATGATATTTTCCAATAAATAATATATCTTGTTTATTGTTGTAGGCCAGAACACAATTGTAAGGATTTGTTTTGTGTTCATTGACTGTTTCAGCTCTTTGTGATCATTCACCCAAAATACTTCAATCCAGACAAGGAGAGATTCATAACTCTCCCTATCATTCCTGGTCTTACCGTACACTCAACTGCAGTTGGCTAATAACCTCGAAAGTTGGGGAGCGTGTGATCATCAGGTAGAGCTTTGATACGCTATCAATGAAAGCTTCTGTGCATGAATGAACCGTGTGAATATTAAAACAGAAAGTCAACCAAATTATGTTGAATGATCTTAGTGCTCATTTCGGTTCTTGTTGTTTACACGGTGACAGATTGCTTTGATCTATACATAGTAAATGATCCCTTTTTAAATTATTATTTAACACATTTCCTTTGTGTCCATGTCTTTTGAAGTTTTTCCGAGTTTAATATGAAATGTGGGCGAGAATGGGTCTCTGTGGTTCCTCTCACTGGCAGCCCTTTCAAACTCTGTGGTTCCCAGCTTCCAGCACCATTTGAGATGACCGGTGGAAACATTACAGTGACACACCACTTCATCCCTCATATTTTCCCTGTAACAGGGTTCCGTCTATCATATTTTAAAGGTATAGTCCATCACAGTGAAAGAAAATTAGTAGTTTTTGTAAAATATTTTATCTGGAGTGTTAATTCTTTTCCTCCACCTCTCCAGACTCGGGTCCCTGTTTTCCAGGCGAGTTTGAATGTTACAGTGAACGTTGTCTCCCGGCATCATGGCGCTGTAACGGACGAGTTGAATGCCTTGGTGTTGGTGATGAACTTGGGTCGGATGAAGACGGATGTTATAGTCCTGAACCACCCATGAACAATAGCCTAATTCACCTCCCTCCCATTGAAACCACCACCTCCACAGTCTCATTATTCAGCACAGATGCACCCCCTCCTAAAATCCCGGACTTTCCCTTGTTGCCCCAAGGAGGGCCATGTGGAGGATACTTAAAAGCATTTTATGGGTCGTTTACTCCCCCTGTCCCAATAGGGCAGAGGATGGATTGTGTGTGGACAGTTGACCCCCAAGATTCACGACCACTCAAATTAGAGCTTCAACAGCTGGACCTAGGTCTTCGAGACTTGATCACAATCACAGACCAACCCTATGGCATGGGCAACATCATTAAAACAGTGAGTTTTACTCTGCATTGTCCAGGGGTCTCACAGGTCATTGAATTATAAATGCCTATTCCAGACTCTGGAAGTCAGGGAAATTGTATACTTTTCAGTCCAAGTCATTTAGTTTGTTGCTTTGAATTTTAGTTTGCATTTATTAAAATGTAATTTTCCCATACCATATTTGTTTAATATATTGTTTCACATCTGTTTTTATAGTTAGGCTATTTTCAGCTACATTCTATTCCTTTCTTAAACTGGCAATAACTTATTGTAAGTAAAATGCAGTCACCAGACTGTGCCTGTTAAGGCTAGCATGTAAAGATAAAATAAAGGAGCTTTGACTTCGAAATGACCACTTCAAAGAGGGTGTTAAAGTCCAAAGCAGAAAAACTAAATGTAAAGTTTTAAAATTATTGAGCTGTCAAATACGTATATGTGCATTTTAATATTATGCAAAAAACAACAGAGGCCTATGTTTCATATCTCATTCATTACAGGTTATGGATATTCAGCTTTATAGTCGGTGCAAGTCAGGGAAATTGATAATTGACTTAGAGTGGGAACCCTGATTGTCAGACTTTTTGTTTGTTTAAACTGTCATACTATTTCAACATTTGATAATGTTAAGTCTAATGCTCCCTCTTTTGGATTACTACAGATCAACTTTGTGTCCAATAACAAAGCAGTTGAAGTGGAATCCCACACTGGCTTGCTTTCGCTGATCTACCACAAGGAGCCTTTACTGGAAGGGCGGGGCTTTAATGCAACCTATCGCATCACGGATTACTGCCTTCCATGGGAGGAGCTTTGCGGAGGATCACTAGGAGGCTGTTACACCGCAAAGCAGCGGTGCGATGGGCACTGGGACTGTCCTGAAACGGGCCTGGATGAGGAAGCATGCTGGGGCTGCAAGGCTGGGTCCTTCTTATGTGCGATGGGAGGAATTAAGAAAGCAGGCCACCAAACAGAAAATCCTGTCTGCTATTCGATTCACGAGCGCTGCAACTACCAGCTCAACTGTCCCGATGGAACGGATGAAAGAGAATGTACCATCTGCCAACCTGGGACATTCCACTGCGACAGTGACAGGTTTGTGTGTGGTTCGAAACTAGCATTTGTGGTCTGCCCATTGTTTGATTCGATTCTGTGTTTTACATATGTTGGTGTTTATTTAATTGAGCAGGTGTGTGTTTGAGAGCTGGCGCTGTGATGGACAGGTGGACTGTAAGGATGGCACCGATGAGCTTAACTGCACTGCCACCCTGCCCCGAAAGGTCATAACCGCAGCTACTGTTGGAAGCCTGGTTTGTGGACTTCTGCTAGTTATTGCAATGGGCTGCACTTGTAAGCTGTACTCACTACGTACACGAGAGTACAGGTAAAACATCCTAAAGTACATTGTCATTAGATTGGCTTAAAAGATTTTCAAATATGATTTTTCAGCAGTATTTTGTTTCATCAATGTGGTGTTTTACTATTTCTGTGTGCTCTTACTGTCTCAGCTTGTTCGCACCAATCACTCGGCAGGAGGCTGAACTCATCCAGCAGCAGGCCCCGCCCTCTTATGGTCAGCTGATTGCTCAGGGAATCATCCCGCCAGTGGAAGACTTCCCTACTGAGAACCCCAATGAGGCAAGAGCTTTTGTTACTGTAGGCAGTTCATAACAATTATACGTAATGTGTAATATGATTTTTGATCTCTGATGATTTTTGATCTTTTGATTTTCTTCCTGAAAAGTGTTTTAAATCTATTTAAAGCATAAGAAATTACACTATCGTCAATAGTGATAATTATTAAAGTAAATAATACTTAATATATAAATAATAATACAGTAGAAAAGCACCATTTTACATTAGACTGATTTCTGAAAGGTCATGTGACACTGACGACTGGAGTAAAGATGCTAGAAAATCAGCTTTTTAATCACAAGTATGTAAACATTTTAAATGTGTTCAAAACTCAAGCAGGTTTATTAATATTATTACTAGCATTCTTTATTAAGTTTTAAAAATATTTCACAATCTTACTGTTTTTTTTAAATTTATTTTTTAATGACTATTTAGCCATGGTTTAGTCACAGGAATATGTTAAACTATTACATGTTTTCAAATTAAAAACAGGTTTATTAATATTATTACTAGCATTTTTAAATAAGTTGTAAAAATATTTCACAATCTTACTATTTTACTGTTGTTGTTGGTTTTTTTTTACAAACTTTAGCCACGATAAACATAAGGGCTTAATTTACACCGAACACGTCTTTGCGTCTAAAACCACGAGACACTGTACTCAGGAATAGGTTTTTTAAAAAGCGCAGTGTAGCGCAAGGTCCAAGTGGCACGATATTGTGAACATGATATAATAATGGTCCTATTAGAAATAGGGAAACAATATGTTATAAAAAAACACTTAAAGATTTATCATTTAACTCAGGATATCTGGACAAAGCCACAATGAGCATGTCCTCCGCCCTGATATAATGGTAAATGGTTGTCATGCCAACTTTCAACTATAAACAGAAGCTTGCAACAGTAGCCCTACATCCAAACTCATCTGATTGGTCCACTGCTTTTGGACCTGACAGTGATGAGCTGTGCTGCGTGTATGTTCAACTTGACATGGCGTCTAAAAACATGACGCTCACATGTGCAGCACTTTAAAAGATGCAAGTGTAAGGGTCATACACATCCGTCCAGCACATGTTTACATTAAATAACAAGTGAAAAGTAGTGCATTGGAGAGGAAAACGCATTCTGTGTGAATGGCTGTGTAAGGGGCCGATCACACCGAACGCGCTTTTTGCATTGAGAGGCTCCTTTTTTGAATGATTTACTAACAGCCGCGAGTGTTTTGCGCGCTGCTTATGCGCGTTTTAACCATAGACTGTAAAAGATATGGACGTAATATCCATGACGTCACCCATAAGTTTCTAAAGGGCGCAAATTAAGCTACAAGTGGGCGTGGCCAACCGGCACCATTTTGTTTGCGCGTCATCGCTCCAACCGGGGGTAACCAAATAAGGGCAAAGAGGGGGAGCGTGAGCGGAGCTACAGATGCCTGCTAGCATTTTGCTTAGACGGGCTTTTCTTTGGGAAAAAGTAAACACTTAATACTACATTACCTGCGACTCGTTTGTGTTCTGACCACATGTGCTTGGTTGTATACTATAGAAATAAAGTGTTTAGTCCTTTAAAAACACTTTTATAATACATTGAGCCACTAAGCATTGTTCTTATGATGCTTTTCTACAGGAGGAACACGCGAATAACTTCCAAATACTTCAAATATAGTCTGTGTTAGTAAATGCAAAGCTATTTATGAAATCCATGCAAAACACTGTACGACAACGTTTCAGATGACTGTTCTGTAGCCTACAGCATAGTGCATTCAAGTTCTAAAGAAAAATATAAATGATAAATGATCTTAAATAAAACAAATACATTTATAGATGTGTTATAAGTATATAATTTCACTCATCTGGGAAATGGAGGCCACTTGAATGGTGAACACAATGTGAACACAATTAAGTGCACACAGCATGCCATATCATCTGATAATTGTAAGAAATAATTCCAAAAACAACTGACTGTGTAAAGCCACATGAAACAAAACAAAAATACGATGTATATGCCGAGTTCAGTGGCTAATCAGCCGTAATCAGCTCAGGTGAAGTGACGGCGACCAGCGAGACCTAGCTGTCACTCAAGTGGCCACGCCCTTAATTATGCAGACTTAATATAACGAAATAAAAACAAAATGGATGAGTTATAAAAAAATTCACCCCCCTCACAGTTGTCATAAAGGGTAATATTAGCTATATGAGCCAAAATCTTTCTTTGTACCAGGCTGTAAACACCTTTTTTTCTGCTGTAGGCCATTTTAACATTGGGCTCAATAGAAATCTGCTTTCCAATCAAATGAAAGCAGAGGCGGGGTTTCCGTTGAGGTGACAGCAGTGTTTGTGTTGTCAAGACGATTACAGAGACTTTTGAAGATAGACGAGAGGCTAGTGGTTACTGTTTTGAGTTATCCAGAGTTGTATGACTTCACAGATCTTGAATAGCACAATATTATTAAATATTAAAAGTATACCAATATCAACAGCAACACTCGCGCACAATACACAGCTGATTCAGCCGTTGCCTAGCGACATAAAGGCATTGTGGTGCACCCTGCGTTTTTGGAAGGTAAAAGCGCGTTCGATGTGATTGGCCCCTAACACTGCATCTGTATTTGATTGTAATGTGTTTTTTTTCCAGACTGTCTCTCTCTCTCTGCGAGGAATACTGCAGCTTCTCAGACAAGACAATGCTTCTTCTCTACGGCGAAGACGCAGGCCTCGATTTGTCCGCAGAGCGGTTCGACGCCTACGAAGATGGGGCTTGATTCCCAGAGCCGCCTCCAGACCAACGCAGACCACGGCCTCTTCTTCCCAACAGACAGAATCTGCTAATTCTAGTACTGAGCCCAGTCAGTCAAGTCCTGGAGTCTCCTCGGGGGCCACAGAGGCTTTCAGTCAGTCCTTGACTCAAAAACTGGGTTTATCACAACAGACAGAAACGCAGCAGCAAGCAGATGCTCCTCCTCCACTTCCATCACCCCCGCCTCCTTTTCCTTTCCAGTCAATCGAATCCGCTGAAACGCAACAAACCCCACCCATCACTGCCCCACCCAGCAGTCCTTCCCTGGCATCTCTCTTCCACACCCTCGGACGGAGTATTTCCCGTTTCAGACCCTCTCCGTCCACTACTTTGCTCCCTCTCTCCGCATCCCCCTCTTTTTCCTCTTCATCCTCTGAAGATGAAGTACTGCTGATTCCTCTCTCTGATGACACAACCTCTGAAGACGACGTGCCCATGCTGACTTGAGCGATTTAGCTCATCTTTTCTTCTCTCTCTTTCTCCACCTTGTTCTTGCTCTCCCTGCCTTCCTCTTTTCAGCACGTGTGAGCGTCACCATGTTTGCTTCTTGTGCTGGCTTGGTGCCTTAACTTGTATTAGAGCATCTGTTTGAAAAGTATTGAATTCATGTGTGTCAGAAATGGTTGACAAGCGCCTGTGCGTAAGGTCGGTGTTGGTTGTGCACTTGAGTGTTAAATATGATCGAAGAATATTTGCACAAAGAACCCCCCCATCCAAAATAGTTTATGAAATGTGACGTTGGTTTAAACAGATTAATTTTAGTTAGATTAGCTTTTTTTATCAGCAGACATGGTTGTGTAATGTACATACATGTGAGTTTACCTCATAACGCTATTATAGGCCACATATTCTATTGTGTGTGTTCCTCAGAAGTGCCTTTGATTGAGCTTCCTGTACATCACTAGACTGTATGTTGTGACTGCGTTATGTGCTTGCACGTAGGGCCAAACACACTTGCACAAAAGTTTACACATAGATGTAGAACTCACCCTCGCTATGTATATGGTAGTGCATGGCAACTGTGGCAATAACTTAATAAAAAAGTCATGTGTGTTGTGAGTGAGTGAGTGAGTAAGTAAGTGATTGTATGTGTGTGTGTTTGTGAGAGAGAGAGTGAACCAGCTGGAAGTGGAAAGCCACTCAGCTGAGACAATCCTTTGTGGAGGTTTCACTCAGACCTTCATATGCACCACCAACCTGAATGATACTTTATCACAATAACTTGAATATGTCTTTCAAAGTTTTCAAATTTCCTACCTTTCCGGCTCAGTGGACAATTAACAGGCGAGCAGTTGTAGTGCCATATCTATAGTGTCATGATTTTAGCTGCTGTTATGATCTGTCATTTCACTCCTCCTTTTACCCTGTCGATGTTTTTACGCAGTGTATTTTTAACGCCGAGGTGTTGTTGAACTCTCATCTGCTGAACGGTGATCGCATTTAAAATTTTGTGGGTGGGAATTATCTTAGATGAACTGAAGATAGCAGGATGAATTTCACTGTATATATTTGCTAAACCAGCTGGAAAATCCACAAAGATTAAAATGATTTGCACTTTTATTCTTCCTCGTGAGATTTCATGCGTGAATTTCAATGCTGCCGTTTAGCCCCTTGTGTTTGTGAAGATGTTTTGGGGGGGATTTTGGAGACATCATTTGCAGAGTAGAAGTTATGTAAAAAAAAACCTGACCTAAAAACATTGATCTAACAAGTAAAACAAAAAAAGAAAGCTTTGATTGTTCAATGAAAGTGTTACTTACAGATGTCTTTCCTTTTAAAGGGAATGTGAAGCATTATGTCATCAGTTTTTACTGAAGCCATTGTGTTTTGTCTTATTTGCATTTCAAAGCCTACATTGTTAGTGTTTGCCTCAGTTTCTTTACATCCTGAAGAGGAGGAATATCTGATCACATTGCAAGAAACAAATAAGCTAGTTCCGAAGTTTGCCAACTTTAAATGAGGACTGATACTCTGCTGGTAAGAAATCTATTGATTAAATATTTTTCTGTCATAGATTTGTTGTTATGTACACTATCAATCATACTTCTGGGTTTTTTAAGTGCTTCTTTAAAGAAATTGATACTTTTAATCAGCAATGATATTAATTTGATTACAACAGTAACAGTAACTACGTCTTGACATCATAACTGATAAAGCATAACTGTTCTGTACATTAGTAAACTTGCTTCACAAACTCAGAGTAATTGAATGTTTTTTTTAACAATCACGTGACACTCAATGCTTCTTATCAGGCTTTTGTTTACATTTTAATTTAATATATTGAAATATAAACTTTAACAGCCCTTTGCAGTAAGGTTAAACGTAAATTTGAGTTGTTTTCTGAAAGCGACTGTTCACAAGACTTATTTCAAAAGCATTTTATAATCTTTTTCAGTTTATAATCATTGCAGGATTTGAGCTTGATTAGAAAGTTTGTCTAAATTTTACGTTTTTTACTTCAGGCTCTGACTTGATCAAACCTTTTTACTAATGATGTTAATATATTAAATGTCTTATTACACATAAATCATTTGTTAAATGTTCCTTTCTAATTTAACTGCCATTTACTTTTTCTTTTAAACTTTAATATGTTTTTCCTTTTTATGATATACAGGAAAATGCCGTTTATGTATGGTATTGGCGGTTTGCTGTTGCCAATGTTTCTGTGTGCTTGGGGGAAGTGCATCTTTGACCAGATTCAGAGATCCGTCAACGTCGTGACCCCGCCCACCGGTCAATACGCCTCTGCTCATTGGTTTAAAACTCAGAGATCTAAAAGACATATTGCGTCTATGGAAGATTTACAACCAATCAGAATCAAGACCTGGATCCCTTCAGAAAGCCCCGCCCTTTCTGACTGGGAAAGAGAGAGATTAATGAGCGCAGTTGGTGAGGCTGTCAGCGATGTTTCCAGTTTACTGTCTGGTGCGTGGTCATTTTATATGAAGTATAGACAAAACGTTTACAAAGAGAAAGAAATATGATTTATTTTCTTCTTTAGCCACAATTTTTGTTGATGTTTGCTTGTAGTGAAACGAGTTGAAGACCGTCTGCTGTTGAAAAGAGATGTAAACAAGTATTGCAAGTTCATCTGGAGAAACGACAGCACTTTTAACCACATGAAGTACGTTTTACTGGTCTTCTCTGCAGTACAAAGAGTAAAAATGTTAATACTTGGTCAAATATTTGTAAAATTTTAATCAGGTTTTCAAAATGCATTCTAATTTTTAGTTAAATGTTCAGGCTAGTTCACCTCAAAATAATGTCATAATTTACTCAGCCTTCGTTTGTCACAAACATGTTTGAGTTTCCTCTGTTGAACACAAAATAAGTAACCATTGACTTCCACTGTATTGGTTTTTGCTACTATGGAAGTCAATGGTTACAGGTTTCAAACATTTTTTAAATATCATCTTTTGTGTAGAGCAGAAAAAAGGAAGCTCATAAAGTTGAACAAACTACTTGAGATTGAATTTTGAGTGAACTATCCCTTTAACCACTGTCATTTTCCTCAGATGTGGAAGAGCCCATGAGAACTACAGATTTGAGAGCTGCCTTGGTGTGATTGTGAGTCTTGTTTCATTCATTCATTCATTTACCTTCGGCTTAGTCCCTTTATTCATCAGGGGTTGCCACAGCAGAATGAACCGCCAACTTCTCCAGCATATGTTTTACACAGCAGATGCCCTTGCAGCTGCAACCCAGTACTGGGAACATGCACACACATACAGTACGGCTAATTTAGTTTATTCAATTCACCTATAGCGCATGTCTTTGTACTGTGGGGGAAACCGGAGCACCCGGAGGAAACCCACGCGAACACAGGGAGAACATGCAAACTCTACACAGAAACACCAACTGACCCAGCCGGGACTCCAACCAGCAACCTTCTTGCTGTGAGGTGACAGTGCTAACCACTGAGCCACCATGTCGCCTAGTCTTGTTTCATATTTACTTAGAATATAGTTTATTTTATTTTATTTTTTTATTATTATTTATTGCAGATACCAGATGAGCACCTGGATGGCTGTTCTGTTTATCTGCATCCTGAGCATCCAGTCCCAACAGTGCTGAGGCCACAGGGGCCCGGAGTTCCCGACACTGACTTCCTGCTTTATGTGTTCACTCACAACACAGATAAATGCAGAGCAGAGGTATTGTTAACCTTGTTAGCCTGTGGAAACCATTTGAGTATTGTGAGCTCACTCAAGAGACCAGTTTGAGATGATTTGAGCTTTGTAACCAGTAGCCATCACAAGATGGATTCACTTTTGTCATAAATGGATGGATACGGTCCGCAAATTAACTACTCAGCTTGGTTGTGGCAATTTAAATGATGTGCAGTTAAGGCCCAAGAAAATGTCTCCTGTACCATTAAACCAACGGCAGCCTGAATTATTTATAGAAGACAGCATAGATCTATGCTTTTTTTGTATTTTACACCAAAATCACCACCTACAATAGCCGGTATGATAGCAGTAATTGAGACTCAGCATACCTGGCAACCTTTTTCCAGGCTTCTGTTGTCCTTGTGAGCCCAAAGAGAGATTGCATATTTTTACTTGTACTATGAGGCTGTCGAATGCTTGATTCTGATTGGCTGATAAACATTCTAAGACGTGTAGTTGTTTTCAGATAAACACACTTCTAAAGTCTAAAGACCAGGCAAGTCTTGGCAACCTGGCAACCACACTGCAGTTCCATATAACAACCCCGAATGATAAAAATTCTTTCACAGTTAACAACATTAAAAAACCTAATTAAAACAAAACAGAACCCTTTAGATGAGATGCGTTCACTGTGTCCTAACAACCTGCGTTGTGAAAGATAACTCTCATATCGCGTGTTGTTAGGACACAGTGTAAGGACAAAAACCATGACAAACGTCTTGAAATACAACAACTGAACAGTGTCTTTAGGTGTGGTAAATGTAGAATGTGCAGAATAATTTACTCTATTAGAAAGTAATGCATACCCGAGATCACAATTGATGCTGTAGGGGGACCAACAGGTTTAACCCAAAAATGACCAGTCTGTCAGATGAAGAAGAGCCAGAGATTTAATTAAAAAGAAAGTTTACTGAAGATAGTTTGCAGTTTCATCAGCAGAAGCCAGCTTCAACACTCACAAAGAGTTCGTAGGCCGCTCTGCTTACAATCTCAAAACAACAACAGTTATACTCTCACATAACATCATTAACTGCATCATACATATAGGTGTTTTAACTTGATTGGTTAAAACACAGATAGACTAAGAAAATGTCCGTGTGTGTGCGTAATTCCGAACAATATCTTCTAAGGATTTGCGTCACATTGCAAGTCAGACAGCCACTATGGTGTTCAGAACTGACCCCAGACCTGTAATACAGATCCACAAATGAATAGAGCACGCACACACAAAGTACAATCTGTTTCTTACTCAAGGCCGTTTCGTGTTCTCTCAGCCGACTTATCAAAACTGGTTTAAAAAACTGGTACAATCAAGATCCAAACTGGCAGCTTACATAAAAAGGAATTAACTTTAAAGGATTTAACACACAAAATGGCAAATAACTCTGACCTAGCTTGGTAGATCCTGAGGAAACAAATCATTTGGCATACAGAAAAAGCAACGACACACACATATTATTCCAGATTTACTCTGAAGAGGGATGACACTGAGGTCATCATATAATCTAGGCCCTTAAACATTTTACTTTATTAATAATCATAAAGACATGAGAAATTATACATGTTACTCCATCCTGGAGCAGACATCCAGCAGAAAACCCATGCCTTCAATGCTTAAGTGTGTGACATCAAAAAATGCCCATTGCAATGTGCATAGTTGAATCCTGCGTGTTCTTAGTCTATGGTTTCCGAGGTGTTCGTATCAAACCAGCTGTCCATTCTCCTCTGACATCTAGCATAAACAAGGCATTTTCTTCCACAGAATTGCTGTTCACCAGATGCTGTACATTATTTTCTCCATTATGGCCATTCTCTGTAAGAGAATCCCAGTAGATCAGATGTTTCTGAAACCACCAACAGTCTCTTAAATCACCTTTCTCCATTCTGATGCTTTGTTTGGACTTTAGAAGATTGCCTTGAACACGTCTACATGCATAATGGCATTGAGTAGTTGTCATCTGCATCTGTACCTTAAATCTTATTTAATAATTCCTTCAGTTTGAGTCCATTGTCTTTATCAAATTTACATCCCTGTTTCTCAGTCTAGTGTACTGTCTTATGCTGCTCACTGTCAGACGGATTCAGATGGCCGTCCTCTGGCTGGCATGATGGTCATCTGTAGAGAGACGCTCAGAATGGAGAGCTACACATATCAGCACTTTGTAAAGGTGACAGTAGCTGTGTTTGAGAATAGTGATCTGCAGTTATTGTGAAATGAGAAAAACGTTGAGAAAACAATATTCACTTTTTAAGGTCTTTGTTTTGATATAGATAGTGATCCATGAGCTGTTCCACGTGTTGGGCTTCAGCAAAGAGCTCCTCAGCCTATGGAAGGACTGTACTTTTTCCTCTCGGGGTAACTATACTATAACTATACTTCTTTATTTGCCTATATTTTCATTATTTAATTAAATGAATACAGTTTAAGTCAAAATTATTAGCACTCCTGTGAAAATTGAATTCTTTGAAAAATATTTCCCAAGTGCTGTTTAATGTAGAGATGTTTTTTATTCAGCATATTTTTAAACAGTTGGTGGCAAAAGCCTAGTGGTACTGTGCGCGGACATATAGCACAGTAGTGCTCACGGCGACCCGAGTTCGATTCCTGGCTCTAGGTCTTTTGCTGATCAAAGGCAGCACGGTGGCTCAGTGGTTAGCACTGCTGCCTCACAGCAAGAAGGTCGCTGGTTGGAGTCCCGGCTGGGCCAGTTGACATTTCTGTGTTGAGTTTGCATGTTCTCCCCGTGTTCGCGTGGGTTTCCACCGGTTTCCCCCACAGTCCAAAGACATGCGTTATAGGTGAACTGGGTAAGCAAAATTGGCTGTAGTGTATGAGTGTGTGTGTGAATGCGAGAGTGTATGAATGTTTCACAGTACTGCGTTGCAGCTGGAAGGGCATTCGCTACATAAAACATACGACGGAATAGTCGGCACTTCATTCCGCTGTGGCGACCCCTGATAAATAAGGGACTAAGCTGAAGGAAAATTAAATGAATGAATAAATCTTTTTAAACAAAATTGTTTTAATAGCTAATTTCTTTTGTCTTTGCCATGATGACAGTACATAATATTTTCTAGTAATATTGCAAGATAAGATGCTAATATACAGCTCAAAGTAAATTTTAAAGGCTTAACTAAAATTATTAGTTTAATTATGAAATTATTGGGCAACAGTGGTTTGTTCTGTAGCTGATCAAATAAAATTGGGGGGTGCCAATAATAATATAATTAAATAATAATAATAATTAAAGCTTTTATTCCAACCAATCTAAAAGAAATAAAACTTTCTCCTCCAAAAAAATATTTGAGGAAAATATTTTTCTAGATTAAACAACACTTGAAAAATATTTTTTTAACAAAGGCTGATAATTTTGTCTTCAAATGTATATAGGTTTTCTAGTTCTGTTATGTTGCAGATTTGCTGGTTATTTTGTCCTTGTGTGTGTTATGAAGTTGGCGTGAACTGCTGGTCTCATGGTCACGTGACCAGCACAGATGAGGTGGGGCAGGTTAGACTCTACTCTCCTACTGTGATCAGTGCAATGCAGAAACACTTCAACTCTACACGCACTGACCTCGGAGCTCCATTAGAGAACAAGGTACAAACCACATGCAAAACATTGTTACAGTGGCAGACACCATCATGTATGCCACAACACTCAAAGATTACCACATATGCTACTGTTCAAAATGTTTTAAAAGAAATTATTTATGCATAAAATTTAGGGCTATATTCTATGAAATGCTAAAACTGTCCTCAAACAATCTCAGGACGCTTCACTCCAAAATGTCAATATTGCAATAGCAACCTACAATACATATTTATAAAAACATATATTTTTTCAATGTTTTTAATGTTATCAGAGAAAGATTTTTATCTGAAGAGTCTTTAAATGGATTATTTTTAAATATGAATCCTTCAAAAATGGTAAAATTTTTAGAAAAAGTTAGTCCTAAAAGTTTTATGGGTGCTGGAAATCCTTGAAAAGTGCTTTGATTTTAAATAAAGTGCTTGAAAATGTAATTGTGTTGCTTTCATACTAATTTGTTATTAAGTAGAGTAAGTATGTACTAATAGTTAACTGTTTAAATGAAAATATTGGAAAAATAATGGAAATATTTTTGCTTTTGCATAAAATTAGGACTCTGCGCGTCTTTTTTAAGTTAAAATGTAAGTAAATTACATTTAATAGATTAAATTCAATCAAAATTATTCCTTAGGATACTATACTATACTATGCAACAGAATACTTTAACAAATGACATCTAACATTATGTGATTATGTATGTAAATATGTAATTTGCCACAAATTTTGAAAATGCATCTGGAATGTGCTTGAATTTGACTGAAAAATGTGCAAGAACCATAAAAACTGTTAGATTTGGATCTTCTTTTATGTATTATTCATTTTTGTTGATGTCTTTATATTGCTTTAAACCTTTTTGTTAGAGAAAAGAGTTATTTATGAAATGTTTGTAAATTTTAATTCAATTTGCCATGAAAAAATGTCTGTCTTTGTCAGGACGCTGCTTCAGATGGTCTCTCTTCACACTGGGAGGCTCGTGTGCTTCAGGGCTCCATCATGGCAGCATCACTAGTGGAGGCGTCTCTGGTTCGCGTTGATGCCATCACACTCGCTGCCCTCCAGGACACAGGCTGGTATTCAGTCAACCTCAGCCGAGCTCAGAGCCTGGTGTGGGGAGAAAGTAAGACAGAGTCAACTAATCAGTCCAAATAAGATCAATATTACGCACTTATTGAGACTGAATACAAACCTCAGACTTGCCAGTTCACTGTTTTACTGCTCTTGGGGTTTCAGGTGAAGGCAGTGATTTTGGGTCTGTCTCTGCCTGTCACAATTCTTCAGCTTTCTTTTGCACTGGCAGGTAATAAAAAATTATGTCTCTTTGGTTCATTATAGATATTTAGACACCGATTTATAGAATATTATATTTTGAATTGTAAAAAGGTGAACTTGTCTTGTTAAATTAGTAAAACAAGAATACATTTTATGGCAAACTATTTTAAAGGGATAGTTGACCAAAAAATTTAAATGGCCTCATCATGTATTATGGTTTTAAACCTTTCTTTCTTCTGTTGAACACACAAAAAGATATTTTGAAGAATGCTGGTTGCTGGCACCCATTGGGGAAAACAAAACTATGGAAGTCAATGGGTGCCAGCAACCAGCACTCTTCAAAATACAGAAGAAAGAATAAAAATAGGTTTTAAACAAGTGAAAAGTGAGTAAATAATGGCAGATTTATCATTTTTGGTTGAACTATCCCTTTATAATACATTTAATATATAAAACATTCATTTATAAATTTTCCTTCGGCTTAGTCCCTTTGATTCATCAGGGGTCGCCACAGCGGAATGAACCGCCAACTTATCCAGCATATGTTTTACACAGCAGATGCCCTTCCAGCTGCAACCCAGTACTGGGAAACACCCATACACACTCATTCACACACATACACTAAGGCCAATTTAGTTTATTCAACTAGCCTATAGCTCATGTCTTTGGACTGTGGGGGAAACCGGAGCACTCAGAGGAAACCCACACAAACAGGGGAAGAACATGCTAACTCAACACAGAAATGCCAACTGACCCAGCCGGGACTTGATCCAGCGACCATCTTGCTGTGAGGCGACAGTGCTAGCCACTGAGCCACCGTGTCGCCCACTGTAAAACATGCCAATATCTATTTTTATACTATTAGTAATTTTTTTATATGAGTTTTTTTTTTTCATTAAGAACTAGAACTTTTTCCATTAGCTACTAGCGTATTCTTTAGGTAGAAGTAACTTCAAATATGCCATTGGTTATTAATTAGATACTAGTTACTTCTTAAATATACTACAGTACTAGTATGTTCTAATATCTAATGAATAAGTAGTATTATATTTTAAAAAGGTAAGTAGTAACGGTAAAGGGTAGTAACGAACAAATAAGCAAGTCCTAGTATCCAATCAATAGGTGCAAGAATAATTAATTATTACTATTGTTTATTTAATAGGTACTAGTTGAGTAATAGTATCTAACAGATGCTAATGTAGATGCTAATAAGTACTGGTATCTTTTTATAAGTTACCATATCTAAAAAATGACACTAGTACCAAAACAATGAGTGTTTTAAGGCACTACTAGTTCTCATTTATTTGGCACTTGTTTCATATTAAATACCAGTAGTATGAAAATAGACACTAGTGTGTTTTGTAGATTAAATGTAAAAATGGCTGGCCATTAAATTGTATTGTTTTGTATTTTTATTGTTATTATTTAAGAGTAATATATAATGTTTTCCTCCCAGTGGTCTGGGTTGTCATTTCCTTCATCTCCACAAGGGGGAGTGTGTGACGGATCAGTACCTGGATGACTGCCACATTTTTAAACCCCTGGCAAATGCTGTGAGTTTTTTGTTCAAAAGTTGTTGTTTTTTGCACCCTAACCAAACTTCATACGCGATTTACAGAGAGTAATACCACTTTTCTTCATCAGAGTGAGTGCTGGATAGAGGATAATGCGAGAAGTGGAATGAATAAAGGAGGTGGAGAGATATTTGGCTCAGACAGTCGCTGTTTCATATCCAACATCACCAGACTGGTGACACGTTCTCATGTTTTATGTCTAAAAATGTTTCTAAACGTTTAAAGATATCACCGCAACCATTTTGAGAGCTAGTAAGGCTGTTTAATATTTTTACTCTTTCTTTATTAGAATAATGCAACTGCTTACACACCAGTGTCAGGTCATTGTTACAGACACCGATGTGCTGGAATAAACCAATATCAAATTCAAGTGAAGGATTCTGACTGGATGGATTGTCCAGCAGGAACGAGCATTGAGGTTCGCGAGAAGCTTTTTGGTTACATATAACTTTTGTTTTATTTTTTGTGTTTTATTTTATTTAAAAGTCTTATTTTCAACCCTGAAGATTAACCTAACAATAGGTTAATTCACCCAATAATGAAAATTCTATCTCAAAATTATAGGTATCTGGTTATCAAGGATTCGTTTTCTGCCCTGAAAACAGATTATGTAAATATTCAGATGTAGCTCCTCCCACATCAAGACAAAAGACAGAAAACCTTCTTAGTGACACCACTGGTCAGAGGTCAGTCAGTTCTTCCTTTCTTTTTTCAGATCTTAAATGATTTTCACTTCAACCATGTTTCAGGTTGTACAGATTGCTGTTGTTCTGGCTGAATTCAGAATGTGTTTGTATGCGAGTTGAGTCTCTGTTTTCTGCACTGTAGTGATCTTGGTATGATGGAGAAAGACGCCGCTCTTCATCCCAGCTTCACGTCTCTCTTATTAGTGTCTGAGGCTAAAATCAGCTTGGCAGCTGTGTTGAGCTTGATGGCTGTTTTCTCTCTGCTGTCTGCTGCAGTGCTCCTCTACTCTAGGAAGAGTTCATCTGCAAGAGTACATGCTGCTTCATACAGGACACCGCTGCCACACATCCTGTGCAGAAACTGATCAAAGAAGCGTAAAATGATTCAGGAAGTTAATGGAAATGAATTCTAATGGCAGCATCAGGAATTCAGAAAACAAATAAAGCTTGACTGAAACATTTAAAATGGTTAATATTTGACAGAGAAGGTGTGATGTGATAAGTGTGCTTTTTTTATGGTCATGATCTTTCCATGTAAGGAAAAGTTATTTTGATAAATCTTGTGTGAGAGTTTGTTTTGACTTGCAGAGATTCACCATTTACTGAAGAACCAAATCATTATATATTTTTTTCCTATAATATATAGTTTAATAGTACAGAATTGTAACAGTTTTCTGTGCATCAGCCATTTATTTAATAAACAAGATTACAGTAGTTTTGAAAAATAGTTGATTACAATATAAAGTTAAAATTAAACAGAGTTTTAAAATATGGAATGGTATAGAATATCAGGGAAATAATGAAATAAAGATAATTTCCGAAATACTTTCTGAAACATTTCTCTTCCGTCTGCGCTCTTAAATTCCAGCCATTACTAGAAAAATAGGAGCTTTGAAATTTTTCACGTCAATAGACAGCAGTGCAAGGAAAAAGCCAAAAGCCAGTGTTGTATACACTCTTCTCAAAACCTACAAATGATTAACTTAAAGGAACGCTCCATTTTTTTTGGGGGGGGGGGACTTTTTTTAAAAGTCCCCTAGAGATAAACAGTTGAGTTTTAAAATTTTTTAATCTGTTCAGCCGATCTCTGGGTCTAGCAGGAGCACTTTTAGCTTTGCTTAGCATAAATTATTGAATCAGATTAGACCATTAGCATCTAATATATAAGATATAAGATTTTTACTTTTTAAAAAATACTCTATTCTAAATACATTGATGAGATTATTGGTTGAAAAGAAAAAAATAAAATCGTCTGCAAGCTTAAACGAACTTGCAATTCAGTGATTTTAGCCTTTTTGCAAAAAGCACATCCCGTCGATCCAAAAGGATGAAAGTAGAAATGATTTTATCCTCATCTTCATCCAGCGCTCAGGAAATGTCATCTGTGATCAGTGAGCACACAAACAAAAGTTTTTGGTTATGTTTAAATATCACGTAAATTGGTATGAATGCTGTGATATGAGAGGAATTCTTTAAAATGATTTGTTTACATCATTGTGCCATAAGAATAAGTGTGATTTCAGTACCTGACATCTCTCCGTGGAGTAATTCAGATCAGTGCGGAGCTCAATGTCATCTGCTGCTTCTTTTGCTTTGTTTTTCTGATTTAGAAATGTAATCAGATCAAACACAGGCATCAATATATTACATAGTTGATCAAAAACGAAATAAAACAGTGGTATTATTGTAGTAATATTACTGGAATCTCAAGGTCCTTTAGAAACCATTAAAAATACAGATTTCTTATTATTACTTCGGTTGCTGCTTAAAGGGATAGTTCACCCAAAAATGAAAATTTACTCACTATTTACTTGCCCTCAAGTGCTTCCAAACCTTTTTAAGTTTCTTTATTCTGTTTAGCACAAAAGAAGATATTTTGAAGAAGGCTGAAAACCTGTAGCCATTGATTTCCATAGTAGGAAAAACAAACACTATAGAAGTCAATGGTTACAGGTTTTCAGCTTTCTTCAAAATATCTTCTTTTGTCTTCAACAGAGAAAAGAAACTCATAAAGGTTTGAAACAAGTAAAGGGTGATTAAATTATTTCAAACTTTAAATTTTTGGGTGAATTATCCCTTTATTACAGTGTAGAAACACTGATACATGTTTTCAGTATTTCAAAGTTAAAGAGAACACAAATGTGGTGTAATTTTCTTACTAAACAAATCTGGTGGTGATTAAATAAATATATAGATACATATATCTGATACATAAATATAACTACATATTATTGTTTTTTCGTTTAAATAAACTGCATAATAAAAAAACAAATACACATAGATGGAATTTATGGAATTTCAAAACTGTAATGTAAACATTTGTCCATATTAGATATCAGAAAGTCAATGCACAATTGTTTAAACCATTAGCATTATTCATTTATAAATCATCGTACATTTGTGTTTTTATTTCATTGAACGGCACAAATGAACAAACGTATAACCATAATAGTTTTCACCCTGCGACATAGGTCTATACTGAAAATATTTTCATATAAAAGAACATTTAACACTTACTTTGCTCGTTTTTATTTCAGAGAGTTTGACTCCCTTTAGAGAATTTCTCTTGCTTGTGCCCTCCATCATCTGCTGCACAAGCTTGTGCATCTTCACCTGCTGAGAGGAGAAAATACAGATTTATTATTACCTTTTAAAGTCCATCTTATATATTTTTATTCTACATTACCTTCTTCTCTTCATTCTCATCTTTTACAGGAACAGCGTTGTGGATCTTGTGGTCTTCCTCAACACAAAACCGATGCCCAAATGTCTGGTCACCCCCACTGAACATCTCTAAAGCTCCACCTTTCTGGATTATTTTAGGGTTGTTATCCTGGAAAAGAAAAATGTTATACATCATCTAAGAAATGTAAATTTCGTTGTTGATCTGAATGAATACTCATTCTTCATTACCTTCTTCTTTTCACTCTCATCTTCAGCAGAAAGTGTGTTGTTTGTTTTGTGGTCTCCCTCAACACAAGACACACAATCATCTCCACCAAACATCTCCAAAGCTCTGTCATGCTTCTGGATCATTTCAGGATTGATTTCCTCCACAGGGTCAATCATTATGACTTGCTTTATGTTTGCGGCTTCCTCCACATGGTATAAGCACTCAGATTGAGACCATAGCTGATCAAGAAGATTTACTCTCTCTGCGAAGCTTTCTTTACAGCAAGGACATCTGCTGTCATGACTTATTTCCCAGCATTCCTTGAGGCAGGCCTTACAGAAGCTGTGTCCACATGGAGTCCTCACAGGATCGATTAAAGACTCCAAACAAATGGAGCATGTGGGGTTTTCAGTCAGGACACAGCATGAGCAAGCCATCGCTGGAAGGAAATAAATCAATTCAATTCATTTAAGGATCAGTGTTTTTAGTCAATGAAAGTAAGGATGAAAAATATTTGTTGTTTATGGCTTGAAATGAACAGAAACTTGACAGGTTTCTGCAACAAACGAATGCGCACACTGATCTGCTTATCTACAT
>CAIGQV010000818.1:19891671-19917447 GCA_903798115.1 Danio jaintianensis | reverse complement strand
AAGAAGCTTTAAAGTCAATGAAAATTTTTCATTGCACAAAAGAGTTCTTTAGATTATAAAATTGCTCTTCACACTAGGAAAAAATATAGGTCCCACTTTATATTAAGTGGCCTTAACTGCTATGTACTTACATCAAAAAATAAGTACAATGTGCTTATTGTGTTCAAATTGTTTTGACGGTCAACAGTGTAATTATATATGTAATTACAGGTGTAATTACAAGCACATATTTTTTATGTAAGTGCAATATAAAAATGTGCATAATAAGTGCATTGTATCAATGTAGGTGAAAATACATGTATGTGAAAACCCTTTTTTTGTTACTGACACCTATATTTTTAAGAGTGTACTTAAATTTATAAACATTAAAACATTGCACACCTTGAAAATGCTTTTCTCTGTGTTTATAATTTTAATTTGCTACACTGTAATCCATAGTATATTTATAGTATACACTCAAAAAATTATTTTTCTGCTTGTTTAAACTGCTTAAACTGCAAATTCCTCGTATGTGTGAACATACCTGGCAATAAAGCTCTTTCTGATTCTGATTCTTATTTAAAATGAACTGAATCAACACAATTCTTAGTGGATTGAACATAAAACAATTAAGTAACATAAAACAATCAACAATATAGTTTGAACAAGAAACAAAATCCTTTTTTGAGTGTTTTTTCATTCTTTGTGCTTTATTGAATTTTTTGGTACTTTCCCCCAATTTTTGGTGCCAAAATATCATTTTAAACTGTGATGATCAATAAAGAGTCAAATAAATATTAAAGTTTTCCAATCACAACGTTTTTTTTCCCAAAATGTCCAAAGGCTTGATAAATATAAATATCACATGTGAACAAAATTTATGTCTAATCAAACTGTAGGTGTCACAACTACAAAATGCTTCAATTTGGATATTATACAAGACATTTGTAATAACATTCAGGAAAAAAATTACTGTTCTCCTGTGATATATGTAAATACATTCTTGGTAGAAGAACCTATTTTGGGAGTGTGGCATAATAAATTGATTTAAATGTAAGAATTTATTGCCAATGTTTACGCAGTTTATTATAAAAATAATAAGAAAAGGGAGTATAATTACTAAATGTTCACAGGGCCAAAAGTGTCTACAGTAAAAAAAAAAACTGCACAGAAACTCATACCTGTAAACTTCTTGATTTTCTTTAGCTCTGTGGAAACAATTAATAAACTTGATGATTTAATGTAAATAAATTTCAGAAATGTCCCAGTCTCACCTTTAATAAATTTAAATGCTTACAGCGTAACTGTATTTCAATGTATTTATAAGACAAACACAAGGGAAAAAAGCTATCTAAAGCTCACCAATTCCTGTAATCTTCACCATTATATCACTGAGAAATCCCTGATGTTCTGTCAGAGCTCTTCTCACAGTGTCCTCCTTCAGATGAGTGTCACTTATCCCAGCCCAGATCTTGGTGTCTAAAGGCCTGCAAAGAGATGGATAAATCTACAACAGAAGAGAGAGAAGAAAATCCCTCAGTATCAAATTTCTAATTGTTGTTTTTTAAATATATGTACGTATATACAGTTAAAGTTTAATGATTAGCCCTCCTGGGATTTTTTTTTTCTTTTTCAAGTATTTCCCAAATTATTTTTAACAGAGCAAGGAATTTTTTCACAGTATTTCCTATAATAGTTGTCCTTCTGGAAAAAGTCTTATTAGTTTTATTTCGGCTAGAATAAAAGCAGTTTTAAATTTTAAAAAAATGATTTAAAGGTCAATATCATTAGCCCCCTTAAGCAATATTTGTTTTGGATCATCTACAGAACAAACCATCGTTATACAATGACTTGCCTAATTACCCTAAGTTGCCTAATTAACCTAATTGACATAGTTAAGCCTTTAAATTGCACTTTAAGCTGAATACTCATACCTTGAAAAATATGTAGTAAAATATTATGTACTGTCATCATGGCAAAGATAAAATAAATCAGTTATTAGAAATTAGTTATTAAAACTATGTTTAGAAATGTGTTAATGTAAAAAATATTTTCTCTGTTAAACAGAAATAGAGGAAAAAAATACACAGGGGGGCTAATAATCCAGGAGAGCTAATAATTCTGACTTCAAGTGTATATGTATTATATAATTACTATACTATTTTATTCATTGTTCATGTAATGTGCAATGCTTTGGCAATACTTGACAAGTCATGCTAATAAAGCTCATTTGAATTGAAAATAGAGAGAGAGAGAGAGAGAGAGAGAGAGAGAGAGAGAGAGAGAGAGAGAGAGAGAGAGACCTGTAGGAGGTGCAGGTGATCTTCAGTGTGCGAGAGCTCCTCCAGCTCAGTGTTTCTCCTCTTCAGTTCACTGATCTCCTGCTCCAGCTCTTTAATCAGATCTTCAGCCTGTTTCTCTGCTGCTTTCTGCTTCTGCTCCATCACCTCCAGCAGCTCACGCTGACATCTCTCAATGGAGTCCATCAGATCAGCAAACACCTCCACACAGTCGGCTTTCTCTTTTTCAGAGTTTTGCTAAGTAAGGAATAATCTATCGTCAGTCTAACAATAACAATGCTACCCAGCAAATAACTTATTTTGGGGATGTGGCATAATAAATTGATTTAAATGTAAGAATTTATTGCCAATGTTTGAGCAGTTTATTATAACAATTTAAAGAAAAAGAAAACCAGAAAAATCTATTTGCTATTAATGTATTTTATGCAATAGAATAAAACATGAAATTGTCTTTAGCTTGTCTTAACCTCACACCTTATTTCACGAATTTAACCAAAAACCCACTGACTTCAATGGATAGTTCACACAAAAATCATATATTCATTCTCTTCTTGTTTCAATCTTTTTTTTTTCCTGTTGAACACAAACGAAGATATATTGAAGAATGTGGGAAAATAGTCTTTGACTTTCATAGTGTTTTTGTTGCTACTATTCATGTGAGTTACAGCTTTTTTTTACAACATTCTTCAGAATATCTTGCTTTGTGTTCAAACAGAAGTTCATAAAAGTTTAGAGCCACTCAAGTGTGATGATGTTACGATGAGGAAATGTTTACTTTTGGGTGAACTGTCCCTTTCAGGACATGTAACCTTCCCTGAAGTGTTATAATGTAACTCATTTGAGGTTTTTGGCTGAAAAATATGGCATCCTGCATTAAGTTATTGCAAACCCATAGTCTGTGAACCATTTACACTCCAGGGGTTTTAAACTTTTATGAGTTTCTCTAGGGCGGCACGGTGGCTCAGTGGTGAGCACTGTTGCCTCACAGCAAGAAGGTCATTGGATCAAGTCCTGGCTGGGCCAGTTGGTGTTTCTGTGTGGAGTGGAGTGGAACATGTTCTCCCTGTGTTTGCATGGTTTTCCTCTGGGTGCTCTTGTTTCCAATAAGTGAATTGGGTATACAAAATTGGCCGTAGTGTATGAGTGTGTGTGTGAATGCGAGAGTTTATGGATATTTCCTAGTACTGGGTTGCGGCTGGAATATATAGCTTGTCCGCTGCATAAAATATATGACGGAATAGTTGGTGGTTCTTTCTGCTGTGGCGACCCCTGATAAATAAAGGACTAAGCCGAAGGAAAATGAATGAATGAACACAAAACAAGATATTCTGAACAATGTTGGAAACATACACTAGCAACCATTGGCATCCAAAGTATGAACAACAACAAAACAATATGGAAGTCAATGGCTGCCATTTTCCAACATTCTACAGAATATCTTCTTTTCTACTAATCAGAAGAAAGAAACTCAAATAGGTTGGGAACAAGAGGAGAATGACAATGAATGATAAAATGAAATGATGAAGTGATCAAAATGGTTTACAAAAGGATATTCAAATGTAAATAAAAACAATACAAATATATTCTTACAACAAAGCCATATGAAACAAAGAACTTCAGAATGACTTACCTTGCTGAACGTCACTGAGCTTCTGATTTCTTCAATTTTCTTCATTCTGTTCTGGATCATCAAATGAACCTCGGCTTTCTTTCTCTGAAACTGAGACTGTGGAAATAAACGTTTCTTTAAGTCAACATGTAAAAGCCGCTGAAGCGCAGATACAGATTTAGCATCTCTGACCTTTCTTTCTTTGCTCTCCTCCTCTACGGGGACAGTGTTGTGTGTTCTGTGGTCTTTTATCGTACACGACAGACACACACACATTTGGTCATCTCTGCAGAACAGCTCCAGCGGTCTCTCATGCTTCGGGCAGATATAATCCCCCAGATTCTTCACAGGATTGATAAGTTTGTGCTTCTTCAGTTTGGCTACAGTGTTATGAGGTTCAAGGTGTGTTTTGCAAAAAGATCCTTCACAATGCAGACAAGACTTCAAAGCTCCTCTCTTCATTTTTGTACAGGCATCACACGCAACCACTCCAGGCAGAACAGGACTTTCCACCCTCTTCAGTCGTTCAATGAGCTCTCTGAACTCTCTGTTGATGTCCAGACTCTCTGGTCTCAAGTTAAAATCCTTTTTGCAAAGGGGGCAGCTGGTCTTCCTACTGCTGTCCCAGTGTTGACGGATACACAGCATGCAAAAGTTGTGTCCACATGGAATGGTTGTCGGGTCAGTGAAGATGTCCTGGCATATTGAACACTGGAACTGCTCTGCATTCTGTGGACTGCTGCAAACAGCCATCGCTGATGGGAGAAGACAACAAAATGATTGCGCAAACAAAGCACATATATGCTGAAGATATACTGTCTCTCTGTCTGCCCATCCCCTTTAAAGAAATGTCACTAGTCAAACCGGTTTCAAAGCAGGATGTAAAATGATCGACATTGATGGGTGGTTTAATTGATACCGCAATACAGATTTGCATTGGACACAATGTACAATTATTTCTTCAACAGAAATCATTAAAATGCAAGGGATATGAACGATGAGTTCAATAAGCAATAGGAAATGAATACATTTCACTAACAAATCAATCTTGTGCATTGTGCCTAGACCATGCCTGTAAGAACAACATTTAAGGCTTTTGATTTAAACAAAAAACCCTTATTTTGTGGAAATATAGGGATCAGATTAGAAAGCAGCAATGATTGTAGCCTAAAGAAAGATTACAGTCAATATTTCTAATGGTTAAAAAAGTAATATAGGTAAAAACGTGGACAGGCCTTTGTTTCGACTTGAGCACATTTGTGGATACAGGACATCAATTGTCTCTCACTGCTAGGAGGGGAAGGTACAGTAATGAACTTCTCGCATTATTATATTAGAGTAGATTTTTAAATCTCTACTTTTGCTTAAGTACAAATTAAGCTAGGGAGCCTATTGTACTGAGCTAATAAATCAAAGCTCATTACTGTGTACTGTACGCTCAAAATTTGAACTGATATTAAAACGATTGAGCCAATGGTCAGCATAGCCGGGATACCTACAAAAACATCACATCCCTTTTTCCCATGCAGGAAAACTCCTATTGTAACTCCTAAAATGCCCTATTGTAAAGAGAGAAATAGACAAAATGAGCAATTAATAAAAAGTATTGTAATCATGTAAAGCGAATGTTTCTTTTAAGAAATCTTTAATTAACCTCTCAAAGCTTGAAAATAATGAGAAAAAAGGACAAACATATCTATATGGCAGTATACATTATGTGCTAGTTTTGTCAGTGGTATTGAAAATGATTTTGGTATTGAAAATGATTTTTTTTCCTCATGAATTTAGATGTATAGTTAAAACCATGTATTTGTGGTGTATGATAAAAAATAATTTGTAACAAAAATTAATAGCCTTATCTTTAGATTTTGCATTGTAACCCAAACAAATGAAAAGTGTCATGAAATGAAAAATCGATCTTACTTTGTTAGGGCACATTCATAGATCTATGAGTTTTTATTGTGAAAATGAAAAGTTGCTATTTTCTAGGTTGATATGATTAGGAATGAACAGGGTCCCCAGCTAGGTAACAGTGCTGCATAATATAGTTATTACACCAAAATGAGAGTATAGTTCCTAACCATATTGACCTAAAAAATAGCAACTTTTCATTTTTCGTCGGTCTTAGAACACAATATAACTACAGAAGAGACAAGCTTTTAAATAGGATTTTTTTTTTGAGCGAGATGCTAATGGTCTAATACAATTCAATTATTTATGCTAAGCTAAAAGTGCTCCAGGCAGACCCGGAGATCAAATGGATTCAACAATGGCAAAACTTGACTGTTTAACTCTAAGGGAGTTGTAAAATTAGCCTATTTCCAAAGAAAGTGAAGTGTCCCTTTAAAAAAAGGCGATAATGAAAGCTTTTTCTGTCCACATAACATGCCTCTTGGCAAAGGTTAGCCTAACATTTAGACTCTTTCTGTTGATGACTAGGTTTTCAGTCCAAATTTCAGAAAGTAAATAATGGAAAGTTAGGTTAAGAAGAAAGTTAAATAGGGTTTGTCAAATAATTACTAAGCACAATACCAAAGGGCACCAACATGTTTACATAGACTCTGACACACACATCAAGTGCTTTACAGATGCAAACAAAATTATATATATATATATATTCAAATTGTGAACAAATATTTTGTTTAAAATTTTACAAATGGTTTACAAATGGTACACCTGGGTGATTCTATAATGGGAGATACATTTGTCAACTCGGTTACCGTCAATTATAATGCAGTAACAGATCTGACCATTTAAAACTTTTTAGCCAAAAGCTCCTCTTGATAGCATTAATGCTTTACATTGCACTAATGTAAGCATGATAAAAAAAAGACCTTTAAACAACTCACTTTGTGACCGGTGATACAGTAGATTATGCTTTCTTTTTTATATATTTGTAAGTTTTAGTGTTCTGCAAATTATCGCTTGGTGTAAATTTTTTTTAGATCAAAATATTTTCTCAGAAAGAGTACACATACCTTTCTGTGCTTCAAATCTTTTCAGTGAGGGAAAGTGACATCATTTCCTTCCTCATTTCCTGTATCTTGCATAATTGTGGGAGGTAATTCTACGAATCTAAAAGGCAAAGTATGGTTCGGTAACAGAACTGATGCAACAGATTTATGGATTTTTTAAAAAACTGTAATGTTGAAGAATTAGAAAAATTACAATTTCTAGGTTTTATAAGTAAGGTAAAATATTTTTTGTGCCAGAATTACATCAAACATCCTAGAAAAAATATACTGACTTAAATGGACAAGAGGAACTCAGCACTGTTTTACAGAACATATAATATAATTTTGGCCTGTAAAATCTTGTGATCCATGAAAATGTGTAACAAACCATTAAATTAATTTAAAATATAAGCATTTGAAAAATATCTAAACATAAGATTGACTCTGGTCATTAAAAATGTACCTACACAAATAACAGCAAAGAACTCAAGCCATTCTTCAATGATTATCCAACTCATTTATTTCCACAAAACAACACAGGAATGTTAACACCTGAATATATGAAACTAAATTTGATTCACCGTCATTAAAAGTTCAATGAAGGTCAAATTATATCTACACAAGCAACATTAATGACAATGTATTAGGACACTAAGGAATGTCAAATGTACGAACTATATAATAACAAAAAAAAGATAAAAATTTAATTAAGGTTAATCAAGAGTTAAGCAAACAACTATGAAAGCTGTCTAATGTTCAAACCAGGCTCAAATGCATCAAATCATGCCAATACTGTGACAAAAACAGATTAAGACTTCAAAAGATTGTGTAACACTGCATCTGTTACATACACGACACTAGAGGAAATGTTAAAAGCATAAAAAAACAACAGCTTGGCTTTGGTTTTTAAATATATGCTATATTATAAACTGCTAATATATAATGGTCATCATATAATATAATAGACTGCTAATACTTTAATAGTCCTTTAAAGATCTGAGTTGGTCCAGAAATGATTATTAAATCAGAAAGTATCTGAATGTAAGACATAAGGCATAGATAGACATTCATTTAAAATTTACAACAAAGTCTAAAATGGTACCCAATTATCTGGATAAAATATAAGGCTCTAAAAAGAGTGTTTGATCTAAAATTATACAGACAAACAAACCAAAAACAAACTCGAGATTTTAAGGCTATGACCTAAAACACAAACTGGATTAAACTAACACTATGAGCATGGTGTAGCAAGTTAAACCAAATATACTAAAACAGACTGAATGTAAGTAGTTGGAATTACACTGTCCTTGAAAACGACCCAGTTACTTTCAAAATGAGTAGATTCTGAAGACTGGTCAAAAAAACCCAACAAAACAAGAAAGAAATGAGGATAAATGATCATGTGTGTATGTGTGCGTATGTGAACATGCATGTGTGCGCACTTGACCGCACCCAGGATAAAATGACCTTCGCATGGATTTGGCATCATTTGGCCCAATGTGGACCAATATGTCTTAATTATCATTACCGAACACTGTGTTGAGCTGCTGGGTCACCCTAATGAAGGTGGTACGACGGCTCAACTCTTTTAGCTTAGCAGCGCCCACATAAGTGCATGTGGAACGAACTCCACCCAGAACGTCTCTCAGCGTCACCTCCACAGGCCCTTTATAAGGCACTTCAACCGTTTTACCCTCAGATGCCCTGAAAAACATAAATAATGATGATTAAATCACAGCAATCCAGTTTACTTACAGTGACAGTTCACCCCAAAATGAAAATTCTGTCATTATTTACACACTCATCACTTGTTCAAAAGTGAAGTTTCTTTCTTCTGTTGAACACAAAAAAGACGATATTTTGAAAAATGTTGGTTGCTGGCACTTACTGACCTCCATAGTAGGATTTTTTTTTTTTTTTTTTTACTATGGAAGTCAGTAAGTGCCAGCAACCAACATTTTTCAAAATATCGTCTTTTGCGTTCAACAGAAGAAAGAAACTCATAAAGGTTTAAAACCACATGAGGTCATTTAACACTAGAACTTCCGAGGCGGTCATTTTTTGTCAGATTTTAATTTTTGCAATTTAATAATTTGATTGAAATAAAACACACATATCTATAATTCCCTGACTTTTATTAAATATGTTTATATTTCCCTCTAACATTGTTATTTTGTCAAAATTACAAAACACAAAAGAGGTCTGATTATTTCTACCTAGAACTACCATAATGCATAACCGCATACATTTCAGTGTCTACAACTTTTCTCCGTGATTTTAAATTTGTGTGTCTCTGTTGCCTCAAAACCACAACTTAATGATCTAAACGTAACTTTACTTTAGATAGGTCTTTCAAAACAGCATATTTAGTGCCGTGAAAAAGCCTTCTCCCCTGCATGAGAAAGTGAAAACGAAAACGAGGCGCTGACATTCGGGGTGGTCTAACATAGCCTAACTATACATTTAAAGGCTGTATTACCAAAAAGATCATATTTTTAGGGTGATGACTTAATTAAATATGATGACAGACATTCAAAGCTTAATTTTAATATCTCAATAGAAGCTTTGAATGTAAATATGACATGACAATATGACGTCTTATATGAGAACGGTCAGAATGACTGATATGGTAATTCTAGTAGTTATAGAATTCTGGTAGTTCTGGTGAGGTAATTTTAATCTTTGGGTAAACTATCTCTTTAAAAGCTCTGCTCAAATACCTGTACTCTGCTACGCCTCCTGCGTGCTTCTTCATGGCCGTGTCTGAGCTCATGCCATAGAACAGCTTGTATTTCTTGCCATTTTTCTCTATGACTTCACCTCCACTCTCACAATGACCAGCCAGCATTCCCCCAAGCATCACAAAATCAGCTCCCGCCCCTAGCAGACAGATCAGCCAATCAAACACAAGTGAAATGTGATACTGAGGCCGATAGTTGAAAAACGTTGCATTCAGAGGTAGCAAGCAAACTCAAAGGCTGTGGTTAGTAAGACATCTTGCTTTTTTGTTTTATGCTAATATAATAATGCAGTGTTACTAAGACTTACCAAAAGCCTTGGAGACATCACCTGGGCAAGTGCATCCCCCATCCTACAGAGAGACAGAAAACAGATGAGCTCAGCAGATACCTGATCAAAGTTTTGTCCACAAATAGGGTGCCTGTTACTCTTCATTTTTAACCCTGTGAATCCTGATATATGTCATAACAGTAAAAAAAATTATAATTTACAGAAATATAAATGTTATATAATATAATATACAGGGTTCTTACATCTTTTCCAACTTCAAATTCCAGCACTTTTCAAGCACTTTCAAGGTGCATTTTTATGCTTTTCCAGCACATATCAACCACGGTAAATTACGTTTATATATGCTGTATGTAGTTTTTCCACATTTAAATCTATTGTGCTATTTTAAAAAACACAATATGACATTTCAACTTAAATTGTTGAATACTTTGGAGCATAGATTTATTGGGATAGTTCACCCAAAAATGGAAAAAAAAAAAAAAAAAAAAAAGTTTAGTTATTGAAATATAGTTATATGAAATATCTTTTTAAGTTTGGTCTCTTTCTACCTAAAGTTGATATCTCAAAAAATGAGCTTACAGTCAGGTTTTGTTTGGGTGTAGTACCAAACTTTCATAACCAGTCGTTCATGATATTTCATGTGGATAGCTATTCAAAATTCATGTAACAAATTAAATCCTTATGAGTCCGAGAATATTCTTGCTGCAAATGAACTGTTCCTATGTCAACTGTTTTGAAAATCAGTCACCAAATATGAAACCATAGTTTGTAAGCTTTCGTCAATATTACTTTTTATTATTATTGTCAATATTACTTTAGGTTAGGACTAAGGTACTGTTGTAACTGTATGCAAATGTCCCACCTGTCAAATGGTGACAGTTAAGGGGTTAAAGGAAAACATGTTTAATGGTTCAAAATGTATCACCTCTCTGTAAGTAGTCTTGGCATTCTATATAATCTATATATAAATGACAAATAATCACAGATAAATACAATTTCTATAAACACTTTAGTTGTGTAAAATAGGAACATTCTTTTCTGCCTTCTGCTTATCTTGAGCAGCCCTCACATGGCATGGCGGGATTTACACGATCAATAACTTAAATTGGCAAGGAAGTGCCCTTTAGACTGTTGAGTTTAGGAAAAAATCTGCAATGAAAACAGTGCAAAAATGAAACTGCACTTAACAAAATATAGTGCAAAAATAATAACTAGCTTATCCAGGAGTAGGTCAAACAGGGTAGGTAGATATTGACATACAACTAATTACTTGCATTCGTCATCTTAATAGCAGTAACGGCCTTTTCATGAGCTGCAATATTAGTTAAATCTCAGTGAACGCAAGCCCTTTTGCGATGGTGTACGCGCTGCAGTTGCACGACTGACAGCATCGTGACGATTAAATGAAGGATTAAATAGAACATCTCGTGCTTAAAATGTGTGGCAAACACTGTTACCTGCCAACTCCATCCCTCAGGCTTTACGGTGACTGGCTTTAGTCATTTTCATAGCGGACTTTAACCCACTGGAAGTCTTTTATCCACTCTTCGAAATGTGTAAATGGTGGATTAACATTCACCACATGATCACTAATAAGATGTGGCATTATTTGTACCTTTAGGTGGTTTCTAAAACAAAATCTGTCAGTGTTATTTTCATTCTCTCGTATCCAGACCTTTACATTTTCACGACTGTAGCTCCCTGTCATTTGAGGGAAGGCATTGACTAAGTGATTGACAGCTGATATTAACCAATCATTCCACATTCAGTTCAAAAGCAGTGGGCCAATCAGAAGAGCTTTAAGGCGAAGCAGGCATTGCAGGCTTTGTTTACTGCAGCAAGTTGACATGACAACTGTTTTAAAGTATTCCTGAGCGCTGCGTTTGGCGTTTTTAGGTGCAAATATGCATTCTGCGTGAATGTCTCCTAAATCTGAATATTTTGCAATGAAAACCGGTCGCACGGCAACAATTTTATGCAATGCACAAATGCTCCCAAATATATTTTGGGAGCATTCACATACACAAAATTTTGGGCGCATATGCAACCAAAACGGTCACAATTTCGAGCCCTGCAATTTCAAATTCAAGCAGGTTCAAGAACTTTGTCCAAAATCCAAGCACTTTTCTAACCTTGAAAACACTAAATTAAAAATCAAGCATTTTCCAGGATTTCCAGCACCAGTACGAACCCTGAATATATAATATTTTATATGTGAGGATTTTAAGGCCCATTCAGTTATTTATTGTGATATAAAGTAGCTTATATTGGAAGAAAAATAACGAACCCAATTTAATTCCAAATGGAGTGTAAATATAAATTTGATGCAGATCTAGCTTTTGTTATATGGGCACAAAAAATAAATAACTAAATAAAAATAATATTAAAATAATACAAAATACTATTAATATGTTCAATAAAAAAGTATTGGCAAATATGTATATAGTTATGACTGTATACAGTTATGACGTTACATCTAACAATAATACTTATATGCATGTAATAATACATAAATTGTATGCTTTTATGATCAAAGCTCTGAGGTTCTAATTTTGTGGTGCAAAACATAATGAATTAACAATGAACAAATAAACTGATTTAACGGATTGTTGATGTGATTTCATTTACGCAGAAAGCATATAAAATGAATGGTCTACTTTAATATGTGAAAATAAAATATAGGTTCAAAAAATGTGACAATATATGGGCTTTAGAAATGAGTCTCACAGATATGATGTGTCCACCCAGGCCGTGTGCAGCGTCAGCACACTCGATGACGGCGCTCAGCTGAGGATAACCCACACCGGTCTTCTTACGAGTGGTGCACACAGAGCCTACACACAAAAACAAGAGTGAGAACACTGTAAAATGAGCTGAACATCATCTCAGACTGTCGAAACATGAGTGATAATGTCACCTGGTCCAATGCCCACTTTGATGATGTCAGCACCAGCAAGAATCAGCTCTTCGACCATCTCTCCCGTGACCACGTTGCCAGCCTACAAAACACAAATTTAGTTTTAAAATACTATGATCATTCCTTAAAGGAGATTGAGGATAAGATAGTAATGTGTTGTTTTGATTGACTAACCATGATAGTGTGCGTGGGGAACTTTTGCCTCACGTCTTTTACAAAGTTGACAAAGTGCTCAGAGTAGCCATTGGCTACATCCACACAAATGTACCGAATCTGAGGCACAGCTGCAACAATGGCCCCCAGTTTCTCAAAGTCCCCTTCACTTGTCCCTGTGCTGACTGCAACACTCTGGACAAAGGAATTAAGAAGTGATTATCTAAACACAAACAATCTGTATTTAAAATCTAGCAAAGATGCCAACCTCTAAGCATTCTGGGTGCTTGGCTGCAAACTCCTTCCAGTCGTCAACACAGTAATGCTTTTGCATGGTTGTAAAGAGGCTAAACTACAATAAAAATAATGATAAGTATGTTAAAGGTCAAAAAGACAAACATGCACAAATACATAGACACATAAAAAACATACACAAATTTATAGTTGACAGGTACTTATCATCTGTGAAACCTTGACAACTTTTTTCATAGTCAAATGTAAGCACTTTTCAAGCACTTTCAGGATACATTTTCAAACTTGTCCAGCAGTAGTACAAGTGTGGCAAACTACATATTTAAATACATATACTGTCCATACTTCACAAGATTATATTTATTCATTTATTTTCCTTCGGCTTAGTCCCTTTATTCATCAGGGGTCACCACAGCGGAATGAACCGCCAACTTATCCAGCATATGTTTTATACAGTTGATGCCCTTCCAGTTGCAACCCAGTACCCATACACTCTCACATTCACGCACATACACTACGGCCAATTTAGTTTATTCAATTCACCTGTACCGCATGTCTTCGGACTGTGGGGGAAACCGGAGGAAACCCACGCCAACACGGGGAGAACATGCAAACTCCACACAGAAATGCCAACTGACCCAGCTGGGACTCAAACCAGAGACCTTCTTTCTGTGAGGTGACAGTGCTAACCACTGAGCCACCGTGTCGCCCATAAGATTATATTTGTTAAACTATTGTGTAGTATAGTATAGTATAGTATAGTATAGTATAGTATAGGACAAATATGCAGAGACTCCAGACTTTTAATTTTATGCAAAAGCAAACATATTAATTTTATTTAATTTAAATAGTTAATTATTATTACCCATTTAGTAACACATTATTATGAAAGCAACACAATTGCATTTTCATGCAGTTTCAAGCACTTTATCTAAAATCAAAGCCCTTTTCAAACATTGAAAATACTAGATAAATATTTCCAGCACAAATAAAAACTAAACTCAAGCCAACCCCAGCAGTAACACATTCACAACCTGTAAAAAACCTTTAAATGTCAGCTTCTGATCTCTATTGATTTCTGACATCACAGAGAGGTTTGTTCAGGTTTAAGACAAGACTGTGTGTTTAGCTGTATTTAAAACTGAGGGACGATTTAATTTATACCTGATGTAAAGCTAAGGCCATTTCAAATGTCCCAACTGTGTCCATGTTGGCGGCAACAATGGGAATCCCACGATAACTGCCCTTTGAGTTTCTAAACGTAAAACTGCGCATGAGATCCACCTGAAACAGAGCAGAGTGTGAAAATGAATGAAAGAGAAGCCAGATTTTAGCTGCTTATGAATGCAGTGAAACTTCGATTATAATGAGGCCAACTCAAACCTAATACGTCATGTGTCACCTGCAAAACAAATGAAAATATATCACAAGTGTCTAACTCACCTCACTGCGAGATTTGAGAGTGCTCCTCTTGGGTCGAAGCAGCACGTCCTTGAAGTCAAGTTTGATATCATTTTCAATGCGAGGCATGGCTGCTGGAGAGGATGGCCTTGATACTGATCCAACCGTATCACACTCTGCCTGGAAAAACACAAGACAATGAAAGAAAAACATTCCAACTGATTCAATTATGGCAGATGTTCAGTGAGGGGGAGGGTGACAGTGAGAGACAGGAAACATTTATATTTTTAAATAATTATTTAATCTTTGCAATACTAAATATTGCAAAATTTTAACTAAAAAATGTGTTACATTTCATGCAGCAGATTAAAACAATGCATCATAACCAAATATAATAAAGTAACCACATCTGGTTATGAGTTCTGCACGTCTAAGCTGTCAGACACTGCAGGTCATAAGAGCGCAACATTGCTGCTTTTCTGTCGCCTTGACGCAAAATGTTTTTGCTATGATTACAAACAAATGTAACTTCCATAAAACCTTATTTGAATTTTACAAAATAAAATATTATCTTACTTATAACTGTAGACGTGCACCTCCTCGTATGGTTAGGTGAGAGAGAATGAAACTGGTTTCCGGGTTGAACGCAGTCGTTTTAGTAGAGCGGGATGTTTGCGGCTGTCAAATAATGTAGTCTTTGAACTGACATCACGCGCGTAAATTCAAGTTGAAACGTTCATTGAAAAACTACAAATAGCTATGCACACTGTCGCAGTGAACGTCGCAAAATTGATCTTTTCCCGGTCAGATTGGACTCAACTGAAATGTTTTATTATTTAGTGACAGTTCGGAAAGTGTAGAATGTGTATTCATACAATAAAATATTATAACAGTTGTTTAATTTTACGAAATAAATATATATAATTACAAATCGTCCCCTTTTATCGAAGGCCGCCATTCTCCGCAGAGCGCCTCGGAACTCTTCCTACAGACACTGGAAAGGTGGGAATTATTTTGCAGTGACGCAGGAACTGCGAGAGCGGCGGAGAATTTGTGGGAATTAGAGAAATCTGAACTTTCAGCATCAGTATTTGTGTTTAATTTCTCTGCATGTATTTCTAAAAGAGAATAAGCCAAAATGCTAATTAAAGTCAAGGTAAGAAATGAACGCAGAACAGCAGTTTCATTCAGCACAGTTCTTGTCAGTTCGTCACTGTGCCTCTAGCTTAAGTATTTGATTTAATATAACGTTAACGTTAGTAGTAAGGCATTGCAAATTTGACAAACAGCCGTTTTTACAATATGATTTGCATTGGTAATATAATAACAAGCCGTGGTGTAATTGACGATAGATCATTAAGAGCGAAATGTGTGTAAATGACTAATCATATGTCTTTGTTTTTTAAAGACGCTCACTGGCAAAGAAATCGAGATTGACATCGAGCCCACAGATAAGGTACAATGTAACATTTTTAACAGGGTGTCTGAGGGTTTTAAAGGGGCCTTGAAAAAGTCTTTATTTCTATTCTTCAATTTAAGGCCTATTTTGTCCGACCAAAAAGCCTTATCATTTATAATGTCATACATTAAAGGTATTTCATTCACAGCAAATGAACGAATGTCTTTCTTTTTTTTTTACATTCTGTTACATGTTATTTAAAAGCAAGACCTATTATGTAATTTTCTACAAAGAAGCATGTCTTGATATAGGAATCATTAAGCATTTGCACTTGAAAACAAGACAAAAAAGCATGACCGTTTTAAATGATAAGAAAGTTATCTCCATATTCCAGTTTTGAGCTTTTTGTTTTTATTATTTGAACAGCAACAGAGATTGGTATTTTCAGACAGGGAAATGTTTCTAATACAGCCTATTGTTTGCTCTCAAAATAATTTACATTTAGGGAACATACTGGGATATTGTCTTCAAATTATGAACAATTGAATTATGTCATAAAAGGGGCTTTAAAAAGTCTTGAAAGGCTAGTTCACCCAAAAATGAAAATCTACTCACTATTTACTCAACCTCAAGTGGTCACAAACCTTTATGAGTTCCTTTCTTATGTTGAACACAAAAAAGATATTTTGAAAATAGCTGAAAACCTGTAATCATTGACTTCCATAGTAGGAAAAACAAATACTGTGGAAGTCAATGGTTACAGATTTTCAGCTTTCTTCAAAATATATTTCTTATTCTTAACAGAAGAAAAAAGTCAGAAGTAAATGATGACAGAATGTTTGCTTTTGGCTTCTAACTTAAAATTTCAAACTTAAGATAAAGCTATTATTCACGGAAAAAATAAATAATAATCTACTCACCCTGAAGTGACGACACAAATTAAGATATTTCGAAGAATGTTTGAAACATGTAGCCATTGATGTCAATGGCTTTTGTCAATGGTTATAGAAGTCACTAAATTTTTGAGTGATTTTAGGCACTTTAAGCCACAGTTTACACGTTATTCGATTCAGTGTGGATTCATTTAATGTGAATCTCGTTCAGGTGGAGAGAATAAAAGAGCGAGTGGAAGAGAAAGAAGGAATCCCACCTCAGCAACAGAGACTCATTTACAGTGGGAAACAGATGTAAGGCATTGTACACGTCTTGCTCCTGTACATCTCTGTAGATACATTTTAACCCGTAATCCATCTCCTCTTCCTCAGGAATGATGAGAAAACGGCAGCTGATTACAAGATCCAGGGCGGCTCGGTGCTGCATCTGGTTCTTGCTCTAAGAGGTGGACAAATCCACCAACATCCCGACAGGCTTCTCCTATATATGTAACCGCCAGTTCTGCCTTGGTCAGCTTAGATATTCAGAAACCATCAGATCAACTGTATGAACGACTGGTTGCCACCATATGCTTCTTTTAGTGAATCACTCAACACTTTCTTCCTGTTAATGTCACTCCCACGTCATTTGTTAAGAGCGTGACTGTGCTCTTTTTGCTGAGTTTCTAAGAAATGTTTGAATTAAGGTAAAACTCATGTATCAGTTTGACAATAAACATTGATGCCACCATTTAAGCTTGTGTGGTTTTTCTTTTATCATACTGAGGTATCCTCATTTGTTTTACAATCGATTTGGATAAATGTTCAAGTTAATGTGTGTATATATATTTTTTATGCCAAAAATCATGAGAATATTAGGTAAAGATCATGTTCCGTGAAGACATTTTGTGAATGTCCTACTTTAAATGTATCAAATCTCAATATCTGATTGGTAATATGCATCGATAAGCACTTAATTTAGATATTTAAAGGCAATTTTCTCAACATTTAGATTTTTTTTAACCTTCATATTTCAGATTTTCAAATAGTTGTATCCTTGACAAATTTTGTCCTATTCCAACAAACCATACATCAATGGAAAGTTTATTTATTCAGTAATGTGTAAATCACATATTACTTCTTACCTCTTTGTCATATATGTCAAACGCTATTTCAAGCAGCACTTTTATTGTTGAGTATAAAGATAAATAAAGTCCTCATACACTCGTCTATTGCATATTGAAAAATGCGTTACACAATTTAATTCAGTTATGAAGTCTGAGGATGGATAACAGTCCTTTTTAACAGATAACAGATTTTTACGAGACATTAAATAAATAAGATTAAATGCACCAGGAGTTTTGCACTGCCCACTTGGAGCACAAGTTCAGATATCTTAAAGTAGCAAAGCAATTAAAACAAATAGCTTTATTTTAACTTTATTGTAATTTCTGTTCATACGCATGCATATTTTCTGTATTAAAAGTGCATTATAACATCCCATGAAAATGGAAAATTTGAAAAATTATATATTTTTTGTAAGTTTATGTCAATGTACTCTTCCCTTTTTTCATTTCTCTTTCTCTTTACTTTTTTTTACTGTACTCGATTGTTATTCCTGAGGTAAAACAGCCCTTGTTACCCTATACAAATGAAGAAAAGTAGAAATAAATAAATAAGAGAGAGACAAGGCGATGCAAACAGAACTGGCAACCCAGAGAGAGCCGCATCTGCTCACACTGTGCCCAGGCAAAGTTGGAGACGAAGGAACACTTCCTCACCTGCTGCACAAACTATCAGCACATCAGAGAAACATTCTACCCCAAACTCCAGAGCATTTACCCTCAATTCACTGAGTTAGACAATACAATACAGTGGTGGCCAAAAGTTTTGAGAATTACATAAATATTGGAAATTGGAAAAGTTGCTGCTTAAGTTTTTATAATAGCAATTTGCATATACTCCAGAATGTTATGAAGAGTGATCAGATGAATTGCATAGTCCTTCTTTGCCATGAAAATTAACTTAATCCTGAAAAAAAAACTTTCCACTGCATTTCATTGCTGTCATTAAAGGACCTGCTGAGATCATTTCAGTAATCGTCTTGTTAACTCAGGTGAGAATGTTGACGAGCATAAGGCTGGAGATCATTATGTCAGGCTGATTGGGTTAGAATGGCAGACTTGACATGTTAAAAGGAGGGTGATGCTTGAAGTCATTGTTCTTCCATTGTTAACCATGGTGATCTGCAAAGAAACGCGTGCAGCCATCATTGCGTTGCATAAAAATGGCTTCACAGGCAAGGATATTGTGGCTACTAAGATTGCACCTAAATCAACAATTTATAGGATCATCAAGAACTTCAAGGTAAGGTTCAGTTCTTGTTAAGAAGACTTCAGGGCGTCCAAGATAGTCCAGCAAGCGCCAGGATCGTCTCCTAAAGAGGATTCAGCTGCGGGATCAGAGTGCCACCAATGCAGAGCTTGCTCAGGAATGGCAGTAGGCAGGTGTGAGTGCATCTGCACGCACAGCGAGGCGAAGACTTTTGGAAGATGGCAGCAAAGAAGCCACTTCTCTCCAAAAAAAACATCAGGGACAGATTGTCTCTTTTGCAAAAAGTATGGCGAACGGACTGCTGAGGACTGGGGCAAAGTCATATTCTTTGATGAAGCCCCTTTCCGATTGTTTGGGGCATCTGGAAAATGGCTTGTCTGGAGAAGAAAAGGTGAGCGCTACCATCGGTCCTGTGTCATGCCAACAGTAAAGCATCCTGAGACCATTCATGTGTGGGGTTGCTTCTCATCCAAGGGAGTGGGATCACTCACAATTTTGCCCAAAAACACAGCCATGAATAAAGAATGGTACCAAAACACCCTCCAACAGCAACTTCTTCCAACAATCCAACAACAGTTTGGTGAAGAACAATGCATTTTCCAGCACGATGGAGCACCGTGCTATAAGGCAAAAGTGATATGTAAGTGGCTCGGGGACCAAAACGTGTAAATTTTGGGTCCATGGCCTGGAAACTCCCCAGATCCTAATCCCATTGAGAACTTGTGGTCAATCCTCAAGAGGCGGGTGGACAAACAAAAACCCACTAATTCTGACAAACTCCAAGAAGTGATTATGAAAGAATGGGTTGCTATCAGTCAGGATTTGGCCCAGAAGTTGATTGAGAGCATGCCCAGTCGAATTGCAGAGGTCCTGAAAAAGAAGGGCCAACACTGCAAATACTGACTCTTTACACAAATGTCATGTAATTGTTGATAAAAGCCTTTGAAACGTATGAAGTGCTTGTAATTATATTTCAGTACATCACAGAAACAACTGAAACAAAGATCTAAAAGCAGTTTAGCAGCAAACTAATATTTGTGTCATTCTCAAAACATTTGGCCACGACTGTACAACTTCAATATTTACTAAGGGAAACAACTGACTGTATCCTTCTAGCGGCACAATACATTAACGCCTGTCACAAAAAGAGAGAGGAGACCAATAAAAACATCATGCGCTTACACACACACACACACATTATAAATGAATCATTGTAAATATACTGATTATTATTATTTATTATTAGTTTTATCCTAAAATGTTGATTGTTAAATATACAGTTTATTCTGATTTATTATTATTTTTAATTTGTATTTTTATTTAGTTATTGTTTTACTACTACTACTATTTACTATGTTTAAAAAAAATATATGTATGTTCTTTTAATGTAAACTTTATAAATGCTTTGGCAATACATTTGTAACATTTGTCCTGCCAATAAAGCAATTATTAAATTGATTTGAGAGAGAGAGAGAGTGCTGTGAGGTGTACTCCTTTATGCTGAGAACTATATATATATAAGGTGTGAGTGTGTTTAATTTATATTTGCTTTTTTACATTTATTGTGCATTGAATTAATGAATATATTTCTATTTTAGTCAGACTTGGCATTCCATACATCGTAATCTTCCAGCAGGTGGCAGTGCAGCCCAACTGTTCCGAGTCAACCAAGAAATAAAGAAAGGCCTTCGTGAGTTCAGCATATAGATTTATTCATTTTTTTCAATATATATACTGTTCAAACAAATACAAAAAACTATAACAAACAAGAAGACTCTGATACAAATCGTTCACTCCCCAGTTCTGTGTAAGTGGCAAACAGAGCTTTATGATGTTTATCGCCTCAGACTGTACATCTTAATACAGTCTATATAAAAGTCTTTATCTTGTTGATTATTTAACAGTTGTGGCAAATTTAGGACATTCAAAATATTGACATCAATCATTTGTTATGGATGGTGAAAATCAACCGGAATTCGTTTTGCAAGGCTTTTGGTATCGCCAGTGGATATGAAAGCTTAAAATTGCAGCACATTCAGAGTCGTATGTTTATATATATAAAATCTACACTGTGTTTGTGTTTAGCACACGGTAGGCAGTGCTGGATACTGAGTCACAGCTCAGGAGCAGCATTACAACAACCAAAGATGCTCAATGTACACCTTTGGTCGGTCAGTCAGTCAGTCTGTGGTGAATTGATAACGACAGGCCTCATCGACGCCTGACCACGACAGAGGAACCAAAAAGGCAGTGTTTATTGTGTAAGTGCGAAGATTGTAGACTTTATATGAATAGTGTCAAAGGAATGTGACTAGGGAGACTTCAGCTCATGTAAAATGGATGTTCAGTGAATTACACCGTGATTTACATATTATATTGCTATTTGTACAGCGCCTACACGTTACAAATTAGCAAACAAATGAAACGAAGAACAACTGGCACTTTTCCATAGTCTTCACAAGTGGCTAAAGATGTGACATCAACACAGAGGCACCAAAATAAAATAAAAAAAAGACTCCGTGACCACTAAAATCCTTGCCTTGACAAGTGACTGAGCATATATCATTTACTTTCAGTTATCAGTTATCTTTTTAGAAAATTAATTACGTGTAAGGCTCTTGCTTCATTTTGGTGTGTCGTTTTATTATTTAGCATTACCATTAATCATTCAGACTACGAGTAAATCATAGGTTAGTTTTGATCAACTGATTCTGTCCCTTGCAGCTACATTAATATCTACAGGCCATCCACACAATTATCATATATTTTATGAAATATGACACGATTTAACGATGTCAGTTGATTTCAAGTTTGTTAAATATTTACAAAATAAACGATCATTCCCAAATGATTACATATTTTAGGCTTTCAGATACATCACATACACTAACTTTGCACCATTTGTTTTCTTCTTCACATATATAACCAAACCACTGTGCAACTTTGAATCTACATCTGTGTATAAACTTTTAAAATAATTAAGCTGCGTGAAAGTGAACTTTGGGGTTATGGCTGGCTGTAAAGCCGGTGACATGAGAAGCCAAATTCTGTCTAAAGTCCACAGAATGAAGACACTTTTACAACAGCCAAGTTCACGATGGCAACTTTAAAGGTTTCATTTTCACATACTTTTAACCTTCAAAAATATCAGAAAGCAAAATACTCTTAAACAGTGAAAACTTTATACAGTTAAGTAAAAGCTTTAAGGCAAATAAAAGAGCTTGAATTGTATCAGTACCAGAGTAACCTGACAGAAAACTACTCTGAACCATCACAATCGGTTCTTAGGTATATGCCTTAAAAATATGATGAATAAAAACAAAAGAGATCCCAGAGCTTTCCATAAGGAAAGAAAACAGAAAAAAAACAACAGTTCTATAATGACAACGGAATATGATCAAGCTATTACAATTAAAAATATATGAAAATATAAAAACAGAGTGTTTTGGTGTGGTGAAATACACTTGAAATGAGGAATTTGCTAATTAATAATACAGCTTTGGCTTGTTAAAAAAAATGATGAGACGTTTTAAAAAATATATATAAATAAAGAGGGGGAAAGAATTAGAACATTAGAATGTACTTAATAATAAATAAATAAATAAAACGAGCCCTGGCGTTTGAGGCAAAGCCATGATGTAGTTTGGCACGATCTGTAACTCTCCTGTGTCTCACAGAATGTCCAGAAAGGACATTAAATTTTTTTTTAAAAATCCCAAAACCTGTGTTTGTAAGTTATACATTTTAGAGCTTTTCCTTATCCCACATTTTAATGTTGTAATTCTGTTGCACAGCCAATGGAGTAGAAAGCAGCTGCTAAGAGACCAGCGAACAGAGATCGAGGAGCAGCTGGTCTCTGTTCATGACTCTCTCCTGAGCTTCAGTCCCAGTGCAACCCCCTCTTTATACAAAAGGCAAACTATAGAGGTATGTGAACAATCTGAGTTTGATTTCCAGTGTCTGTCTGAATATGTGTGAATGATTATGTCCTTCAGCAGTCAGCTGATTTGGATGTCTCCTCGCCCTCTGCTGACAGCGGGGCCGTCTGCTCCTTTAGCTCAATCCCCTCTGCAGACTCATCGCTTTTCTTCACTTCCTCCATTGGATACACCACCACACAGAATTTCTGGCCCAGGTATGTCATCTTGTCTGTCAACACAAAGAGAGGAATTCGGCTCTTGTGTCATACATCAATAATAGTCTTCTTTAAATCAATTTTAAGGCTATCTATCTATCTATTAATTTGCTAATCTCTGCCATCAGCCATAATTTAATTATGAAATAAATTGGAATACATTGTATTCTTAAAAGTGTAAGCTGACAGTTATTAAGATTTTTTTTACATTTGATGTATTTTTGACAGAATCCTTTTTTTGCTCGCTATGGTTATTAAAAGTTAACTAAAACTAACCATATGACTAAACTTTCCTTATTGGAAATTAAACAAAGTTTAGCCAAGGAAAATGTATCATTGTTATTTAGTTTACCTAACTTGATGTGCTAAAATAAAAATCATTTATAATTAATAAAAAATGATAGCAGAAACACAACACAAAAATGACAAAAACCCAATAATTAAAATGTAAAAAAAACTGAAAGTATAAAAATAAAAACTAATTCAAACAATTAATAAAAACTACAAAAGTATAACACTTATACTAAAATAACACTGATGCTCAAGCTTGCCATTATTTTATAAAAAATATTTTTTATTATGCTGCTTAATAGTTTTGTGGAAATTATGATACATTTTTTAAAGATACCTTTTTTACTAAAAAGTAAAAAAAAAGCAGTTATTTTAAATTGAAATTATCTGTATCATTATAAATACTGTCCCTTTTGACAATTTTAATGCATCCTTGCTAATTAAAATGTTTTATCTATGATATGTTGTCTCTATTCAAACATAATATAGCAATCATGAAGTCCCACAGATGTGAGAACTTTATTCCACTCACCAACAAATGTATTGAAACATTGAGGCTTGTTGTCCCAGTAAACACCCAAGAAATAGACAGGGACTCCAGTAAGCATGATGGCCAAGCCAATGCCACAAACCACAGGCTCTGAGTACAGAGAGAAGATCAGCAGGAAGGCCCAGAAGAGCAGGTAGATCACAGGCCACACTAAACTGACCTGTGAGGAGTAGAGGAGAGGTTAGCAATCTGAAGGAAAAAGTAATCTTTCATCTAAAATGGCAGGAATGTACAGAATACTGGATAACAGATGGCAAGTTGTCAGTTAAAGGAATACCTTTTTTTATATCTAGAGATACAGACATTCATTTTTACAATTTTTTAATCCATTCAGCCGATTGTGTGGCCTGGCAGATGCATTTTTAGCTTAGCTTAGCATAAATCATTGAATCAGATTAGACCATTAGCATCTCTCTCTTTCAAAAAAAGAGTTTTGATAATTTTCCTATTTAAGCTTAACTCTTCTGTAGTAAATTGTGTACTAAAAACCAACGGAAAATGAAATGTTTCTAGGTCAATATGTCTAGGAACTTTACTCTCATTCCGGTGTAATAATCAAGGAACTTTGCTGCCATACCATGCCTGCAGCAGGAGCAATCATATTGCGCATCATCTGAAAATAGTCCCCAGCTAGGTAATGGTTTCTGTCAGCCTTTGCACATGATGTAACTACAGAAGAGTCAAGCTTTAAATAGGAAAATTATCAAAACACTTTTTTTTTTGAGCGAGATGCTAATGGTCTAATCCGATTCAGTGATTTATGCTAAGCTACTGCTAGACCCGGAGATCGGTTTAATGGATTAAAAAAAGGTAAAATTCACCTGTTTAACTCTAGAGAAGTTAAGAGGTGAGCCTATTTCTAAAAAAAAGTGGAGTGTTCCTTTAAAATTCAACAGCTACTGAGAAAGACTGTAATTGTTTTTTACTATATGGTTTGGGTCTTTTAATGCATTAACCCTTATTGTATAAAAATAACACAAATATGAGCAATTCTTACTTTAATTGGTCGGTGCATATCTGGTTGTTTAATCCGCAGCACAATCTGCCCAGCAACAGTGACACCGTAGAAGAGGTAGTTGATGAAACCCACATAGTTGATAAGTGTGTACATGTCACTGGTACACAGCATCAGAAGTGTTGAGATGCACTGCAAAATAGCAACAGAGGGAAGTTTATTTAAGAAATGAGATGACGGTATTGTTTAGATCTATATAGTATGATGTCATGAAATGGAAAAGTGACCAAGTGAAGTCTTCAATTTAACAAATGTACAGATGGATTAAATGATGCATGGCAGAAGTGTGTGAGAGTGAAGAAGTGCATATACAGTATATGATACTCACAGTGAAGAGCAGGGCTGGAATAGGAGTGCAGCGCTTCACATGAATCATAGCCAGCAGACTAGGCAGATGGCCTTCACGAGCACCCGCAAAAAACAACCTGAACAACACGAGGACAATCCAGCAATACTGTTATTCAGGAGAACATCGCATGCAGCAGAAGGGAGTATGTGAAGACAGACGGACAGAATGATAGACAAATAGAACACAGACAGATAGATAGATAGATAGATAGATAGATAGATAGATAGATAGATAGA
>CAIGQV010000818.1:19871486-19891661 GCA_903798115.1 Danio jaintianensis | reverse complement strand
AGATAGATAGATAGATAGATAGATAGATAGATAGATAGATAGATAGATAGATAGATAGATAGATAAATAGAAAAAGTGATAGCGAGACAGACAGACAGAAAGAAATAAAGTAAAGAAAGAAAGAAAGAACATTAAAACGATAGAAAAGAGTCTTGTGTATGAATGGTGTGTATGACTGAATGAATGAATGATGGATGGATGCAGGGAGGGAGGGGACTGACCGAGAGGAGGTGAACAGGGAGCCGTTGACCCCCCCAAATGTGGACAAGGCCACAGAGATGGGCATGATCCATGACATCACACCCAACAGCTTCTCACCAAACGTCTGGGAGAGAGCAACAGAGTGGTGAAGGAGAGAAAAGAGACAAGCAGAGGAAAAGAGGTCGCATACATGCATTATTAGCTTCAGACTATCTAAGCTGCTTTCATTCAACAAAAAAAAAATCATTAGAAGCAAATGCAGGAGATTGCGGAGTCTGATATATCTGTTTAAATGGTACATTGGAGGACATCAAGAGTTCATTCCAAGTATCAATTCGAGAACATTAACTATTGATACTTTGTAGATATGTCAAAGAATCTCCTGCATGAAGTAAAACAATAGTTGGGTTTACAGTCTGGCAGCATGTGACTGCTGAGAATGGACACAGGTCACTCACCACAGCTACAGCATTAGATGCCAGCAGCTCCTGAGGGCTCATGGCGGTGACGTAGGCGATATTAGCAAAGACGTACACGAAGGTCACAAGGGGAATGGAGATGAAGATAGCACGGGGGAGGTTCCTGAGTGGGAAAAAAGTTTAGAAGAAAATGAGTGTTCAGTCAGAATTAGAACACTGGATTATTTCAGCCTACCAAATGCATATACCTCTTCAGGCCATTTGAAGCATAGTTGCCTCCTCAGAGCTTGATTTACCACAGACCATTATGACTATTAAAGTCCCCGTGAAATCAAAATGGAAGTGTTTTTCTTTGTTTTTTTAAAAGTTTTTTTTAGTGTAGGTTTTGATAAGTAATATTCCTTTTTAAGTATTATTATTTTAATGAATTTTATGGCAAATTACAGTAAAAAAAATGTAAGTTTTTTTTAGATGTTACTACTAGTATGTTTGTCTTGAGGTTATCTGAAGCTGGTGTGCTCCAAAACAGTGACAAAATTCACATTTAAATTACATAAACATCGACATTTTTAGGTTTGTCACTTTCGGAAAAGTGAATAAACGTGTTATTTAATGTCATCTCATACTTCAGTTTTTCATCAAATCTTCTGACCAATCAAATGTTCTCTACTATTTGATGCGTCCCAAGACGCTATTGCTAATGCTGAAATGGTGGTCAATTATTCACGTCAACAGGGTTTCTGAAGATTTAATCAAGTCAAATGTAAGACTTTTAAGACCTTTTTAAGACCATTATGAATAAAATGTTAGACTTACACAGGGCTAAACGCTAAGGATGTTTTTCTATAATTATAAGATAATTAAACCATATTGGTAAATAGAGAATACATGTTATATTGAATGTTAGTGACTGGATATGTGTTTGCCCGATTGGGAAGCTTTACATGGACGAAGAAAAATTAAGACTTGTTTAAAATGATTTAAGACCTACAACACTTGGACTTTTTAAGGCCTAAAATTTTGTTTTTGAAAGTTAGGACATTTTAAGGCTTTCGATCCATCTACTCATTACTCGTTTTGGCAAGACCCGCACTCTCTTTCGGTTTCTGTTGAGATTACGTCAAACATCGATTAATTTGTATCTTGTTTACATTAACTTAAATACTGGAGATCAGAGTACTCAATGACTGTGAGTTCTTTGAATAAAATCTGGCTTACACATAAGGGTCGACCAGTTCCTCTGTGACATAATTGAGGAAATTCCAGCCACCGTAGGCGAAGGACCCCTGTAGAAATGCCAGAGCGATCAGACCAACATCATAGTCTTGAAACGGCTCGAAAGCATTGGCCGGCTCCAACCAGTAATACTCGCCTGCAGAAGGAGAAAAGGGCACACTGATTATCAAGCATGAAAGAGAAATATGTTATAAAATGGCTCTGTTTTTATTTGCTACTCAGTTACCTTTTAGCAAACGCTTCAACCAGAACAACTTAAAGTCGAAGATCAAAGCGACTGAAGGTCAAAATGACATTCTGTTCTTAATATTTGGTAACAAAATAACAAAAATCCAGCTGGGTTTAGTGAAAATGAACTTGGATGAACAAGCAAATCATTAAAAAAAACACCTGGTTACGTGACCTCATTTTTCTAGCAAATCAACATCAAAATGATTTACCATCTTTTGACAGATTCCCACCACATAATGTCCAGCTAGAACCAGTTTAACCAGTCTATCACTTTAAATCTACAATCTTTTTGTTCCCTAAGCCATAGTATTAATTCCACATTTCTAGGGTCAGGCCTTTGGGTCACATGTACTCTCTGAACTCGCTCTGAGAGCATACATGACCCCATGTTAAAAGAGCAGCCAACGCCAACTAACCCAAATCCAGTTGTTTTAGAGCTTGTGCGTGGAATCACATCTGTCACTCTCAAATTATCAGGTCAGTGTTTGAGCTAGCAGGCCCTCTTGCAGTGTGATCATTATTGAATCCTCTCTGAGGCACAGCCGCATTATCAGTGTTATTCTTTATTAGAGGGTCTGAACCCAGTGACTTTTTGCTGACACAACCAGGAAAAAAGGGGGAAGTGCTGTGCTTTCAGTTTTCTGAAGAATTTACGCAGCTATTAGAGATGAAGCAAGAGGACAGGGAGTAGTCACGCATGCACACTTGTACAAAAACACAAGAACTGCACGTAGCCCCACACACACACAGTTTATTGAATAGCTGGTTATGTATGCACAGGCATATGGTATGGTACGTACCCTTGCAGATCTGTACGATGCCCATGATGATGATGAGAATGAGTGCCAGAAGTTTCCCTGCGGTGAAGACATCCTGTACTCTTGTAGCCCAGCGCACGCTAGAACAATTCACCCAAGTCAGCAGCACTGAAACACACAGAAACACAGGTTAACACACACACGCACACACACACTATGAATCGCTTGTAAGATTAATGAGCGCCCTGCAGTTTAAGTAGTTCAGTATGCCAGAGGATTATAAAATAATGCTTTCAGCTATGAGAAATTAATCAGACACACAATGACAAGCGCAGAATAGGCCTTCAAGTGAATCTGTTTAATATTGACATCTGAATGCACTGCTAACAGGCAAGTGAAATGCAGATTGTAAGTAGTCTTAAGTAGCACAGGTATATTTGTAGGAGTAACCAAATATAGACCGTATGAGTCAAAATAAAAAATACAAAAATATCACACACAGCATAAGAAAGAAAATATTTCTTAATGTTGAATGTTGGCAGTCAGTTTATGCTTGGTTGTATGTTTGTGTTTTTTATGTAAATATTGTCATATTTCTTATCATATTTCCTATCAGCTCAATAAAAAAATAAATAAAATTAAATATTTTTAATTAAAAAATATTTTTTCAAAAATCATTAGGATATCAAGATCATGTTAATCTAATACTTTAAATATATCAAAATGTAATTGTTGATTAGTAATATGCATTGCCAAGAACTTTATTTAGACAGCTTTAAAGCTGAATTTCTCAATATTTTGATTTATTTGAAACCTCAGATTCCAGATTTTAAAAGTATCGGCCAAATATTGTCATATCTTAACATTAAACCATACATCAATGCTTATACACCAATACGTATTTATTAACCTTTCAGATGATGTATACATTTCAAGAATAAAAAAAATGTACACTTTAGTTTTGTGGTCCAGGGTCACATATTCAAATCAATGTACTTTATGTGCTAAATGACTCTCATGGTCACAGGCCCACAGTCTGCTGATGGCATGTGACAGACATATTTGCCCATAAAAAGAGGGACACAAGAAACCTAAGCATGCAAGTGAACTTTGAGTCTTGCATTTTGATAACTTGCAAGATATGCAAAAGTGTTGCTTCTTGATTTGCACGTCAGAGCTTTTTCCAGTTTCATCAACATACCATTTCTGTTGTAAAAAAAAACTATTTTAATTTAATAATAATTCAAAATGGCCAGGTCGCCAGGCAGACCAATGCTGCTAGCAATGTTTGATCAACCTTTCAATAGAGCAATTGTGTATAAAACTAGTGCGAGCTAAGTGTGAATTGAGAAAGCCTGTGTGAAGGAGCTTAACATACTAAAAGTTCTTGGCTCTCTTTCAGTGTGAATTTGCTTACACCTGCAGTAGCATCTAGTCACGACGTTAAAAAGCAAGTCAAATGATATTAGTCAGGGCGGGGTATTCTGTCAAACAATATTAGAGAGGTGCTGATATTCAGTAATACAATAGATCAAGATAAAGAACATGCATTAAATTGTATTTTATATACAGTGAATAATTATTTATTAATTCAACTTTTTCAAATATTACAATGGTTGAATCACAGCACCAAATGCTTCAAGACTTTATAGTCTCTTTTTATTAAACATAAATATTTTAATGCTACTCTTACCTATGACATGCAGAAGATATTAAATGAGAATGCTATTTTTATAGGAATATTGTTTGTTAACACTGCACAATAAGGCTCGATTTGTTAACATTAGTTAATAAACCTCATGATGAAAACAACAAAAGCATTTATTAATCTTAGGTGATGTTAATTTCTTAGTTAATGACTAGTAACTCATTAAAATCATAATTGTTTTATTAAATGAAGTTAATAACTTTTTACACTAATTATAACATTGCTTTAACAAATGTGGCTATACTGTTGATTTTAATGCAATAACTAAAGTTCACTAATGAGATCTTATTGTAAAGTGTTACCTGTTGTACTTTATAATCCTTTTGCAATTAAATTAGCTTACTCCAAACTAATTATGTACAATAAAACAACACAAAAAAAGTTTTTTTAGTGAAAATTTGTTGCTGCTATAAGCTTACACATAATATATGATAATTGGTGTTTGTGGGTAAAGTGACAAACAGTTTGACAGTGCAAAATGACACCCTGCTTAATACAACGCAAAGAAAACATAGTCACGCTACAAAAAGTGCTTTTCTTATTTAGAGTTTTTGTGTTTTTTCTAGTTCAAATATCTAAAAATTCTTAAATCAAGAAGCATTTTCTAGACAAGTCAGAAAATATTGTTTTATTTTCAGAAATAATGTCAATATTAAGTGAGTTTTACCTTGAAACAAGCAAAATAATCTTATTTCAAAGTGAAAACAAGATTATTTTGCTTACCCCATTGGAAGATTATTTTGCATACAAAAAAAGACAATATTTTTTACTTTTAAAAAGTAAAAAAAATAAAACAAATTAAAAAATGCTTGATTTAAGAATTTTTAGATACAAGACAAAAACCCTAAGTAAGAAAAGCATATTTTGCAATGCAAACCAAGCAAAGCTTTGAGTGAGGAGCTGTAATAATCCTTGTGTTTTATCTGTGTAAAAGAAACACTGCCTCGCAATGTTGAGCCTCTATCTCAGACCTAATGTGTCTTAAGATAAGGGCGTGCAGTGCATTCTGGGAAATGGACTTGGGGGGACATGTTAGAGGGTGGTGTTTGTGAAACTTTCAGAAAGAGAAAAAATAAGCAGAAATGCAAGAGAGTTACAGACAGTTTTCTGGTGAAATTAAGGTAGTGAAATTTGCACTGCATCGTATATTGTGCTAATCTGAGCATGCAGAAACATTTCTATGACAACAGAAGTCTTACTTCAATAAGCTGCTTACAGTGAAGGTCACATATATGCACAATGTTACTCATTTAACTTTCTATACTTAGCCTCTTTATTCAAGTCAGATCATGTGCTGCATTTTTTTTTGGCAGCCCGCTGGACACTGTACTCTCATGGCCTCTGTTCTAAAACTTAGTGGATTGTGGGGTTTTTTCCACACTGGGTTTGTCACAGTGGCTCTATTTTCACCTTGTATTAAAATGTGATCAATACAATCACAAGTGTGTAAATAGGGATTTGATTAACCAAAACACAATATCTAAAAAGTGTAAACAGGGCCAAAAATACATTCCAATTTGATAATTATGCATGATTCTATGGTGTTTTGTAGTATAAGTAACTTTGAGTATTTTGTGCATAGTGTTCTTAATACAACTTCATTTAAAACAAAAATTAATTACAGCCTTCAACTGTCAGGTTTCCTGGGGTCACAACTAATGCATTAAGCGGTTGTTTTGAATGCTGCTAGTATTTGGCCAGGACAAGGTATCTTAAACGGCAGCCTTATTTCTGACTTCCTTTTGCAGTTGTATTTGTGCCAGGAGTGTACTTATATTCCCTACTTAGGCAGCTAATAAGGTTCTGACACAAAGCCATGCGCACACTTCTGCTACAATTGTAGCACTATGAAAAGGCATAAAGGAGTAGAGAACAGGGACATCCTCTGAAACTGTGTCAGAGTATCCACTTTTGCTCTTTCACTCACTTCCTGCTGTTCTCTAAACAAAACAAAGGCAAAGCAAAAAAAAAGTTTTAGGGTTGCTTGAGAACATCTGGTTAAATAAAAAAAAACTAAACCTTTTCTACTTGAGCCAATCAGAACATTTTGATCATGACACAGTTGTTCTTTCTTAAGGGCCTTAAAAACTGCAAATCTGTTAACCTGCAAACTACACACACACAAAAAACCCTGCAATTATTTAAAAGCTTTGAAAATTAAAAGTGGTTAAATGATTAAATGGCTAACTCTCAGTCAGATTTATAAAAGTTATTAAATTATGTTTTGTCTCATCCTAAATCACTATGGTGAGCCTATATATGCATTTACTGTATATTGGGACTATTTTAGATCTGTTTTTTACCTGCATAAATCGTCATGTCCTCAAACCGTGTTTTGCACAAAAAGCATGCAGTTATATTTATTAACTTTACATAGCCAAAAATACACTATTGTACCCTTTCAAACACTTAAATATCAAAACAAGGTGATATTTCACATTTTGACCCGTCTTCTTTTTCTTAGTGTCTCTCTTGTTTGGCTGTCTACATATAGCTTGCAGTATTTGTAGCTCCAGCGTGAAGTTTGTGGAAAGCCCACGCTCAAAACTTCTTGACGCCATGAAAAACATCATTCCATTCATCTTCACACATCCCTCTCTCTTTCACTGTCTATTTGCACATTTTCCCACAACCTCTCTTTCCCCTCTCCCAGAGTAAGACCCCTTGGTCTTCTTCATTCACACTTCGATCCATCTCTCTCTTTCTGACAGTTCCAAAACTCTGCCTTTCTTGCCCTGGTCATCAGTGTTCTTTCACCAGAGCGTGAGTTGACCTAACGGTCAAACATAAGAGGCTGTAGCAAAGAACTCATTCCAGCAACAATGTGTGCACTAGCTATCAGAGAAAAATGCCTAAAATATACAAGTGTTAACAAGTGAGCTACAAGCAGATGTGGAAAAAGCCGTTGTGTAAGTTGTTGTTGCATCTGTGAGGTAAACTACATAAAACAAACCGTTCCCGCAAGGTTTTAAAAATATACAGAATTAAACAAGATGTTTTTTCTTATAAAGAGTGCTTAAAACTTTTATATAACCATTTCATATTCTTTTTTTCCAAGCTACAACTTCTCTTACAAGTGTAAAGAGTCACTCTTTTTTCCTCTTCATATGCACCAGACACTTTATTATAAAAAATACACGTTTCTGGAGAAAAAGTTGTGCAGTTCTGTATTTTAACCTCTTGTATATGTATATTTATCTACACTTATAGCATTTGCCATCTATTTTGTCCCAGAGTTCGGGAGTATCATTATATTCCCATTTACGTATGCATTGATAAGATTGATAAGCTAGGCCTTAAATTCTAAAAGGAAACCTATAGTAGTATGGGAGCATCACTGGTCATCTAAATATATAAAGAATTGGACAATGAGATGTGTGTTTGTCCTTCTGGTACTCACACAAGCAGATGGCAGCGAGCAGTCGCAGACCGTTCTCTGGGGGGAAGCAGGTGGGGAATAGAGGCTGCAGGACGTAGTTGGAGAAGGTGAGAGCAATGACCGCCTGGTTAGTGGGGTAGATTACCAACACAGCAATCCACAAGCGCAGAAACCTGTAGAGGACATACATACAAGACACTTATTGTATTATACAAAAAAATAGTACTCATCAGATGGTAATACAATGGGATTCTAATGACAGACTACCAAAAACATAATTTCATGTTTTCTTTTTAGCTACTGTAGTTTTTTTATTTGCATATAGCAGTGTCTTTATTTTTTGTATTGACTTAACGTGTATACAATGAACTTTATTGGCATCATTTGTTGGTGTGGAGTGAATCAGAGTCACGACTGAGTGACTTGATGACTGAATGCTAATGGCTGTCCATTGGCAGAGTCATTCATTAGTGCAGTCACCGTGATAAGCAAGGGTTGTTGGTGCGTGAGCAAAGCCAGGATTGTAAAGTTTGATTGACCACTGACTACCTATAAGTGGACTAAGAAATGTTTAGTTACACTGTTAACAAGCTTATTACCATACAACGACGGAGGCAATCTCATTGACAGAAGATTACAGGCATTTGAGGGAAAAGTATAGGATTCCCAAGGGACAAAACCCAGCTATTTTCCAGCTATTATTTTCATTTCTGACTCGCTCACTCTGGTGCTTGCAGTGTAATACTTTAATCAAAAACATAATTGTGTTTATTGCACAATAATAAAAAATGTATACTGATGTCTTCAAAATGAATGCCATTGTTTTCCATCAAGTTTGTTGAATCTCTGACTTATAAGAACATCAAGATACAATCACTCTGAAGTCTGCATATCTATAATTAATTCATCTACTTAAAAAGGAAAAGTAGCTGCAGCTTTTAGACATAACATATAGATTTCTGACTTTGATGGATCAGCAGTAGACTCTGGAAATATTATTAAAATGAATGTGTGGCCGGAAGCCCTCACCCTGCCAGTCCTCCGAAGATGTCCTTGACATAAGAGTAGTCACCTCCAGATTTGGGTATAGTAACACCCAGCTCAGCATAGCAGAGTGCGCCAATCGCCGTTATAATGCCTGTGAGGATCCATACAATGAGGGCCAGGCCTACCGAACTGGCATTTTCTAACACTCCCTTTGGGCTAACAAAGATTCCAGAGCCAATGATGTTACCTGCAAATGAGAAAATATGGAGATTGAGTATTGGAAATGTAAAATAAAATAGAAAGCAGGTCAGAAAGATAGAAGGGAAATGCACTGAATATGAATTTAAAAACCTATATGCCTAATGGATGTCTGGATGAATTTACTAAAGTGCTCTAAATGAAAAGCCAGACAGACGTTATCACGAGTAAAGGATTTAAAGAGATTTGGGATTTGTGAGGAATGCATTAGGGATATACATTTTGAAAATATATCTGAGATGATTTTGAATTAATAATTATTTTAATGTTATGATCATTATTATAAATCTACAATTATATGTTCATAGAATATAAATTAAACATGCACTATTAAACATTCTTCAAGAGAGAGTATATAAAGAGTTGAATCTTTATTCCAATCTAGAATAAATCCTAATCTCTTTACATTAATGCTAGATGATGATCTAAATCACATAGACTTCCTTTCGATATTATTATGGAAATTAATGACAGAATACAGTGCTCTCTTAATTGTATGCATCCCTAAAACACATAGAGAGCATGATAAGATGACAGTGATATAGAGATCAGTGAGACCTAAAAGTGGCAAAGTGTGATATTAGAAAACCAATAAAAAAAAGCAGGACAGTGTATGAATCAAACGGAAATGAAAATGTCAGGCAGAGGCAGAGAAAACGTGAGGAAGGAGAGGGAGGAAGAGCCAAGAGAAGAGAGACAGAGCAGGTGGTGAGAGGGATTCACACAGAGCTGACTGTAATTTGCTGAGTTAGTATTCAGCGTGACTAATGGAGTGAGTACACACAGCAAATAAATGGGCGAGAGTGTGTATTTGTATAGCTGTATAATAGTGTGTGCACTTTACATATGTGCTCCAACGGCGAGTGTGTTTATGACACATACAATATACTGGCTCTAAAATTGCCCTAACACTAAAATTACACTGACACTAACATAGGACTGGCCGATATAGAAAATAAATAATCAATTATATTATCTTCTATATCGTTTGGTATTGATAATTGATATTTTTATAACCTTAAATGTTTTCATTTAACCATTATAGTTTTAAGTAACAGTCAAACACAAAATACACTATACACAATAATCTCCTTTCTTATGACTTAAAGGGATAGTTCAACCAAAAATGAACTTGTACTCAGCATTTACTCAGCCCCAGGTGAGTTTCTTTTCTTCTGTTGAACACAAATTAAGATATTTTGAAAAATGCTGGAAATCTGAAGCCATTGGCATCCATAGCAGGGAAAAATACTATGGAAGTCAATGGCTGTTATAGAATGTTTCCAACATTCTTCAATATCTCTACTCTTGTGTTTAACAGAATAAATAAACACAAAGAGAGTTTTAACAAGTGGATGAGTAAATGATGACAGGATTTAAATTTTTTGGGTGAGCTGTCCCTTTAAGGAAACTTTAGGCTCACCTAAATAGGCCACAGGAGGACACAATAGGCAATGCAATGAAATAACAACTGTGTTTAAAAAAACATGCATAAAGTCTAAATGAAAATAATCAAAAATAATTTAGCAAATCATCTAAAGAATTATTAACAAATAATAAGCATCATGCATTTAAGCATAGCGTAAAAAAAAGAGCTGAAGCACAAGTCACACAGATTTAAAAATATGAGACACAGTGAAATGGAATAAACCATTTAACGGCTTTCTAAAGGAATAAACACTAAAAATGTATGTAATTATTATTTTTACTTTTTTAATAGAAGTCATTTGAAGAGTGACTACCAGCCCAGCACATGTAACTGTGGTTTATTCTTTTGTCATCTAATTGCAAGACATGTCTGGGCCTTGAGACAAACTCATGCATGTGGAAATTCAGGTAATCAGAGTTTCTGCCCTGTTACATCTCTGCCCTCGATTAAAGCAACTAGTTCAGTTTTCCTTTATAGGATTGTCTTTGCAATTATGTTCTGTGAATCACTTGGAAACAAATGTCTACTAAGCACTATAAACAAGTAAACAGATCTTCTCTGTAGTCGTTGCTGTCTAACAAAATAATCCAATCAAAAAGAATATCCATAAACTTTCATAACACCCTAGCATTCGGTTTCTGTCTCCCGCTTCAATTCTCTCCTTTAATCTCTGCCGTGAAAAAGCGCGGCCAAGATATGATTATCACAAAGTACAGCATGTCCCATGACCTCAAAGTACAAATTTCACAACTTTATACAATCAAAGCTATCTCTTACTATTGCCAAATAATGCAGAAATTGTTCTGGTTTAAACCAGCTAAACCAGATGGGAAATATGGACATCAACAAGTTTTATGCTGGGATTCTTAAAGAGACTGATTGGTCATTTTTGTGCACACTTGTACATCAAGAGGTCTTGCTGACTTAAGTGGAAAAATATGCAGATGGGTTTCCTTTTCATACTGCATCCGCTTGCTTCCCTTGTGTGTTTTCACCATCACAGGAACACAGAAGCAATCTCTGATTTAACATTCTGGTTTTGTCAGTCTACTCAAATTGATCACATCATGCTGTGCTAAGCCTTGTCAAACATTACATTGATGGAAGGATTACAGAGAAGTCCCACCTTTCTGCTCAAAGCACAAGTCACCTTTAAAATAAAATCCTTTTTGGCTATTTATTGCAGAACATACATGCAAATTAGCCATACCAGCCTATTTTCTTTTTGTTTTGTCCATGATTTTGGAAAAAAAGAACCAAGCTTATCTACTTTTACAGTTGGACAGCATTTACATTTGTTGTTCGACAGTTAACATTGTGCAAAATACAACCATCTCAATATTAATCTACACAAATGTTAATTTTGCTTGAGGAAATGGTTTGTTTTACAGAAGAGTAGCATTCACGTTTGCTGTTGTTCATTGAATTTCATTGTATAAAGTCAATCATTGAATCCAGAGAGGGTTTTTTTTGAAGGTGAATGAAGGTGAATGAAGCATGAAGCAAAAATTGCTGCTTGTTTAAACTACTTATTTAAAATGAGCTGAAACACCACAATTCTTGTGTTTTTTGGGGGGGACAACTTAATTGTTTTATGTTCAATCAACTTAAAATTGAAAAAAACAAAAAAAAAACATTAAGTTAACTTAATTGATTTGCGTTTTGACAACTTGAACCCAGAATTTTTTACAGTGTAGATTTTGCAAACAGAATGCTATTTGATTTTAAAAGTGACTTCTTTGCTAGCTGTACTACATATATCTCAACATCTTTGACAATAGAATACTTCTATTTAATAATTAGGTCTATGATCCCCATTTAAGGAGATGGCGCCTATGGCCTACATGGAATATAGCACAGCATGGTGCCAAAGTGACCACATTGAACTAACTTGCCTTAAAATCAGTTCACTCTTTGCTATCAGCTTATCATATTTACATGCCAATTATTGTGCAGATACATTGCCTGTTTATTGTGCAGTGATGTTACAGTTACAGTCACTTGTACTTTTATTTATTACTCGTCCTAACATGCTTGCTTAGACCTCTCAACAGTCCTATTGATTTTCTTTCACCCATTTATTGATTTAACTATTTCTGTGGATCTGTAACCTTGATGGCCAGTTTCCTTTTTACAAATTCACATATAAAATCAAGCCAATGCATCTTTTTTTTTTTTTTTTTCAAACAAACTAGATTAAAGCATGTTCAGTTTTGCAGAATCTTTGTAATCAATAGTAATAGTAAGTGGACAGATAAAAGCTAAAAAGTTCCAAAAAATGGCTAAACATTTTTTAAATATGTTCACCAATAATCCCATATATTAGTATCACAAATTTCTGATTCAAAGGTGTATGGAAATGTATTTCTAGACACTGAATTTGCAGTTATCAGTTCTGCATAAAGCTGCAACCATGAAGAAAATCAAGAGGAAATGAGAACGCAATCCAATTATATTCAGTGTTCATTAAATATAACAAAAATCTTCACTTGGATTTCATTTTAATCAGCTTACTGAACGATTAATCTTGAAAACATAACTGTATTAGTTCAAAAAGCTGCCATCATAAAAATTACTGACTCGTATAGTTTAGAACACTTGCAATCTTTACACCTTTTAGTCAACTCAGTGTTTGCTTTCTACAGCCAATTCATAAACATTTTTATTCAACATTTGAGGTTTGGTTGCTCTTTGTAGAACCCACAATGCAGCAAATTCAACAGAAACCATGCAGAAGCAAGTCAAAAACTATAGAAAGTTCACTTTACTTCAGGTCTATCCTTCATTTCCAACTCCCAAATGGTTCAATATCTTAGTGAATCTGGTTGATAAGGATGAGAATGGCAGCAGTTATAAAGTATTCTAATAAATCTAATGTACACAGAGAACAAAGACCTGAGGAAAGCTTTGAGCAATCTGAAGTGACAATCACCTGATAATAATGTTCACGTGGGCTGACTGAAAGCATGTGAATATATGACCCGATCAAGGTTGTTGAAGAGGATTATTGCAGTTAAAATGTGGGTTGGGATTATCTTGGGTTCGTTTTACCTTTCATTACCTCTTTTCATTACTTCAAATATATTTTTATAGCTTAATGCTGCCTGAAACCATAAATGAACGACACTACCGTGACAATCTGACAAAGTTCAGCACGTTTCCTCCCCTCATTTCCTCTTATGCTGTTTGTGGCCACAGTTCTTCTGACTTGATTTATTTTTTATTTTTTTTACAGAAGACAAAAGAGGCAGAGTAAAAAAAACTATTTAACACCGTGGCCATGGCAGGTGCAATACTGTACTTCTTTAGTTTATATATTATAATACTACTGTGAAAAAAACAAGCCCATGCATGTTCTGCAGAAGTTCACAGAGGTGATGTGAGTAGTGATAAACCTATAAATGATTTTTAGCCTATAAACTGACTGATATTTAGCCATTATCTGCATTCTGCCAATTGTTAATGGCTAATGCACATTTTCTATTTAGAAACACTTTTTAGTAAAATTTGATTATTTAAGTAAAATAAGTGTTCTTTTAAATGCAATCATTGTGTACAGTACATCTTGTATATTATTAAACTATAGGAAAAATACAATACTGATTTATTTAATCCTTTATCAGATAAAGAATCATATATGGTAACTTTATTGACATTGATTACAACAGAACTTTTTTTTTAAGTCATTAATGTTCAAAAGTCTTGTAATAACCCTCAGTTACACAGTTTTTTTTTCCACTGAGTATGTCAACAAGTGCCTTATAAAGGGTTAAAGGGATAGTTCAGCCCAAAATGAAAATTCTGTCACAATCATGTTGTTCCAAACCCTCGAGGCTTTCATTAATCTTTGGAACACAAATTAAGATATTTTGGATGAAATCCGAGAGCTACCTGATAGACAACATGGTTCCAGCTCATTCAAAGTTCAAAGAAGTAACAAAAACATTGTCAAAACAATCCCTGTGTCTTCACTTTTCAGTGATTGAAACAGAATATTATGAAGCTATGAGAATACTTTTGTGTGCACGTAAACGACTGAGCATGACAGATAAAGAGCACAGCCCTTTCATGAATGTGCACCCTATACTGACACTGAGACAAAGAAAACTTTGAATAAAGTCATTATTTATTACCACTGAAGGCATATGGTCTGATTTGAGGATGTAATTTTTTTGGTATTTTTCTGTACTTTGAAAAAGTAGAGACCATTCTTGTCTATGGAGGTTTAGGGAGAAATCAGATTTCATCTAAACCATTTTATTTTTTATTCTGAAGAATAAAGGGGGTTGGAATGACATCAAGGTGAATAATTAATGACATAATTTTATTTTTTGAGGTGAACTAACCCTTTAAGGACCATTATCATCATAATAGTCTAACTAAACCATCATTAAACTACAATTTAAAAATATGCCTTAATATTTTATATTTAAATGATGACAAAAATCTACATTATATCGGAATTAATGTCGGTATGAATTGTATCCAATAAAAATAAAAATCTAGATCGGACCAATAATACAAAGAAAGTCGTAGGTTATAAGCTATTTATTAAACTGTTATTGTTTTCCAGTTGTAAATTATCTGTTTTTCCATTGCCATTTTTCCACAGTATGAGAAAGAGAAGCAGACCAATTCATATGAGAGAGAACACCGCAAGATGTTTCATTTATGCTTAAAGCAAACGATCACTCACCGACAATAATGCCACACGCACTGACGAGGCCGATCTCTTTCTTCAGCGCCACTGACTGCCCTGCTGCTTTGCCCGTGTCTGCTGCTGCTCCATCCTCGCTGGCGGTGCTCGGGGCTGCGCTGCCTCTTTGTCTCGGTCCATCCGTCATTTTGATAATTGAGATGTCCAGTCCTCGATATTGAGCGGTGATGCTTGAGCAGCGCTTGACTTGTAGGCTACCGCCGGACAGATCTCAGATTGCGACCGACAGGGTACACATGAACAGCCAGAATACTGTCTCGAGGAAATACGGCACCTTATCTTCCCTTTATCTATACGCGAAGCAGCTCTGAAACATGTGCCGCTATTGCTTTTATTTTATAGCACGTGGAAGGATCAAAGTAACGATGGGCGACTGCAGTGCGAGGCTATAAAATGAATTTAAAAACAAGGCACACTGTTCAATGTCATTGAAATGTTAGATTTCCCTTTTGACAGTTAAATCAAGCGCTAATTTCAAACATAATAAGAAAACTACAAAAACACCCCAAGCGCAACTTCTGTGTCCGTTTGTTGCGTCTGTGATGAAGATTATCCAGGATTTGATCTGCAATTTAAACCTTAAACAGCGTGCTCGTGAGGCCGAAAACCTGTTTCGTATTTGTCCCCTTTTTCCTTCCTGTAACGTTAACTGTTACCTGTTAAAATCAGATGCTTCCTCGTTCCTAAAACAACGCGCGCATCGTATCGTCGAAGAGTCCCTGTGTAGATCAGTGTCCGCGCACTGAAAACAATTGGCGTCTCCAGTGATATCCAGAGCACCAGTGGTCCAAGCGCCTCCAACAGTCTGAGCCTGTAGTATTTACTCCATATGTCAAGTCCTCCAGCCCGCCTCCATATGTACCGTCGCGCCTCCTCCCCTTCTTCCCCCGCGGAGCGTCACTGGCGGCTCTTGCTGTTGAGTTCCGCCTCCCGTCATAAAGAGAGGGCAAGCTGTTGAACAGCACGGTAAGGAATATGACCTACCTGAACCTTACAATATACAGTTTCATTGTTTCCTATCGCTTCTTTCTAAACACCTCAATGTGGTTTTGTACAATATTGCTGTTTCCCACAAGGACGGTTGGCTAGCTGTAAAACACATATATCGTTTTACAAATGCTCTTCTATATGCACACATAAGTTAACAACATAAGTTCTAAACGTTTTAGTAATTACAAATGTTAGTAAGGGCGTATTTTCAACTAAACAGAAACAGACTACTGTGGAGAATAACTACTGTAACGATTTCCTGAGGAAGTAACCATAGCAACGGCTAAGGATTTCTGTTGCAGTCCTTCGAGTATGGTCAATTCATCGTTATTTCTGTAGCACCTTTATTTCTGTCAAAGCAGCTTATCATAGATGTAGAAAATAAAATAAAAATTCATAACAGTATTTCAGATTGTGGAAACATCAGCATATCAGACAGGCTGGAGACTAGTGGTAGAATGCTGATGTAGTTCTAGTAGATTAAAACTTATTCAGTTTAGTTTAGTGTAAACGTCGCTGTTCAGTAGCCTAATGTAATCTGCAATGCAAATGTCACTGCTGAAGGACAGGCCACTGAAGAGCAACTCCACCAAGCAAACCATTATGTTTTAATGTCATTAGGGCACATTTTGTCTTCAGAACTTTAAAAAATCAAAACAAGCATGCAGAAGATCATTTGTTTGAAGAATGGACGTACGGATATGGCACTTCAAAAATCTTAATTTGCAAACTGCATGATGACCTTGTGTCCTTCGGTTATGAATAATTAATCCAGCCAATATCACATCCTGTTGTCAATAAAAGAGTTTGTTTGTTACAAACTGAGCACCCTACAAATATCAAATGTAGCAACATTGGGTGTTCAACAGGTTAATAATTAACACACAGTTTGATGAACATATTGTAACTGGTAATTAAACTATTTTTAGAGAGGCCTCCAGGGCACCAAGGTCACGTCAAACAATCTAGAGCATATTCATGTCATCTTTAGACATAACCAAGTTATTTAGTGATTACGATGCTTATTTCTCAACAGAAAATGGGTCAAGATTTAAAAAACAAAACAAAGCACATGAGATATATATATACATGAAAATGCTGGCTTCTAAATGTTAACAGATGAAGACAATTTTATAGTCACGATGCAGCTTGTTGCCCTGCTATCTCCATTTACCACCATATTTACAGCAGCCATAAAAAAAAAAACTAAACCTTAGTCTTGTATATTAATTGTTTTAGTTGGTCAAAGTGCATTTCTTTGAGACAGCGATTGTGTTTATTCTCTTCAAAGCAGTCACAAGATCATGTAGACAGAAAAATAAATGAGTGCAGGGGAGCAGTTGAGGTAAATGTATTTTACGGTTTTGCCATCGTTCATTATTGTGTGAACTAAAGTGGACACGAAGACGCTAGGATTGTGTTGGCACAGCTGTGCTGTCATAGATAAATGGTCTTGATATCTTAATGGCTTATACACGCACGGATCCACATACACACAAACGCAGAGCCACACACATCCCTCATGATACTCTCTCTTCCCATTCATTTGATCAGTGAGTGGAAGCAGGGCACTGGGTCAAACTCGACCCATTAAGTGACATCTTTTAAACACCGGTCAGCCGTGTAGCTCAGAGTAAACACACAGTGCAGGTCTCTGCTTTCACAGGTCAATATGGCATTCTTTGTGATATGAGTTTGATCATATCTCTCATCTTAATGAGTGACAAGGAGAGTTGTTTTGAGAACAGTAATTCAGTTATATTTTCACAACAATACATCATTACATCACAACAGTACAGGTTCATTACATCAAGTATTTTGGAAGTGAAATTGTTTTGTATGGTCCATAACATTTTACGTCATATTTAAAGCTGAAACCTATTTAAAAAAGAAAACTTTACATTTGGAAATGGAGTAACAAATATACTATAGGAAAAAATACAAACACTTTTTATAATAATATTACTTTTTAAAATAAGTTTTTATAATATTTCAAAGGTATTAAAATACTGCAATATATAATAATTATGAATAGGTCAAAGGAGACATGACGATTATAAACCAAGCAAGCATGTTAAACACATGCAAAGGATTTGCTTAAATGTGTTAAATAACCTTTGTGAAAATAAATTGTCAAAATATGAGTGAAAAAACGGCATGACATATATAAAATAATAAGTGATCATACCAAATTTATTAATAAAGTCATTAATTTTTAGCTAAAAACATTTTACGTATTGTATTTAATGCTGCATGACACTTTTATTATATTGATGTCTGAAAATATATAAATAAAAAGTATTTCAAATAGTCTGAATACGTATCACTTATGATTTCTAAATCTGTTCACACATCATCATAAAGTGGTTCATGTAGTTATTTAACCCATTCAGAAATTCCCTTTAACCTCTTCTAAGTGTAAACATGTATGTATCAGACCCTCCAGGATTCCGTGATCGCTGAATTTAACACAAAATGAAGCAAATGTTGCAAAATTTTGTGGAGCTTGCAATTTTTTTTTCCCAAACTATTGGTATCATTTTCAAATATGACACAGCAGGCTATATAGGCTTAAGGCATAAACTCTTGTTTCTCTGTTTCTCTCAGTGTTTCCTTTAAATAAATTACAGAGATTAATGGTTCTCGAGGTAAATTTCTTTTTATAAAGAATTAATTTGTTTAAATTTGTGTATATTTTCACAGAAATATAATCAAAAAGGCTGCAAAATGCACCACAAAATCAGAAATTTTAGTCACAAAAAGTCCTGGAGGGACTGATGAACATTGTTAATGTGTGTTTGAGTGCTCTAATCTTGTCTAAACTGACTCAATCTCCTCTTTTTAATCAGCGAGACAGTGGACAGATAAACATGTCAAATCCATGAGATGAGTGAGTGGCACATTTAACACAAGGCCTGAGGAAGTGCACAGAAAGAAGACAAATGTTTGGATGAAGACTTTCAGTTTGATGAACGACTCCCGTAGAGAGTGCAAAATACTGGAGGACTCAAAATTGTAATACTGGAGAGGAGGTCAGTAAAGATTGTAAACAACATTTCAAAGGCTCTGACACATTTTCAGACTAAAACATACAAACTAAAATGACTAAGAGAAAGAGAGGGAGACGATTCTGGCTGGAAGGAATGAGAGAGCATTGAGTTTAAACTCCAGTGGATTGTCAAATGTCAGCAAGATTTAGCCTTCAACAAACTGATAAAAGGGGCTGTTTATATTGATATGGCCACTATTATCCTTTGTCTCTCCGTCTTTTCAAATGCCGCACACAAATGCTCTTCTTTCTTGATAAGTGGACACTAGAAACCATTGAGATTCGCAGAGAGAGATGAGGTTAATTAATACCCAGAGCTTTTAGCTTAGTTTACTACCCAAATTGCCTTTAGAGAGGTTTGATTCAGAGATCATTTAGAGCACCAGGATATCATAGAGAGGTATTGCTCACATAATATCCCTTGTAGCTAATTTATGTACGTTTTTATCTTAATATTTTTTGCTCAGTGGATATGATATTTCATTTTCATTAATTTATATTACTTGGTAAATCACCCATTTGAGCCCAAATATACGTGGTTTCTGTTTGACTTTTTTCTTATGCTAAAATGTAGTTGCAAATTATATCAACATAGTAATTTTTATATTATTATTATTATTATTAAAATTAATAATTTTTTTATGTAAATAAAATATCTCAAATGAGAAATTGTTTATATTTTAACATTTTCGTATCTTTATTTGTTTCTATAAACAAATCTAATTGCAAATGATATCAGCAAAATATTCATTCATTCATTCATTCATTCATTCATTCATTCATTTTCTTTTCGGCTTAGTCCCTTTATTAATC
>CAIGQV010000818.1:19856746-19871086 GCA_903798115.1 Danio jaintianensis | reverse complement strand
AGAGAGAGAGAGAGAGAATTAAGTCTCTAACATAACAGAAATAGTGATGACAGTTTATTACCAGGCTTTTGTACCATAATTTATAACACCCACCCAGACAATACATCACTTCAAACTATTAAAAATGTCAATAAAAGTAACTTTTTCCACCATTAAAATTGTTGGAGGAAAAATCAAGGTCCCATAATACAATTCAAAAGCATAAATAAATGAGAAAAAAACTCATGAATCACAATTAAAAATTTTTTTTTAACAGTGTAGCCTCAGATATGTGAACCCCACTAGGAAGGCAAAACTACTGATACCAAAAGTCCAGTCTTCGCTGTATTGTTTCTGGAACATGCGATACAGAGCAGTGGTCCTCTTTTGAGATGTTGACCTCACAGCTGCGGGCCTGTGCTTTCGAGTCACGCTATGCCACATGTCCCCGATTTGGTAATGTCTTCTTGCCTGGACACCTTATTTACCACGACACGAGGAGTGTTACGCAATGTGGATACAGTTCCCTAAGTACAGTAATGGAATGAGGGAATGAAAGAAAATGAAAAACAGGACTGATGTTAATTCATTTAAATCAAGCATTTATACACCCGCATACAGTATGCATTTATCTATGTATTTAAATGTCATTCTTGTTTATGCGAATTGGTTCTGAATTATGAACTATGGATTTTTAAGTCTAATTTATCAGCTGGGATTAATGTTATGGAATCAGAAATGGAGAATGTGTAGTCTAAGTAATTGAGTGCAAGTAAACGAGTGAAAGAAAGAAAAAAAGAAAAAGATAGAGTGGCGTGTAGTGAAGGGGCGTGAGTATTTCTAGGAAGTGACATTTGATACGTCTGTTTACCATACACACAGAGAACATGTGCTCCAAGAATGTTATGTCCAACAACATTAATATTTATTCAATATTGAAACACATAAACAGAGAAATAAAACAGTTTTTACATGTAAAGTATGCGTTTGTTACATTCAGCCATAAGAGATACACAACAAATCTTATTTTTGTTGTATCATTAATTCATATGCTTTTTTTTGTATGTGCGTGAACACTTTTTACTTTATTAATATTTTTATTAATACTTTTATTTTACTTTATTAATATTGCTAAGTTGTTCAGTGCCTATATGATTTTATTTTCTTATGGGGTGCATATTTTTTAATCCTTAGAGTGAGGTCAAAAGAGTTCATTTTAGTTTGAACTCTTAAAAATATTTTCTTTGCATTGCGCAAATTAAAGACACACATTTAGAGTTGGAATGACACAAAGTAAGTAATTGTCCTTTTTTTAATCTCTTTAATATTTTTCGGCTGTATATGTTTGTTTCGATACTCTTGTTTTGTCCCATCTCTCCTATTGTATTTCTCTGTGATAGACTGTATTAGACGTTTATCCTGGAGTGAGAGGCTGTCTTTTTGTTTTTAATCAAAGGTGGGTGTTTCGGTAATCAATCAATCAAAGTGGTTTGGGATCAGTGTTTTCATCAACAGCACAATGGGAGAGTGTTAATTACATTTGAACCACCATTGTCAAACTGATCACCGTCTTTCATCATTCAGTAAAGATATTATAGCTTTAATAAGATAAGCTAATAAGATATTAGCTTTAGACATCTACATTTTGAGTTTTTAATCCAACAAAATTTAATTCAATTCAAGTGTATTTGTAGGTGCTTTTCAAGCAGCTTTACAAAAAGTGCACACTATTGCATTACAGTCAAATTAGGAAAAGTTAAGGTTATTAGTTACTCAGAACTTCATCTAATTAACTAGTAACTAATAGCTTTAACAGTTAAAGTTATTATATATAAACTAATAAGTCTAATAATAGTTAATCTGTAATAAAACCTGGTGGGATGGTTCACCTAAATAAGACAATTCTGTCACAATTTTCTCACACTTCTGTTGTTGTTCCAAACCTGACTTTTACAGTCACAGGTTTCGTTATCAACATATTTCAAAGTATCTCCTTTTCTGTTGCACTGAATCCAGTCAGTCATGAAGATTTAGAGTGAGCAATTGACATATTTTTCATGTTTTGATGAACCGTACCTTTAAACACTGTGCTCCTGTGATATTTGTTTGCTTTTCTGGAATATTGCTTATCCCTTTCTTCCTATTTGCCAGTTGGGTCTCTCCCCCTCTTCCCAGAGTTCTCTGTTTTCACTGGTCTCCTCACGCTCTCCTCAGCGTGATCATGTTTTTGAGACACTGGTTCAATCCAGTCTCCACCATTTCCCCCTTTTTTTTCCTCTCCGCCCTCGCTCTGTTTTTCATTCCTACACTCCTCTGTCCCATCTGAGACATCTACTTTTTGCTCCCCTGCGGTCTTTTGGTTTTTGCACGTGTGAGGTTCTTTTTTCTGTGTGTGTGTCAGTAAGTGAACAAATTACCCTGTCATCAAATAAGAAACATAACAAAGTTGTGTTGTGGTTTTGCTACGTGTACATGTTCAGTCAAACACTATAGAATGGGACAGTAAATGTTTCTACTCTTTCTTCTCTTCTTAAGTGTGCAAGAGGAACAGCATGTTTTCTTGTGCCATATTTCTTGGAATCAGGAAATTCTTTTCTCAGAACTGCAGCTTAAGTGTTTCACATTTTATACATCCCCGCAGGCTGCGGTACTTTGACATAACTGGATGGATATGTTAAATGCTTATGAAATATGATGTGCTGTATGATATATGACATTTAATATATGATATTTTTATTTTGCGGATGGTGTAATCTCACGTCACTAATGTATTATGATGTCACAGCATGGCGTGGTCCATCTTTCAGCCGCAGACCTCATACATTATTCATGTCCACGTCAGAGATTGTGCTAAAAATATCTCACCACACCGATCGTTACATTCTTTATGGCCAGCGCTGATTGCTTGAGGACAGACACGATGTGCTTTTCTCAACAACCACAACAAAATACAGGCAATTGGAAAGTAACATGCCTGAAAACACTGATTTCAGTACATTGCACCCTAAGGAATGCAGGCCGCTGTTCTTAGATTATGCAAAATTGTTATTTAGTTTAAGAAGGTTAAAGCAACAATTGATCACGTTCATGAACCATTGATTTGCTGCATTCCTGTTGGTTGCATTAGTGGGGGGAGACATTAACATTCTAGAGAGCGTTTATGCAGGGATGGATGGCCTTTTGCTTTCAGAACCGCTTTAATTACTTGTGATTCAAGATTCAACAAGGTGCTGGAAAAGAGTTCAGTCCATATTGACATTTATACAGGGTTCATACGGTCAAGGAAAACCTGGAAAAGTCATGGAATTTTGACATGGCATTTTCCAGGTCTGGAAAAGTTTTGGAAAAACAGAAAAGCCCACAAAGTTTTGGAAAAGTCATGGAAAACAGATATCTGTATTCTTTAATATACGTTAGTTGTCTTTACTACTTTTCTGTCCTTGGCCAATCACATACTCTCATATTATTAGTGCGGTGTAAGCATCAATATAAATTGAAACTAAATAGATTGTTGCGTGTTTTACGATATGCTGTAATAAATTTTAACATGTTTTTTACCACGCATATGTAGACATTGCATGAAACATTAGGTCATGAAAATTTACTTGAAAGTCTTGGAAAAATCATGGAAAAGTGTAAAAAGTTTTGTAGTAAAAATGTGTATGAACCCTGATTATAGCATCACACGGTTGCGGCAGATTTGTCAACTGCACTAACTACCAATGTGTGCCAATGAAAATATTTTTTTACATTACTCCACCACCAGCAGATGGATTCATGCTTTCATCATGTTCATTTCACAATCTGACCCGTGAATGAAATCAAGACTCAGGCAACCTTTTTGCTTTGCTCCCCATTTTGATGCTTGGCTTCAACTTCTTTCACAGATAAACTTTGACTTGTCTATTACATATACAGCCATAATATTGGTTAATTGGTAAAAACTGGTTAAGCAGAAATACAATGTACCTGATAAAGTGGTTGATGAGTATAAGTTATAGTTGTTTACCATGGCTACAGTAGCCCCTGCTGGTACATGTTGTTACTACAAACATTAGATTTTTAGTTTCAACCAGTATCTTTGTGACTATTCTCTATACCACATTAACCACTGTGTGTATGGGACATTTAAATCTCAAATATTCTTTATTGGGGTTAATTTACAGTTATCTGTTGTCTATAGATTCTAATTGAGGGAGGGGTGTAAAAGTAAGAAGTGGACTAACAAAATTAGCTTAAATATATTTTTGTTGAACAAAATTTGATTTTATAGTTGATGCTAACAAATGTGAACAATAAACTACAAAACGTTCAAAATCACAGCATCAATTAATGAAGGGCGCGCATACATCCTTTCATCAATAGATGGAGCCTCTAAACCAAACATGAAGTCTTCGTGGTATGCCGCCTGACACCTTGTGGGGCATATCTTAAATTATAGCGAGAGGAACTACAATAACAATCATATTTTTAAGTTGTGCTATTTTATCATAATCTTTAACTTACGTCTGCAAGTACATTTGCGTCGACCTACAATTAAGAACAAATCCGACAATAAACTACGGTTTAATAAACTATACATCTTTAAGCCATTTTAGCATTCACACATGAGCAAATTCAAAAGTAACATGGCAGCAAAAAAGCACAAAGGGTAAACAACTATTTTTGTTTATCCTATTTTAAATCTCCACAGATAAGCAGAAAAAATGAATAAATGAAAGGTAATTTATTAAAGGCATAGTTCACTCAGAAATGATAATTACCTCAGCATTTACTTACCCTCAAATGATTTTAAACGTTTACAAGTTTCTTTCTTCTGTTCAACTAACGAAGATAATTTGACAAAGGCTTGTTGATGCATTGACATCCATAATATGAAAAAATACTTTGAAAACCAATGAGAACCATTAACCAGAATTTTGTAAAATAACTTCTTTTGTGTTCAACAGAAGAGAGAAACTCGAATAGGTTTTGGGTAAGTAAATGATGACAGAGGTTTCATTTTTAATTAGTCAACAACGGATAAGTACCCTTTATTGACCTATAGAGGACACTATTCTACAATAAAAAAAAGGCAAGGCAACATAAGGCAATTTTGATTTTGCCAAGGAGATAACAATGAGAAATGGCCTTTTGTATTGGATTTCCGTTGTTTGTAAACTTTTTGTTAAAAACATTAGCCGCATGAGGACAGGCAAAGAAGTGCTTTTTGTAATCTGAGTAGTTGATTATGGATCTCCAAAGTGCTCGTCATCATGAGAAATAAGTTGTCTAATTTATTCTCAACATTTTTCCAAACAAGGTGAGACATGCCAAGATGTGTCACCTCCTATCATTTATGCCAATGATGAATGAGATCATTATTTGCAGATCAGAATTACGCTGCATGCTAATTTACACTAGACACTAAGTTCACAGTAACTTTATAGAGCCTAATGCTTAGCATGTTGTTTCAGTCAGGAATCAGTAGCTATACTGCAAATCCTTGTGTGTTTTGTCCAGCTAAAAGCCTTGACAGCTGGCGTTCTTTACACGTGCTGTCCATTTATATTAATTTAGGTTTTAGCCTGGCTCAAAATGCTCTGTTATACAGCCAAAACTGTTGCCTGTGGCCAAAACTGTTAAGCATCGAGCCTTTGTTTTGGTTACAGATAAATATCACAAAAGAGAAAGAAGAACCAATAAAAGACAGAGAAGGGGGGTCAGATCTCGAGATTTCTCTCCCCAAAAGACCCCCAGGAGAAAACAAGAGGAAGTAATAAAAACCGGAGCCTCTGCTTACAAAAAACTCTTAATACAACATAGATTTGATTTAAAGCCTACTAACAGCTTTTCTGCTTGTGAAATTAATTGCGTTGCCTTTGTATCCTTTTAATACCTGCTTTGCGTTCAGCTCCCTTGTTTATTCTCATTATCAGATGGCCATCCTGGTATCTACCTGGTGCTTTGGTGAGAGTGTTCATCTGAGAGCCGACGAGTGCCAGACATATGGATTTGATCAACAGGCCCCGTGCTGATGTTTTCTTTGGGCATGTTGACAGGCCGATAGACAAATGTCTCTCTTTCTCTCTCTCCTTCACACACACACACACACACACACACACACACACACACACACACACACACACACACACACTTATTCCCTCACAAAGGCATTGGCTGACAGACAGTCTGGAGTGCTCCAATGACACACAACCAGACTCAAGCACTCCAGGACAAGCAGAGGAATAAGAAAGAACAAGTAGGGGATAAGGAAGAGAACGGGACAAGAAGAAAAAGAGAGAGACACTCACGCCTCTGACTGCCCCTTTTTTCCTCCTCCGCCGCTGCTCTCTCTCCCTCTTCTTTCTCACTCCTTTTCTGAGTCTCTCACACACACACACCCTCTCTCATTCTCACTGAACTTTTTTCACTGTCTAGCTCTTTTTAAATGATTTTCAGAGAGAGGAGAGACGCATTTGGAGGGTGTCTGATATACAGGAGCTCCACAGATGCCTGAGCCCCACACAGAGATAGGAGACTCACCCTGCTTGGAAAAAACAAAAGAAGAGGAACAACAGGAGGACTGCGACTAACGACTGTATATTGACTGTATATCTCATAACCACTGTTGGATGCTGGTGTTTGCGGCGTTATCATGGTGACACTAAGACTTGCATTGACTTTGAGGTTAACCGTGCTGCTCTTGTACTGGTCAGGCTGTACCTGTTGGCCAAGCCATGCTCAGCAATTCTCCCTACAGTCTTTGCGTCAGACATCTCAAGCCCGGCAAAACCTCTCGGAGAGTGCAGAGAGCAAAGTAGAACGACTCGGACAGGTTTTCCGAAAGAATGTACGACTTCTTCGGGAGCGGGGAGGTTGTCTGGATCTGGTCTTCCTTGTGGATGAGTCTTCCAGTGTGGGAGCTTCCAACTTTAGGAGCGAGCTGCGATTCGTCCGGAAGATGCTGTCAGATTTTCCGGTGGCTCCTGAGGCAACACGTGTAGCACTGGTGACCTTTAGCTCCAAGAGCCATGTGGTTACAAGAGCAGACTACGTGTCTGCACCCAAAGCCCACCAGCACAAGTGCTCGCTCTTCAGTAAAGAGATCCCCTCCATCACCTACAGAGGAGGTGGCACCTACACCAGGGGGGCTTTCCAGCGAGCAGCGGTAAGAGCAGCTGTGTAATCACAATGCTTGGGTCTGTGGATGTGAGAAGGAATGTAACCAGCTGATGAAATTTTGTAGGAAATAATGGAAGAATAGGGTTCAAAGGAAAAAGAGCTGACAAACCCAGAACCATTTAGATTGAGTTGTTGATGAATGTTCAGACTTTGATTTATGTTGGATGTATTTAAGATTTCTCTATTGATCTTTAATGTTCTTAAACAATTGGACAAATAGATAGCTCCTGAATCTAAATTACCAAAGCACATTTAGCAGAAACAGGATGCGAAGTTAAAATGATGGAGAACTGCATCTCCAGATGTCATCTCTAAGTTAACACATGGTTTCCTCTGTACTCTAATCTGAGACAGATAACCACAGGTTATATGTAGGACTGTCCATAACAGTGGGTCACACTTTTTTTAATTTGCTCATATGTAAATGGTAAGCATCCTTTGTCCCTTATTACAAAAATAAAGGAAGACAGGTTTGTAGTTCTCCAAATTGGAATAACTTGGGAATTCAGGATCTGGAAAGATTGCAAAGGTGGCGACTTGCATCAAACAAATTATTTTTTTCTTTTAACAAACTCAGTCTCACTTAACAGCATTGCTAAAAATTGCAGCAAAATGATTTACTGCCTCATCTTGCAGCCTACTGCAGTTTCTACTCCCTTTTTCCGTTACAAATGGTCATGACGTCCTTGTTTTCAGACATTTTTCTTGTCCTGAATGACATTTGTGGTTTGAAAAATGGTTCCGCTAACCCAGATCTGCAAATGTATTAAGTTATGGAAGCACCGCAGGAAAGTCCTTTTGTTCATATGCAATTAATTGGCATTGCAGTCAAACTGTAATATTTCATGGCTTTTGGCTCCTTCCGTTCCGTCTAAATGGCGTGGCGGTCTGGAAGCGTTTACCAGACACATTTTCAATCTTTCAGAGCTGCAGAGGTCGAAGGCCTTCTCCACAGTTCTCCTCTGGCCAGCCAAAGTGCACAGAGAGGCCAAACCTCTCTGATCAGATCTGCCTTTAAGCAAGAACATCCTCAATTGCCAAGCCTCTAATTCATTTACTTCACTTTATTTGGAGAATGAATTGTTGGACTGGCTCTAAACGCATTATAGTTTGCTACGGCTGTTAACGGATAAAGACGGCATTGTGTAGTCACACAAACCCAACATGCTAATACTCAGCAGGGTGGTGAAACGTTCAGAATGGACTTTTCTAACCCTTTTATTCTAAATTTGGATTGAGATAGCAAACAGGATGCAGCATTCAAACCGAATGTGACAACGTAGAATTAGATTGATTTGAAAAGTAAACAAAAACCGCTTGCTATTCTAACAACTTAAACATTAGTTTTTAACTATGAAGCAATTATTGTAAGATTCACTTTAAATGTTATTGAGACAAAAGGTTTAGATGATGGATGGATAGAAGGTTAGACAGATGTGTGTGGCCTACTCAGTGAAACTCAAATAATTTTACCCAACACAGACTTTCCACAACACAATAGGCCAATGTTTCTGTTCTTATGTAATCACTCGTAGGTTCTCCCTGTGCTCCGTCTAACCTCAGTGTTTGTCTGCACTTAGTGGGCATCCTAGGTTGCCAGATCCCCAACTCCTTCTCCGTTTGCCAAACCAGAGCACAACTAGCTCTCCATAAAACTTGTTTCCCTATCATGCTGTCCTTCTGAAAGCTAGCAAATGCTTTCAGTGCTTTCCAAATTTTTAGCCTGCTTTTCTGATCAGCCTCCATCGGGAGTCATTACACTGAAGTCCTTGACCAAATGGATTTGAAATTTCTCTATGTCTCTAGTAACATTCTTCCTTTCACTAGCAGGGGTTCTATTAAAGAGGGGAATTCTAGACAAGCACCTACTGTACCCACACATACATCACAAGAATATTTAGCTTTTTCCACCTTAAAATAAGACTAATGTCAATTTATCAGTATGGAGGTCTAAAGGGCAGTGATATTTTTTGCAATACTGTTAACATACATCCCTCCCTTTTCATCTCTACATGACCCTTTCTCCTACAATCCTTCATTAGAAATTCCAGAGAATGTTTCTCTAAAGTGCCATTGACCCCTCTGACCTGTTTCCGAAGCCCATAGCAGCAGGAGCGGTACTGTCATCAAGTCTAGACAGATCAACGTGTCCAAATATCTCATATTGTGTCTGCGAAAACATCTGTCAGCAACCTTCAGAATGTGCTGCACAAAAAAAAACAGGGACATAAAAGCAAAGAAACATAATGAAAGAGCTGGGACAGATGTCAAAATGAGCATTCACTACGAATGCATTACACATTTTACAGCAATATTTATTCACTATATAAAAGATCACATTTTCCCCCAAAAATTAGCTAGTCAGAAAAGATGTAAGTGAATAGGAAAGTCATAGCAGTAAGAGAGTGAAGTGGCTGTACTGTACATAAAATGCCTCTTTAGCTTTGCATGCACTGATGAAACTCTGGCACTTCCTGAGGCGGTATTTGTGTTATTAATTAAGACTGATTAGGGAGATCCTTATGAGAGACAGCCTGTACTCCACGAACCCTGATAAAACAGCCAGGAATGCCTTTAAACCAGCCTGAGAGCCACAGATATGTCTGCAGACCGCCAGATAAGGGCACTTCGGTCTTTAACTGTCTGACGAGGCAACATGTTTCACAATGTATCAGTCCTAGTTAGAAGATGAATGGCAAATCTGAATGTGTTGGACGAACAAATTTAATGCTTTATGTTAGCTTTAAAATGGCTTATCTTCACAGTGTTTGGTGTCAATAAAATGAAACATATGGTACCTAAATACATAAGCAGCAGAAATATGCATAAAAAAGTGATGGAACTACAAAGAGAGACAGCGTGAGACTGAAGAAAAGACTCTTATTGTCTGGGAGACACATGTGAGGGTAAAATGAATGCAATGTGATGGCATGAGAAAACCTTCATCTGTTCTTCATTCATCTGTTGTCCAGCGTTAATATTGCAGGGAAACAGGAATACTTCATTCTTAAAAATAAATGTTTTTCATTGCCATTGATGGTTCCATGAGAAACTTTTAACAACCATGGAAACTTTTTCCCAAATGGTTATTTTCAGTGGAAAGGATTTCTTTCGATTTTTAAAATCATCTTTATACACACACACAAAAAGAACTGTCCACTGAAATGTTCTTTGAAAACCTAAAATGAAAACACACTCCTAAAAATAAAATTCTCTATTGCCATTAATGGTTCCATTAAGAACCTTTGACATACATTTAACCTCTTCATTCTACAAAAGGTTCTTTAAAAAGTTCGGAAAATATATTTTTTTGTTCTTTTAAGAATCTAATCTTCAGGGATCCAAAAATTGTTGTTCTATGCATGGCATGGCTTTGAAAGCATCATTTTGGAATGTTTCTTTTTCTTTCTTTTTACAAAGTAGACAAAAAAATGAAACAACTTTGAAATGTACTCATCTTTGAAATATATATGAGTCTATATAATATAGAGATGGGTGGCTCTCAATCAGAAGACCTCAGAATACTTTAGACAAATGGTCTCAAACTCAATTCCTGGAGGGCCGCAGCTCTGCATAGTTTAGCTCCAACCACCTCCAACTCACACCTGCTTAATAGTCTCTAGTAGTCTTGAACACCTTGATTATTTGGATCAGCTGTGTTTGATTAGAGTTGAAGCAGAACTGTGCAGAGCTGCGGCCCTCCAGGAATCGAGTTTGAGACCCATGCTTTAGACCTTAAGATGACTTAAACCTAAACCTAAAGTGATTTAAAACAGGATCAAACAAAACATATATATATGGTAGAAAAATGTTTGGGAACAGTTTACTTGAAGGGGTGTTTATAAGTCTTATAAACACCCCCTTCAAGTAAAGTGTTACCAAATAATTGAATCATTATCTTTCATTATGATTCAGAACATCACAACTAAAAAAGTCTTTTGCAAGCCTATAATCGGGGGACCCTCAGGTCAAAAAGGTTGAGAACTATGGTTAGGTTCCACCTGATGATGTCCCTGTTCGTGTCGTAACCAAACACTCTAGCTTCTTGAATAATAAGTCAAAGTATATAATTATAGTCACACATGCAGGCTGCGTTACTGTGAAATAATGTCTCGCCTGCAGTTTTCACCTCAAGCCAAACCTTCAGTCTCACCTCAGATTATTCCTGTTATTAACCAACTTTCGACTTCACGAGTGCCCTTTTCCACACCCTGAGATCTACACACGCAAATGCTCCTTGGAACATTTATATACTGAAAAACGGCTCAACACAGTGATTAGTGGTAACTGGACGCTGGAGTAAGTCAAATATAGAGCAGTGGGAGTGAGTTCGGTCTAACTGCACCACCAGCACTGCACTGCCCAAAAAATGTGTGATATTATTGCAAGAAAAAAGAAGACAAATTTAGACAAAAGACATAGTTGCTGTTCATTTCAGCTATTCTAATGGCCCCATGTGATGAGGTAATTTCTCTAACAATGCAAGGTCACATTTCTACTCTGAAGCATGTGAAGATGAAAGCATGCCTTTTTCCACCAGCTGCATATACGCTCCACCAACAGTGCGTAATGTGGAGGCCAAACTTCATCATCCAGAATCACCTGCGACTCCCAGATGTTATTTTTTGTTTTAGGAGACCACTGTGGCTGTGGGATTCATAAATGGCAGCAGGTGAAGGCTGACAAAGTATCAACTTAAGTGTGCAGATAATTTTGCTGTCATAACATATACAGTAAAAAAAAGTTCATATAGGGTCAGTGATTTATTTAGTTAAAAATGGGCCAACAGAAAGTGAACTTTTGGTACTGAAGAAACAATAACACAAATGTGTTGAATTCATCGAGATCGATTATATTGCTTTTGATTGAATTGAATTTTCACAGTCACAGGGGTTCCTCAAGGATCTGTTCTTGGTCCCCTTCTATTTACACTACATCAGGGAACCATCATCCAATCACATCGTTTCTTTTATCATTGCTATGCCGATGACATGCAGCTCTATCTTTCATTTCATCCGGATGACCCAATGGTAGCTACAAGGATCTCGCACTGCCTGAAGGATATATTGGCTTGGATGAAAAACCATCACCTACAGCTTAATCTGGCAAAAGAAAATCATTGAGATGAGTTAAATGGCTTTTGATTGATGATGTGATCTCATTTTTCACACCATCTCTAAATGTGAGCTTTACCGACCCAAAATAGGCTACCACAAAATATAAGACAGAATTTTTACCATAGTTAAAAGGGATATTTGGAAAGTTTTTTCTTGTACACAATTACCTGATATGTTCTTTGTGCAGGCAGCTTGTTACGAAATATAGGTTTTTTTTAAGTAATTATAATGACAGTATCATGGTGCATGTGTCCTCATGAAATTGTTTTTGACTGGTCTTATCAATCAAAATGCTGGATTGTTTAAATGCACTTAAGGGACTTTACCGATAGACTCTTACATGCTTTTTTTTTCCAATTTCCAATTCACAAAATGTATGTTTACACATTTAATTTCAACAATATGAATATTTTCTTGGGATTGAAACCATGATTGTTGCACAGATATAGCTCAATTATCTATCAAGCTGCACAGATCCCACATTTCATGTAGATGAAGGGTCATAATGCATTGTCTTGGTGATTCATAAAATGTAAAATCAACAACCACTGGCACTTTAAAAGTCATATATATAAATATATACAAGCAGCACAAGAAAATTAATACCCAATAACTCCTGACCGAGGTCTTATAAAGCAAAATAATTGGCCTGAAAGAAATTGAACATTATTATATACATTTTTCTTTTATAATAAATTACTTCCTCAAAGGGAGGTGGCGCAGTGGGTAGCACGATCGCCTCACAGCAAGAGGCGATCGCTGGTTGGAGCCCCGGCTGGGTCAGTTGGCGTTTCTGGATGTTCTCCCCGTGTTCGCGTGGGTTTCCTCCGGGTGCTCCGGTTTCCCCCACAGTCCAAAGACATGCGCTATAGGCGAATTTAACAAGCTAAATTGGCCGTAGTGTATGTGTGTGAACGCAAGAGTGTATGGGTGTTTGCCAGTGTTGGGTTGCGGCTGGAAGAGCATCCGCTGCATAAAACATATGCTGGATGAGTTGGCGGTTCATTCCGCTGTGGTGACCCCTGCTTAATAAAGGGACTAAGCCAAAAAGAAAATGAATGAATGAATTACTTCCTCAGAGGGAAGATAAAGACAAAACACGATGAATGCAGTCATAATTTATTTTGTAGGCGCGAGAAGCTCTTTGGCAGTGTAGCCACTCAAGACAGTTCTGGGAGGTAATAATACCAAACCACTTTGATGATGGACTTTGGCTAAGGCATTTTCTGCTGGCTTGTCCAATAATGTTGTCCAATTGTGCCCTAGTTCTGACAGAAATACCTTTTTTTGTTATCACATGATATTTTAAAACGAAATCACACTTTTTTGATGCACATGCTGGAATTTATTCAGTAAATTTGTTTCCATCTTGATTATGCACATTTTTTTTTATTGAATAAAAAAAGTGTATCCTACTCAGTTGTGTGCATTTTCTAAATGAATGCGCATCTTGGTGTTTCCATTAAGCATTTCTTTTGTGATGGTCCAAAATGCACATAAAAATAGGTGAAAATTATATTTGAAAACTGAATTTAGAATAATATCTAAAAATATTATTATTCCCACAAAGTTTTACTATTATCTAATTCCGGAGGTAGGACCTTTAAATAAGGGCCCTATGCAAAGGCGCCTGATCTATGCCTGTGTCCACACTATGATATGGGGGCTTGTAATTGGCAGCTCTGTAGAGGCTTCTCTTAAAATACCTCACAGCTAAGGCTGCAGTTATGCCCTTTAGTATTTAAGGCTAAAAGCACAAAACAGTCAGGTTTCGCCCACAACACTCTAAGTAGCACTTAGTGTGTATTTTTGTTTGCATATCTGGAGTCATTCACGTATGTGCTTGTGTACACGTATGTTTCAAGGGGGAAGGGTAGGATGTACCATAGAGGAGAAGCTACGGAAGTGTTGAAATGGATAACAGTTCAGCCTGTCAACAGCAATGCACGGTCTGTTCTCACTGAAAATAGATGCCTCACTTTCCCCCTGTGCTATTACTGCTTAACATTACTGACCCGTGAGCTTCCTAGACGCCGGTCTGGAAAACACGTTACCTAGGGGCTGTTGCATATATATATAT
>CAIGQV010000818.1:19772082-19856736 GCA_903798115.1 Danio jaintianensis | reverse complement strand
TGGGAGGCAAATAAATTTCAGGCATGCAGCGGGAGTCTCCCACGTGCAAAATCAACTGGGTTTTCTATCTAGAGTTTCAACAGCTCAGCTTTGGAGAGCAAAATGTTTACCCTCAAATGTTTTTTAACAGGATTTATAGCAGACTTGCAGGAAAATATCAGTAACAGTGAGCGGTTTTCTTTTTCAGGGGACTATAGCTTCAAATGGCTTGTGTCCATCTAGTGGGCTTGTTTTAGCTGTTTAGGTTCATGTTGCTGGTATTCTTTGCCACTGAAAGCATAACATGTCAAAACAGCTCCGACCTCCGAGCAAGCAAATGAATGCACTCTGGTCACATGTTTACTCCATTCTGGAATGCTTCAGATGGAGATATCTCCTCAACAACTCTAAGCAAATCTCCAAAAGTTAGTTTTTGATTTAATTTTTTGTCCTGCATTGCATTGATCTCAGCTATCTGTAACACCATTTGCATTTAAAGGGATAGTTCACCCAAAACTGAATATTCTGTCATCATTTATTCACCCTCCACTTGTCACAAACCTGTTTGAGTTACTTTCTTTCTGCTGAACATAAAATAAGTTATTTTGAAAAAAGTTAGAAACCTGTAACCACTGATTTCCATAGTATTTATTTTCTTCTCTACACTGTAAAAAAAAATATATCTGTAAATTAGGAGTTTTCCCATATTTTGTGATTTGTGCTTTTATTTATTATTTATTTATTTATTTATGGTTTTTGATTGCATTATGGAACCTTGATCTTTCTTCCAACCACTTTTAATCTTGAAAGTTTCAAAAAAGTAACTTTTATTAACATGTTTAATAGATTAAAGTGACATATTGTCCTTTGGGTTATAACATTGGGTTAACAAAAACCTTTGTAATAAACTGTCAGTACATTTTCTGTTATTTTGCAGACTTATTTCTCTATATAGTATTTCTTACACATTATATTATTTCAAACTAAAATGTCAATTTTAAGTAACTTTTTTTTACTGCAGAGTTGAATTTTCAACATCAACATCCCATAATGCAATTCACAACTGTAAATAAACGAAAAACACATGTGAGTCACAAAATACAGACATCTTTTTAATTAACAGATATTTTTTACAGTGTATTGATGTTAATTACTGGTTTTAATTTTATTTTGTGTTAAACAGAAAAATAAAAATCATACAGGTTTGAAAGCACTTGAGGCTGAGCTGAGTGAATTTTCATTTTTGGCTAAATTATCCTTTTAAGAGAAACACCAAGAGCACTGTCTGTGTATTTTTTTAATGATTTCTGACCTTACTTCAGATTTATGACATGGTAAGGTGTCCGAGGGGTTTGGAAACAGAATACCCTGGTGTTATGATAATAATTCACTGAGCATGCCCATTAACCCATGAACTGAATAGAGGATTATGTCTACACTGGCAGCTGGAAAAGGCGCACTGATTAAAGAGAGTGGGATTCTGTGCAGACATGTCGACCCACAACATGGACACTTGAGTCCGAAAGCTTCAGCAGCTGACTTGTTTTCTTAGTGCCCTTTTAGGCAATGACTTTGCAGCTTGCATTTGTGCATGACAATATCTCACAAAACAGACTTCTATGGAAGGATGAACATTTAATGATCTAAAAACACTAGAAATGGATATAGAAATCATTTTATCACTAACAAGATCTTTAAAAAAAATGTGCCATAGACTTTAAAGAAGCTTTTAGTTGGTCAATGGCACAGTCTATTTCAGTTGCATCAAAATAGCAATGTGCCAACAATGAGCCTTAACTCACCTCCTTTTCAGACGACCATGCTCGGCACAAATCGGTGAAAATACAATTGCTATTTGAACAACGTGACACAGGATGTAAAAATAATACCTGCGCCGAAATTAAAATAGCAAACAAAATACAAAAAAACACTAGGTGCTGCATTGAACCAGAAAACTTGAGATGCAATCATTATTTCAAGGCCAACTGTCACTGAATTGAAAGCACAGAATTTGGGATATCATGGGACCAAGATTGACAGGCCAAGAGTATGGTGACCAAATTTAAGATTTCTTTAATCACATTAATCACATCACAATTCACTGTTGAAATATACACATTTAAAGGTGGCTATTGACCTTATTCTGTGATGTGGAAGTGCGCTCGTTTTTGCAGTTGTTTTAGAACTTCTGATCCAGTTGCTTATGGGAGAAATGACTAGGAATAAAAAATGTCAGAAAACAGTCCAACTACTTGCTCTACAAACAAGTGTGTTTATGTCTATCCATAAAAAGTAGAGTAATATAATAAGAAAATGTCAGTTTGCAACATTAAGCAGCAAAACGAGCTGTTGTTAACATCTAAAAATCAAAGGAAGTGAATGAGACCGGAAATCTCGAGCCAAAAAGATTCCAATGGCTGCGCCCGCTCGTACGTGAAGAATAAGGTCAATAATAAAAACACATTTTCAAGACTGTTCAATAAATGAGACATTACTAACAAGTTAAGTAGACAAAACAATGGTGAATATGTCAATTTTGACTGAATATGACAAGAGTAGCTATTACTGATTCTGCTATTGTCACATCACAATAGCCTGCTAATAGCGCTGGTAATGGTAGAAAATATGTATGGGAAAAAACATGATGTCTGTCAAAACAAGTTGAAGATTCAACATGTTTTAAAAGCCCAGCATATCACAGGCAGATACACACTCATACAAAGAGTCTCTGGATCTTGTCTTATCACTGACAGCAGAGACTCAGAGGCTGCTGGGGCTCCTTGTCTAATGGCTACAAACATACACACATGTTAGTGTTTAGATCACGCTAAGTGAGACTGCCAACATGACACACTGTGGCATGTTCAAAGACATCTGCATGACTTCACAGAATTAACTGCTGCATATTAATCATGCTTGCATAAACACACCCATGCATTCAGGCATCACTGCTTACTGAAATAAACGAAAGGGGTCACACTTTACAATAAGGTAGTCACCATTGACTTCCATAGTATTTGTTTTTCCTACTATGGAAGTCAATGGTTATCATCTTTCTTCAAAATATCTTCTTTAGTGTTCAACAGAAGAAAGAAACACATAGAGGTTTTTAACCACTTGAGGACGAGTAAATAGTGAGTAAATTTTCATTTTTGGGTGAACTATCCCTTTAACGTGAGTTAATGTATTTGATACAATGAACTAAGAATGAATAATACTTGTACAACATTTATTAATAATAGTTTAACGTGGCGGCACGGTAGCTCAGTGGTTAACACTGTCACCTTACAGCAAGAAGGTCGCTGGTTCGAGTCCCGGCTGGGCCAGTTGACATTTCTGTGCAGAGTTTGCATGTTCTCCCTGTGTTCTTGTGGGTTTCCTCCGGGTGCTCCGGTTTCCCCCACAGTCCAAAGACATGCAGTATAGGTGAATTGGATGAACTAAATTGGCCGTAGTGTATGAGTGTGTGTGTGAATGTAAGAGTGTATTCCCAGTACTGGGTTGCGGCTGGAAGAGCATTCACAGCGTAAAACATATGCTGGAATAGTTGGCGGTTCATTCAGCTGTGGCAACCTCTGATAAATCAGAGACTAAGCCGAAGGAAAATGAATGAATGAGTTCAACATGTACTAATGCATTATTAAATTCCAAAGTTGTGCATTGTAAAATGTTACCATTTTTGATATATACAGCATAAGGCCTGGTCTATATTCAAGCTTCTTTTGCTTGTCTAGACAGGAAAGGCTGTCTGACTGACATGTAAAGTGATCAGCCACAGACGGTTTTATTTTTACATGCTATTTTGGTGGGAAATAGCTTAAACACTGAAAAAATGGTGTATAAATAGTTTCAATCTAAAGCATCTAATAAAATTTCAAATATAATTTCAAAGAATCAAGTTCAACTAATGAAATAAAAAGACTTACTCCAACAGACCTTTTTAAATTCACAACATTTCGAAAATCAAATAATTGTCAAACCAACAAATAACTTTTAGGGTGTACTGCATAAAAAACAAAACGATTGTATAAACACCAAAAATAGCTGAAAATGTGTTCACTTGTGATTCAGCCTGTTCAAAGTGCTCATTATATCAGCCTAGTACCTTGTAAACATAACGTTTCTCCAGGCGGCCTGATAAAAAAACCTCTGTGTTCTTCTTCCTAGAAGTTGCGTAAAGGCAGCAATCAGATCAAAGCTTTGCAAACCGAGAAAATGCTTTCCAGCAACAAACACGAAACGGTCAGTGAACAGACTGTATACCGTCTTTGAGACTGTTTTACAGGTGACCCTCAGTTGTTACAAAGGGCCTTAAACCATCAAACGGCCTAAACTCAAGGGACTTTTGCATGTGTTAACTATTAAAAGAAGTGCCTTCACTAAGAGTGGCTCAAACAGTCGTTTAAATATCCACAATGTTGTGATTGCCTGAATTACTTGTAAACTGATTTGTCACAAACCTCTTTTTAACACAGCTAATTAGATTAGCCACTAATGCTAGTGATAAACCACCGCAGCTTTGATGATGGACAAGATGTATGTGTGTTTGTGCATAAAAAATTAAGTGGGTTTATAATGTGTAGGAGTGATTTAAGTAGTGTGTAATCCAGTGGGTGCAAACACAGTACATGCGGTTGCTAATAAGCATGTCAAATTATCCATCTCGCGGCGTCAGCAGTTGTTTTCTTTCTCCTATTTCTGTGATCTCCAATCGTTGTGTCTACACTCTTCTAATGATGTGCAGACATGTTTGTGTACCATGACCACCTCTGACTCATATCTAGAACCCCTTATGCCTTTATTGTCTTTGAGCTGCCGCCCCATAAATGCCCACAATCACACCCTGTTTTAGCCTATGGGCCAACTCCCATGAGGCCAGACCACAATGACATCACTGTGGTGACAACCAGCAGCATCTGTATATTTGTGTCTGGGTCTGTGTGTGTTAGACAGAGAAAGACGCAGATGCATTGGAGATTCCAGACTTGAGGTGTGTGCTATAGTGTCACTATATGTGTGTGTGTGTGTGTGTGATTGGATTTGTGCAAGTCAGTCTGTAATTATTGTTCCTGTCTGAGATGATTGAACTTCAGCCAATTAGACAATAAAGAGCAAAGCTGCTCTGTTTTCATCCAGTCCTTGAATTGGCCTTGTCTACTGACATTCACAACCCCCTCCCCTCCTTCTGTCTGAAGCAAAGAGACAGTAAATTTGGCTGCATTTAGAGCACCCTAAGAGAAAAATAAAAGATTTTCCCTCAGTTTTTCCAACCAAGCCTCCTAATTGCATACGTTTAGACATAAAAAGTCCTGTAAACAAATGTCGGCACGTGAATGTTAAATGCAACTATGCTTACCAGCAAGTTTTTCAGCTATTTGCTGGTTTTGGGATGCCAGTTGCATGTTTTCTAAGCATTACTACCAGAGGAGTTCTGGAAATATAAGACGGACTGCTTAAGGGTTAGTTCACTGACACACACACAGAAAAATCTGTCATTGTACTATTTCATTGAACTTGAAGCTTATTCTACTACAAAAAGTTTGCTAAAATGTTCAAGGATAAAATGTTTGTTTGTTTGTTTGTTTGTTTCTTTCTTTTGCAAGATAATGTTTGTGATTGCATTATTCACACAGTACAGAAAATCAAATTTACTATAAAGGTATCAAAATGCATCAGAAATGTATATATATTAGGGGGGTTTAACCTTTATAAGACAGTGTGGAGTGGAGACTGATCGAATAAAAAATAGTTTAGCCTAAAATTAATTATGCAATTCATATGAAAATAAATAAATAAATAAAGCTAATAAACCGTTTTTTTCTTACGTAAAAACGTAACCATAAACAGCAAACTGAAATGAATTTCATGCATAATATTGAAATTTCACTGAAATCGTGAAGTCTTGAGGTACATACAGTAGCTACCAAAAAAGATCCTCACCCCTTGACATTATACAGGGTTGATAGTTTTGTACTGTAAAACCATCTTTGGGGATTTTAAATAAATGAAAAAATGGCTAATTTTTTTTTTGTCATTAACTCACAGCAAATCCTGAGGCAGTCACGGGAGAACGCCACGAAGGTGATCTTCCTCATCACTGATGGATACTCAAACGGCGGAGACCCACGGCCGGTGGCGGCAGCACTGAGGGAAAGAGGAGTTGAGATTTTCACGCTGGGCATCTGGCAAGGAAACATCCGCGAGCTACACGAAATGGCCTCACAACCCAAAGACCAGCACTGCTTCTTTGTGCACAACTTCGCCGAGTTTGAAGCGCTGGCTCGACGCGCTCTTCATGAAGGTGATCATTCAGAACACAAGCTTTTCAATTATGAAATAGTCAATGCAGAGTAAATTAAGGCAATTTATTTGATGATTCATACTGTTCTAACCTTTTGGGTTTCTAATTAATGAGTTGTTGCTCCATAAAAATTTTCCATACTCAACGGTAATGTAATTTTAATTATAAATATTAATCATAGTTTTACTTCAAATAATACAAAATATTCATCCGTTAAACTAGTAATCACAAAATTAACAATATTTTAACCATATTTCTGGTAACCGTGGTTATACAAATGGTAATCAATATTCTAAAAAATCAAACAATTATGGTTACTACACTATTACTATAACAAAACCATGGTTAATTTTTGTAAGGGTCTGTATAAAGCCAAGCCTTATTTAGAAAGTGGGAACACTACATAGTGGTAACCATAGATTCCACAAAAAATTATTTAGTTCATCATGTCAAATTAATGTGGTGTCATATTCAAAAACGTGAATTGATTAAGCTTTTTTTTACTGTAGGAATAATCATTTTAGTAGCTATGATGTTTAAACAGAAACTGTGGTTACCATAGTGAATGTTTCTAAAGTGAAATAGAAGGCCAATCCATCTCATTTTTCCTGAGCCTGACAAATATGAGCCCTTGTTAATCCCGGTGTAAAAGAAAACTGGTACGAAAATAATTCAGTGTTATTATTTCCTTTGGCTGCCTTGCTTATAGCAGATACTTCATATCAGAGCTCTGAGCTCACAGCCAGTGAACTCAAAAGACCATTTTCTTCACAATGACATCACCCACCTACACTCAACACTCAGAGAGACATAAAACAAAGCTGGATCTCAACAGATCAATCATTGGCTTTGGGCAAACTTATCTGAGGCATTGTTTGTTTCCACCCCCTGTTGTGATACCATGTTGGTTGTATCCTTTTCAATGATTGAGCAGACTCCTCCAGCTGCATAGCCCAGTCTTTATATGCCAACATCTGGAGCAATGCGTTTGTTTGTATTTAGCAAGACAAAATGCTCCTGCCAAAGTAAAGGCTTTTATAGTTTGTTAGTAATGCAGAAGATGCCAATATAGAAACAGACACACACTTTTCCAGAGCAGCTTGGAGTCTAGTTAGACTGGTAGAAATAGATGAATTATGAGGCAAAATAATTTTTACGCCAACAAGTTCTTTTACATCAGAGGAAAAAAACGCAAAGTCAGTGTCATTCTCTCTTCCAGATCTTCCAACTGGAAATTATATTCAGGAGGATCTGACTCAGTGTTCATCATTGTGTGAAGGGGGAAAGGACTGTTGTGACCTGATGGCCAGCTGTAAATGTGGCACACACACAGGACAGTACGACTGTGTGTGTGAGAAAGGATACTACGGAAAAGGACTTCAACATGAGTGCACAGGTAAGAGTCCTGTGACCTGTATAAAAAGTCCATTTCATTCCAAAAGCTTTTAAATAAATAGAAGAGGTTCTCAGAGACAAGCCGTGCTCAATACTCAGGGATGTATAAGGCTGAAATGTGAATTGAATGCTAACTCCTCTTTTGAATAGAAGTAAAAGAAGCACTTTCACCGAATATCCATAGAGACAGAGAAAACAGCATACAAATAGATGGGACATTGAAGCGTGATGCCAGAGTGGTGCTTTAGCTCCCATTTTGCTTTCATAACAAACCCATAAACATGATTTAAATCTTTCACAATCATCTCGTTGTGCACTGCAGTATTCCACGTAATGTGCTATGTCAACACTTTATTTGCAGTTTGCTTAACTTCATCTTAATCTGGCAATTCTCATTTTTTGCCCACCTCATAAAACTGTTTAAAGTAAAAGCAATGCTTCATTTAAATTAAGATCTATTTGCCTTTACGTTCATGAAGTGTGGTCCCATTAAAGCTATCTTTCATGCTCTGGTTAAAAAAAGACAGTCCTAAAATAATCAAATCGACTAATTAAACTGAGCAATGAGGTGGTAGGAAAGTGTTAGATGTACAAACACGGGGTGAACTGCAGATTTCACGTGATGGAAAGCTAATCTTCCGACAGATGTTATTGTTGCTTGCTTGCTTTTACACTTTATCGCTTTGAAGCAGTATTACTGTTCTTTCCCTCTCTCAACAGAGACACGCACTCAGTCCCCCTGAAAAGCCATATGTAAACACCTTGAAGTCTATTATAAATCTTATTTTAAGCCTTTAATATTAAACAAGCTTCACACAGGAAATGAATCTGGTATTTTGAGAGATAGTTTTGGAATAGTGAAAACTTTTACATGCAAACGTTCCTGCTAGAGAGGGTTTGTTTTACAGAGTTAAAAAAGCTTAAATAACCCATTTAACGGCAAGCTTGCATTTTTTTATTTATTTATTAAAATTATGTCTGGACACTTGCTAGTCTTGAAATGTTCCTAGTTAAAGCAACTGGAGCTGGATTCATCAAACATTTATTTAAAAAAAAAATCTTCTTAACTGATTTTCCGCTTATTCGTTAATTAATTAATTTATTCATTCATTCATTCATTCATTTATGTAGGCTATTAAGAATTTACATTCATTCATTCATTTTCCTTTGGCTTAGTCCCTTTATTCATCAGGGGTCGCCACATGGGAATGAACCGCCAACTTATCCAGCATATGTTTTACACAGCGGATGCCCTTCCAGCTGCAACCCAGTACTGGGAAATAAGAATTTACATTTTCATGAAAATTAATGTTTGAACAGCTTGTATTGAGACATTTTTACCATGGAAATCCAAAGGATGTACCATTTACTTTTACTTCTGAGTGCTTTTCTTTTGTTTTATGACAAACACATGCTTGTATGTTCAAGGTAATGCAGTGTGAGATATTCTGTATTGTAATGTCAATGTGTGCAAAGAAAATTATTAAAAGGTACAATATATAAAATTTTTCTATCAAAATACCAACATCTTTTAACAAAGTTATGTTTTTGTAAGCAGGAAGTTGCCAGGGAACAAAGGCATATTCAAAGGAAAGGGAATAAGTAGCAAATGCTGAAATGCATACGGTAGAAATACTCAGAACTCTTTTGTGTTTTGTAATTTTAATAAAACTTTAATAATTACAAACATGTAATAAATACAAAATTGTAATAAATACATGTAGAAATGTATAAAATTACAATGTTAGAAAGGAATATAGTCACATTTAGGAAAATGGTTGTATGGGTTTTATTTTAACAAAGTTCTTAATTACAAACTTGTAAAACTGTCAAAATCACTTATTCAGAAGTTCTGTTAAAAATTGAATAATGCTGCAGTTCACTGAATAGGTATTACTGGTGTCACTGGTATTGCTAATAACTCGTGTTTTTAATGCATTTTATATTCTGGCCCTTTTAGAAAAATACTAAAAAATATTTAATATTCCCAAAAATACTTTTTTCCCCTTGATCCTTTTTTTCTACATTTCTTTTCAATGACATCATAAAATACACAGCCCATAAAAAACATGGGGAAGAACCTATTGAAGTCAGCCACAATGATGAGAGTGTGTGCTTATTGTGATTATTACTGTAATCTGCAGTAGGGCTGCACGATACTGGAAAAATCGGACATGGCGATATTTCATATATATTGCGATATAAATACAATTTAACCAGATTGCTTTATTTGGAAAGAATTCCTTAATTTAGGTTGATCGGGATGAGTCTGTAGGGGATTGAATCATTTGCATAAAAAAAAATTAAATACCAATTTCAAGCATTGATAAATACATCCGAGCAAAGATTAAACAAATGAAATAAACAGTGCTTTACAGTCTTCAGTATTCAGGTACAGAACTTGAATATGCAAATGTAAAATGACACTATAATCTTCATCATATTAATAATTCTAGCAAATTAATCTTTATTAAAGTTACAAATTATACAGTTTCTTGTGCCTTAATGCTTTAAGCCCTTCTGAAATTCTCACACAGTAAAAACAGATGCAAATTATACATTTTTTACTCTATTATGGTTACAACTCCTGCTCAACTATTATCCCAACTCAACATTGCAGATCTTGCGATGTGACTATTGCGAATGCGCACATTGCGATATCGATGCCGAAACGATATATTGTGCAGCCCTAATCTGCAGGCACCTCAACGTCATGGCCTTTCATCTGCAGGATCTCCATATAGTCAGATAACTTTTGACGACTGTTATGGGTTGAAAGTGAGATATAATGAGTGTGATTCTGGCATTTAGCTGTAGTTGGCATAGTCTGTGAGATTCATAGTCATAATTGACATATCAGTAACTGATTTTGTCTTTTGGTCTTTCTCTGTATTTCGCTTTTGTCCTATTTATTTTGGATTTGATAACAACGGCCATAAACTCAGCTGTGAATCGCAACGAGATTTTGTCAGGGCGGTAGCATTCCTCACATTAATTTCTGTCTGACTGTTAATTAGCAGCAGAATGTCTTAATTAAAGACAGAATAGAAAGTCTTAGTGGGCCAGAGGGGGTTGGCTCCCTCTATGGAAGCCAACGGAAAAACAAAATGCCGGCCAGGGTTTTTTGGTTGGAGGATTGTTTTAATAATGAATGCAGTATATCATGTCATAAAGAGCAGATGGACAAAAAGCTGAACCTGGTAAGGTCATGATTTAATATGGCAGATATCAGCAGTACTTACTTTCTGAATGTGTTGTTTTGCTTCTGTACAGAGAAAAGTTACAGCCTGGGTCAAATTTGTTCCCACAGGTCAAGTTTTAATCTTTTGTTGATCTGTAGGGATTTAAAAAAAATGTACCAATGGAGTTTACCAGAAAGCTTGAAACGTACTAAACAGAGCTTAGTAACAAAAACTAAAGGCCATTTCATTTGATCTGACCTCTTGCCACCATTTTTTGAAAGTAAAACACGGGGGAACGTGGATGAACAAGTACAGAGAAAAGATGAATGACACCGTTTGCGAAGATGTGTTGTGTTTTGTTTGATTTCGCATTCCAGTGGTGCTATAATGACCTGACATTTTATTCAGTGTCACATTCTGGGTTAATCTCATACATCACCATAGATGCGGACACATAATACATCTCAGCTGGTGTGCAATAGGGACCGGTTGTCAGAGGTCAGAGTTCAAGGGTAGCGAAGGTAAAAGACACTGTTTTATTTCCTCAAATCGGGGCTCGTAAATATTTACCTTTAGCAGAATGCTCTAGATTCCACATGCGAGCCCCTAGACAAACATAAATATATCCAAGGAAAAACTCACAGAAAAGAGGAAAGTCGAAGGAATCTGGGAGATGTTGGCTTGGTAATGAGTGAGGAAATGTTGCAATCTTGTTTTTTGTGTGTGTTTGACCTCCTTCTGCTCCCTCTGTGTCTATCTCTCTCCGCTTTTTTCTCGCCTGGAACCCTGTGAGTAAAAAACACCCCCCATATGGTCTCTAGAGGCAATAAAAATGTACTCTGGCTAGGTTTAGGTTTAGTTGCGTATAATTGTGCATGCTTTTGTGCACGTGTGACGGCTCGCAATAACATGCATTTGGTTTTAAATCAAGAGACGCTTCGGTAGTTATGATATATTAGATGGTAAGATTGGAGGGCTGCAGTTAGAGTGAAGACATTCGTCAGACATGGTGACAGGCAGACTTCCAGTAAACAACTCTACAGTCCAATACCTCTCCAAGTCTGAAACCCAATATGTATCCAACTTTTGATTCTAGTATTTTCTTAAGCACGATCCTCCCAGCTCGGCAGACTTAAACAGCTGTAGACATCTTCGTATTTAGTCTTGGGCCGTGTCCCTTTATGTAGCCTAATTGGACTACACTCAAGTCATCAGTCTAATTTCAGACAGTTGCTGTGGTTGTAATGTAGAGTATCGTTTGGGAATAGTAATATTTAAAATGTTTAAATGTAAAGCAAAAAATACAAAGTAAATATAAAGTATATAATTATTAAAAAATTATACACTACACTACAGCCAATTTAGTTCATCCAATTCACCTATAGCGCATGTCTTTGGACTGTGGGGGAAACCGGAGCACCCAGAGGAAACCCACGCAAACACGGCGAGAACATGCAAAGTCCACACAGAAATGTCAACTGGCCTGGCCGGGACTCGAACCAGCGACTGTCTTGCTGTGAGGCAACAGTGCTAACCACTGAGCCACCGTGTCACCTATATAAACATACAATAAAATAAAACATTAAAAAATTTCTCTAAATAAATTTTAAAACATTTTTTTAAATTCTGTTTTAAAACATAAAAATGTACATTGTATACAAAGAAATACTACTTAAATACTAATACTGGAAATGTATCAAAAGTATGTCTAAAATCATACAGTATCTGCAGTGGACAGAGCCATTGTAGCTGCCTATACTAGACATGGCAAAATGAATATTCTAAATCAATTTCACCTTCATGTCAGCAGTAGCACGAGCATTTGATGTTTCTCAGAAATACAATGGGGTATAATGTTGGGGCATAAGAGCAGCATCAATGATGCACACAATCAATGATTATAACAGGTTATGTTGTCTTTAGTCACATTGCGCCACTTGTGTCAACAATATGCATTGAAAATGCTAAATATTTCTTGTCTCATCACATTCTGTTAGGAATTACATGAATCATGTAAATGATTCCACATTTTAAGTTCAAAATGTTTAGCAATTCTCTAATGTAAAACAGCAGTTAGATATTAAGTGTTAAAGCTGATGCACCAGACTGGAATTTTCACCCTTAAAGTAAAGCTTGCCTACTTTAATTTGATTATCCTTCTCAATCTTGGCATTCCGGTGCTACCCATACATTGAATTATTTGTGGCAGCCTATCATAATATTAAAACTTACTTCCACAAATATATTTTCCAAAAGGCTTTGACTTTTAAATAAACATTTTAAATAAACATAATCACTGCATGTTTCAAAATCAAAATGCGGCATGGGTGTTTTAATAAAAAGGTGGAAAAAGCGTCCTCCTTCAGAAACGTTTTAATACAATTGTCATGTAGTGACGCAGTGCTTTCATTGTAGAGGAAACCACTATTTCTGACAATCCATAAGGGCCTCTTGCTGGCAGAGAATAAATTTGCATTTACAACCAGCCTGTCTGTTGTGTTCTTTCAGACCAACAGAAAATTCAGTTTGAATATACAGTGCTCAGCATATATGAATACACCCCTCAAAAATCTATCTCTTAAATTATTATTTTCTATAAGATTCATTCATTCATTCATTTTCTTTTCGGCTTAGTCCCTTTATTAATCTGGGGTCGCCACAGCGGGATGAACCGCCAACTTATCCAGCATATGTTTTACGCAGCGGATGCCCTTCCAGCCGCAACCCATCTCTGGGAAACATCCATACACACCCATTCACACACATACACTACGGACAATTTTAGCTTACCCAATTCACCTATACCGCATGTCTTTGGACTTGTGGGGGAAACCGGAGCACCCGGAGGAAACCCACGCGAACACAGGGAGAACATGCAAACTCCACACAGAAATGCCAACTGACCCAGCCGAGGCTCGAACCAGCGACCTTCTTGCTGTGAGGCGAACGTGCTACCCACTGCGCCACCGCGTCGCCCTATTTTCTATAAGATGCGATACAATATTATATTTGTGCTAATACATTAGATTAGTCAGTACCGAGCCAAATCTGTAGCTAATCTAACAAAATAATTTACGATAACGATCCAAAAATAAGTACACCCAAATTTGAATGTTAGAGAAAAATACTAAATAAAAATGTTAAAAAGAGGAAAGATCAAAAGAAGCAAAAAAATATATAAAATTTTGTTTACATTTTGCAGTTTGTAATTTTGTTGCAATATTTCACTCGAATTTAAATGTATTATCTTTCTATTTCTAAAGATGTTTGGAGACTAAAATATTATTTTAATAAATATATCCGTTTAATAAATCTGTTTTGTTCAAATGCACCAAAATATATTATCTATATTCACTGAGAAATGGATAAAAATATTCATTTTCAAAATGGGGTGTACTTATTTATGCTGAGCACTGTATACTGTATGTATATACAACCACACGTAGTGTAAGTCTATGGGAAGTGCTGTTATAACAGACCAGTCAAAAAATGTAACTATTAAAACTTCTGTCATCTTAACAACAGAGAGTTCTGTCCAGAGTCCAGAGATTTTGCATAACAGAACACTGTGTAACAAAGTGCAAAAAGCGTAATGCAAGAATTTAGCCACATCAGGCCCTTGTCCACCTTCTGTCTATGATGTTCCAGCCCTGTTTAATAGTGTTAATGTGACCACTGAGCTGTAATGTTAATGTTGAAGATACATGTCTAAGTTTAGTCTGCTTTACTGATACATTTTTGACCTTCAACTTTGAATCTACTGCTTTTTTTCCTCTGCAAAACCACACACACCAGTTACCAGGTGAACTTCCCTTCTCACAATTCAAAGGTGAAAAGATCAGATCTCTCCCAAGCTTCATCGTTTTCTTCATTTTTCCTCTCATTTTTCATGCCTCATCACTCTTTCACCATCCTAACCTGCAAGCCACATGGACATGTTTCTTCTTTTTTCTCAAATGTTCTCTTCTCACCCTCTCTCCTTTTCCTTATCATTTTTTCCATTGTCCTTTCACAGTAAAACCTCCCCACGCTGGTTTCCTACCTGCCTCGATATCTTAGAGCCAGCAATGAAGTCAGAAGAGACGCCGTAATGCATGTTTGGCTTTAGGGACCTTTTATTTCTGCTGCAGTGCAGAGCCAACCTGGGCTTCAGCAAACAATCTGGAAAAAGGTTTTAGTGTAGTTTTATCTTTCCAAAGATTCTATGAAGTGTGAAACTAATCACTTAAACCCCAACCATTTTTTTTTTGCTTTTGACTGTTTGTTCCTCAGATTTACTGAGTATGTTAGATTAGTTGTGCTTGCCAGCTATTTTTATTACTTTCATGGTTTGATTGATTTTTCCTATGACTCGGTTTTGCATGAAGTCATTCTTTTAAAAAAAAAACCTTGATTACACTGCTTTATCAGTGTGGATAAATAAAAGCTGTACTGCTGTGATCATGGCATCATTTGATTAACTCATGTGTGTTGTATATATTGGTAATGCAGGTGTGTATGGGGCACGTCATGATTTTGCCAAGTACGATGCAATCCTGGATTAACATCTAGGTTGATCCTGGAACATCATTTTTGTTCGAAAATGTAATCCATACCTATTCCCTACCCCTAAACCCAACCATAACTGTAAATTATTCCCAAAATCAGGGAGGAATTATAGTTGTATAACAATTATGTAGAAGTGCATAAACTTAACCATAAGCCTAAACTTAACATAAATGGCAAACGTATCCCTTAATTGTGATTGGCTGATTGGAATGTTGTTCCAGGATCAACATAGATGTTAATCCAGGAAAATATCCTACTTGGTGAAATCAGGTTGGTGGTGTAGGTGGATGGGGTGGGCGGTGTAGTGGTTGTTTGGGTGGATTTGTAGTTTGGATGAGGTATATTCAGATCAAATATGGCCCTCATTCAAGTCATTTGTTATTGTTTACCCACTTTGTTGTTCATTGTTCAGTAACTTGACCTTAGTTAAATGCTAAATTTCGATATATAATGTGATGAGTAGGATGGAGTATGCTTTAAAGTCTGTGTGAAATTAAAATGTTAAATATATTTTAAAAATTGCTACCGCACATTGTTACTCTTTAGGACCTTCCTGCAGAGTTCAGCTGCATCCTTTAACCTGTCTTTAATTACCAAGAGCTCCATCAGATCCTACTTAGTTGGTTCAGTTGTTTTTGATCAGGGTTGGAGCTGAACTCTGCAGGAAGGTAGATTGGGCACCCCTGCTTTAGTGAACAATTAATCAATGCCAGTTCATCCACTGAAAAAAATGATCAATTGCTTCTGCATTTGGAGTGGCGGTCCTTTTCTGTTGACATCAGTTTGACATCTTCAGCCACAATATTATTAACCATGCCCCTCTTACCGCTAGTTTGCTCAGGGAATTATATGCAAAAAGAAAGCCCCGCCCCTTACTTAATATTCTGTTTCAGTTGAAAGTACATCAGCATACTGAAATAAAAGTCTCAGCAACGTCCGTTTCACATGGACTTTAAAACTATCTATTTGTATGTTTGTGATTGCATGCATGGAATACCAAATGTAGAAAATCTGAATTAAACATCTATTGAAATTAGGCCTGCACGATATTGGAAAAAACTGATATTGCAATATTTTCCTTCACTGCGATATATATTGTGATATAAATGCAGTTTCACCAGGTGACTCGAATAGCTTGTAAAGAATTTATAATTGTAGATCGATTGGCATGATCCAACCTGTAGGGAAGCGTATCTGCATAAAATATTATTTAAAAAATGACAAGCAAAGCTAAATACAACACATACAAATAAACAGTGATTTCTGATTTTCTGGGGAGTCAAACAGCATTCAGAAACAAAAATTAAATAATCACTATAATAATAATGATGATGATAATAATAATAATAATAATAATAATAATAATAATAATAATAATAATAATAATAAAACACTGTATTGTTTACATTGAGTAAATAATTATATAATGTACAATTGATCTTTAAGCTACAAATGTTTAATTTATTGTGTCCAAATGACTTAAATTAGCTGAAATTCTTACACAATCACAGGCCTTAAAACAAATGCAAATAATAAACTTTCACACTAAGGTTAAAATTTGAAATGACTCCAATATGTTCTGAACTGTAATGTCTGGTCAACTACAGTATATTGCAGATCCTTGCTATGTGACTATTGCGGACTCGCACATTGCAATATCGATGCTGAAACGATATACAGTATTGTGCAGCCCTAATTGAAATCTTTCAAAAAATGCACAATTACAGAAAATACTTCTAAAGTAATTCTAATGAAGATACTAAGAAAACCATTTGAATCTATTTACTTTGCATTTCCTTTTCCAGATTACGGCGGATAGTTGCTCAATTCTTTGTGTGCTGTTTTCTGGGATATCTTGGCCAAAAAGATCTCAAGGGACATAAAGATTCAAAGTCAATTGGGTTCACCTCAGTTTTTATTTTTTTTAACTAGACCAAATTAAAGTGAAGGTTATAGTGTGTTCCGGGAAGACAGGCATGTGGAGGTTTCGAAGGTCTCTTGGTTATTGAGACATTGCGTTGTTATTCTGACCTTACGTCCGTTTTTCACTTTCAGTGGCAATGAGTAATAGTTAGATATTTGAAGTGACTGCCGGTCTGAGGTCAGCGGCTGTTTTCTGGAACAGCTTAATGCCTCAGTGACAAATTAAGAATTCCTCAGCCTGCCACTGTGTGGTAAACTGTGTTGATTAATGCCTTTGGAAAAAAGGATGCAAGTTTATAGGTTGTAGAAACTGTGTGATCTTATAAAGAAACTGTTACTTTGAGTCATAAATAGACACTCGTGCATACAAGGGGTGTGTGCATGACCATAAATTCACTTGTTAGGAATCATGTGTGTGTGTGTTGACTGTAAACTGGCTGCAATTAGGGCCTCCAGCAGGTGGGTTGACAAATGGGATCTTGTGAAAAGAGTCAGTAGCTGAACTTAACGAACTTTGCAAACGTTCCTCCCCCATTTTCTATTTCTCTATCTTTCATTTTTTTAGGTACTTATTTCCCCCATTTCCCTTGCCAATTACAGAGTAGCTCACTGTGTCAGTGTATCCAGTAATAAAAACAGATTTACAGAATGTGAGTTGTGTAAAACGGCTACCCCATGCTAGTCCGAACAGTCCTATTTAATTCCGCTCTGGTTCCGTTATTGAAAATGACCTGCGAGTCTCACACACCGGATCAGGATGCTGTAATGGTTACTCTGCCCGCTATTTCTCCTTCACTGCCATTAAAAATCCCATTGGAAGTGTTTTACGATACCTTCTCCATCTTTAAAGACTTACTATGTAATGACAATCCTATTTTTCTCTCTCTATGTCCTATTACTTTGTTTTCTGTCATTTTTACCGTTTCTAACCTCCTCCCAACAGCTGTCGTGTCATTATTTCCTGCCTCTCCCTCGAGGAGTGGCCTTTTAGTGTGAGTTTATCAGTTGTATCTGTGTGTGTGTGGGAGAACAGAGTAAGAATGAAATGAGTATTATATATATGACAGATTCATCCTGTCCCCCTTCATTTCTGTTCATCAGAGCCTGTGCTTTTAGGAGCCCCTCGTTGAACCCTCTGTAAAGACTATGCTGTCATTCACTGCAGACATGGCTCTTTGCTTCCAAACCTCACTCCCTTTGCCACAGGTTAACTCAAAACAGAGACCTTATAAGGAGCAAGAGATTGTAGAAAAGTTGTAGAAAAATAATAGGAGAAATTGTAAAGCATTGTTTAGCAGCCTTAGTGCTGTCCTTTATTTATAAGAAGCTAGCTTTTTTTGAAGCTAGATTGAGTTTGTTTGAATATTATATGGTATAACTAGTGATGCAACAATTAACCGATTTCACTATTAACCGCTCTTTCATTTGTCTAAGGGCCGTTCACATAACATGTCTTTTGCACACGCATCTTCGTTATTTTCAATGGAGGCGAGAGATTCACGCGCTCAAATTGGGAGTGACGCTCACTCAGTTGAAAACATCTGAACTTTTCAGAATGCCGCAATCACCCCACGAGTCACGTGGCAAGAATTGACTGATCAGCTTCATACTTTGTATGGAATATACACATTTTTACTCTGGTCCAAAAAGAAAAAACCCAAAATGAAAATACCTAACAATTTTGTAGTATAGTTGATCAAAACCTTTCTGCCTTTTAGACAGAGGTTCAGCAGCCTTTGACTACATTTGTTCTCTTTAAGTGAAGTTTATTCATAAACTAATTTCGAGAGGAGCACGTGCTTATGATTGATAGCAGCTGGTCCCGCATTAGCTAATGCATGATCCACCAATCAGATGATTCCTAAATCACTATAAATAACTAGAGTATCTTACCTTAGCCATCTTCGTCTTGAAGAATCCCCCCTTCCACCCCTACTCCTCCCCTTTCCTCGACAGGGCAGCATGGAGGCCCAGTAGTTAGCACTGTTGCCTCACAGCAAGAATGTCACGTGCTCAAGCCTTTATCTTGCCAAGTTGACATTTCTGTGTGGAGTTTGCATGTTCTCCCCGTGTTTGCGTGGGTTTTGCCCGGGCTCTCCGGTTTCCTCCCACAGACCAAAAACATGTAACATAAGTAAATTGACCAACCAAATCGACACCATAGATGAGCAATTAATTCAGCAATTTCTCTCCATAATTATTCATAATTCGAATTCACCTTTATCAAGGAGGGGAGTTCTCGAGACCTACCTGAGCTCAAATACTACACAGACAAATATATATTTTTAAATTCTTATTTATTTATTCATTGTTCTGTCGTTTACTTTGTGTAAAATTATTACTTGTTTAAATGTCAAAAACTTTTTTTCACTTATTTTTAAGTCCAAAGAGAAATGGACTATTGTTTGTTTTTATTATTATTATTATTATTATTATTATTATTGTTTTGTGCTGTATTATTTGCTTAATGAGTAGCAATAAATAACACTTTAAAATATAAGGAGTTTTCATGGGATTTTTCTAAACTAGTAATGTTTTGAAATTAATGAATGCATAATAATCGTGATAACCGCGAAACCATGATTATTCCTCAGACTATAGACGTAACGATGTAAACAAAAACAATGGTCCTAACGTATTTTCTGTTTTACATTTTTAATTTTTATAGCTTCCGAGAATCCAAAATGAGCCACATATTGATAAATAACATTATGATAACTGTTTTAACATTAAGTTATGATTGAATTGCCTCTTGTTACAGTTATGAAATAGTTTGATAACAAGCAGGAAATGTTCAGGGGCCAATGACATGACCACATTGAAATGGTCTATAATCGTACAACCAAAATCTTTAATCGTTCCATCCCCAGGTATATCACAGAATGACTGTTCTGACTAAATGATTACAGAGGAACTAATTCATTAATATTGGCACGAGAGACAATATATTACAACATATAAAGATCATTCGTATCCAGAATGCAGATCTGAGCAGAGATGAAAACTGGAAATCGTTTGCCTCAGTGCCGCAAAGCATAACAATTGGGTTTGAGGTTGACCTCATGTTCAAATCCAGAACAAAGGGAAGGGATGAGATCCATATAAACATGCAGAATGACATTTTTGTGGCTGAAAACAGGAGAATGCGGTGAACCGATTGTAGCTTGAATGGTGATGTCATGTAGAAGAGTTATTTTCAATAGTCTATAAGGTGCATCTTGCATCCTGTGGTTTGCAGATGGGGGTTTCTGTAGTATTTTAATTTTATGCTATACTTGCACAGTCAGATAAATACATTTTCTTTAGTATTTTTTCAAAAGCCGCTCATGGGTAGTGTGAGTACTGTCCTGATTTTAGTGAATGTTTGTTTTGAAGTATCTTTTACAAGAAGCCCAACATGGCGTGATTAAGTTGTTTATTCTCTATGCCACTAAAAGCAGACAGGACTGAAATTGTTCGGTACAATTCTAGTCGGCCCTGTGATGTGGTTTTAACTCTAGAATTAGCCAGTGTCCACATTTTCTTTGATTCCCCAAACATCTTTGTCCATGTTTTGGACATGTGGATTAGAATAAATGTCATTCATATGCGCTAGATTCATTTGTCTTTAGTTGTGTGTATAGTTTATAGTATTGTGCAAAATGCTACGGTTTATGCTACACAAAGCATTGCCATATTCTGGAAATACATGTTGCTTCAGTTGGGTTTGATTTTTACAACTTCACCAGACATTAAAAATAAACCAATCTTCCACGATTACTCAATTGTTTGACGTGCTAAAGACATGTTAGCATTGTAAACCTCCTCCTTCCCCCCCAGTTCACTCTCTCTTTTTACTCACATCCTTTCTTGGTCTGTAAGTTCTTGTCCATATGTTGGGTCTCTGTTTCTCTCTCTTTCATTGTTTCCGGAAAGATGAATGTTTTTTTAACTCATTACCTCAGGCTTTTGAATTGTGCAGCAGGCAAACAGCTATTCAAATGAACACCAACACTGGACTTTGAAGTATGAAATATGAAATTGTCATTATAAAACTGTAAAAAAAAAACAGCTAAAGTTTGTGCCACATGATTATCAAAGGCTAGCTTGTCCTGTCACAACCTGACGTACAGCAGAGCTAAATGTTCCACCTTAAACACATGCTAACGTTCTAATGTTAGCTGTTGACTTTGGAATGGTTTAAAAGGCATTTGTCATGGCCCTTCGGGAATCTTATAACATTTACACGTATCATTTACATTACGTTTATGCATTTAGGTTTTATTTGAAGTGACTAACAATACAGGAGCATACGTCATTTGTTACAGGGCTAACAATAAACACTGTAAAACATTTAATGACAAAAAGTTAAGACAACAAATATTTTTATGTTGCTTTAACTTATTTTAATACGTAAATGGGGTTGCAATTAAATTTTTTAAGTTATACAAAGTTTAACATAATAATTTTAGTTTGATTGATGTAAGTTGAGATGACTAGAAACATTTTTGATTCAACAAAAAAAATGAAGGCAGCAAGAATCTTTTAACTGTGTACCTAGACTATTTTTTAGGTTTATGTTTTTTGTTTGTGTGACTATGTGCCTTGGTTTAAGGTTTTGTAGTTGATGATTGGTGCTTGCAGAAGATATACATCTGTTATATTGATATAATGAGCTAAAGATTGATCATTATGAGCAAATGAACCATGTGCATGGGCAAAATGAACTTAAAATCTACACGTTTTGTAAGCTCACAGTGAACGGCACAGTTCAGTCCACAAGATGTGTCTCTACTCTTTGCATTTGTACTGTCCATGGGAAGTAAATATTAAAAAGCTGCTGAATCATTAATTACTTTTAATGCTTTTAAAACAGAAACACTCTCTTGCAAGTAAGGATGTCAATTACCATAAATACCCATGATCAATCGTCATTTAAATTAATGATCAATTAATTGATTAATCATTACTCTTAATAATGTGAGATGACATGTCTTCTTTGGTGGCACATTGTTACAGACATGACAGGATGTGTAAATGACACTCAAAACACAAGCATCTCCACCCAAGAGAAATGGTTTTACTTAAAATAAAAGGCTAGTAAGATCATAAAAACAAGCAATTATTCATTAAATTCTATAATGTAAGTGGCTCAGTGGTTAGCACTGTCGCCTCACAGCAAGAAGGTTGCTGGTTCGAGTCCCGGCTGGGCCAATTGGCCTTTCTGTGTGAAGTTTGCATGTTCTCCCCGTGTTCACGTGGGTTTCCTCCGGGTGCTCCGGTTTCCCCCACAGTCCAAAGACATGCGATATAAGTGAATTGGGTAAACAAAATTGACCGTAGCATGTGAGTGCGTGTGTGAATGCGAGAGTGTATGGGTGTTTCCCAGTACTGGGTTGCGGCTTGAAGGGCATCCGTTACGTAAAAAATGTATGCCGGATTAGTTCGGTTCATTCCACTGTGGTGTGACCCCTGATAAATAAGGGACTAAGCCAAAGGAAAATTAATGAATGACATAATGTAATGATTAAAATGTATAAAATACTGCCATCTCACATGTCGGCACTGGCAATTGGGGCATGTGTGCATCGATATGAAGAAATAGATGAAGAGCTGCAGGTCCAATTGCATTTTCAATGCAGCTTCAAATGACCCTACATGATCCTAGCCGAGGATTAAGGACTTATCTAGTGAAATGATCTAAAATGTATTTATTTAACTGACCAAAAAGTTTTTTTTTCCTCTTGTTCTACCTTTTATTACACTATTCCAGCACACTGCTTGAGAGTATATGTGACGCGCTAGTGAGCCAATTCGCTTTCACTTGCTCATTTCTACTGCTTCCGCTCTGTTCAAACTGGGAGTAGCGTGCTTTTTCACACAACAGGGTTTTATGTGTCCCCTATATGTAATGTCAAGAGTGTGATTCAATAAGGAAACACAAACTGCACAGACTTGATTTTGTTAAGTGTGACGTGGTTGACATGGCGGTGTCCTGCAGAATTGATCTCCAACCTACTTTAACACACCTGCCAGGAAGTTTCTAGTATACCCAGTAAGAGCTTGATTAACTGGTTCAGGTGTGTCTAATTAGGATTGGAGCTAAGCTCTGCAGGACACCGGCCCTCCAGGAGTTTGGGCACCTCTGATGTAACTCATCCTTTAAAGGGGACCTCTTTTGCGAAAATCACGAAACAGTTTAAACAGTTGTGTGGCAACAGTGTGTGACTATAGCCAGCCTCTAATGGTAAAAATTAATTAATTATATTTTCTTATAATCACACTTCATAAAAACAGTCTGCAGAAACACTTTGGTTGACATTCTCCGGAGATTGTACATGTCATCAGAGGAGGAAAGCCCCGCCCATTAGTGACGATTTGTCCCACATTAGCATACAGTCGTGGCCAAATGTTTTGAGAATGACACAAATATTAGTTTTCACAAAGTTTGCTGCTAAACTGCTTTTAGATCTTTGTTTCAGTTGTTTCTGCGATGTACTGAAATATAATTACAAGCACTTCATACGTTTCAAAGGCTTTTATCGACAATTACATGACATTTATGCAAAGAGTCAGTATTTGCAGTGTTGGCCCTTCTTTTTCAGGACCTCTGCAATTCGAATGGGCATGCTCTCAATCAACTTCTGGGCCAAATCCTGACTGATTGCAACCCATTCTTTCATAATCACTTCTTGGAGTTTGTCAGAATTAGTGTGTTTTTGTTTGTCCACCCGCCTCTTGAGGATTGACCACAAGCTCTCAATGGGATTAAGATCTGGGGAGTTTCCAGGCCATGGACCCAAAATTTACACGTTTTGGTCCCCGAGCCACTTACATATCACTTTTGCCTTATAGCACGGTGCTCCATTATGCTGGAAAATGCATTGTTCTTCACCAAACTGTTGTTGGATTGTTGGAAGAAGTTGCTGTTGGAGGGTGTTTTGGTACCATTATTTATTCATGGCTGTGTTTTTGGGCAAAATTGTGAGTGAGCCCACTCCCTTGGATGAGAAGCAACCCCACACATGAATGGTCTCAGGATGCTTTACTGTTGGCATGACACAGGACTGATGGTAGCGCTCACCTTTTCTTCTCCGGACAAGCCTTTTTCCAGATGCCCCAAACAATCGGAAAGGGGCTTCATCGGAGAATATGACTTTGCCCCAGTCCTCAGCAGTCCATTCGCCATACTTTTTGCAGAAGATCAATCTGTCCCTGATGTTTTTTTTGGAGAGAAGTGGCTTCTTTGCTGCCCTGCTTGACACAAGGCCATCTTCCAAAAGTCTTCACCTCACTGTGCGTGCAGATGCGCTCACACCTGCCTGCTGCCATTCCTGAGCAAGCTCTGCACTGGTGGCACTCCGATTCCGCAGCTGAATCCTCTTTAGGAGACGATCCTGGCGCTTGCTGGACGTTCTTGGATGCCCTGAAGCCTTGTTAACAAGAATTAAACCTCTTTCCTTGAAGTTCTTGATGATCCTATAAATTGTTGATTTAGATGCAATCTTAGTAGCCACAATATCCTTGTCTGTGAAGCCATTTTTATGCAACACAATGATGGCTGCACGCGTTTCTTTGCAGGTCACCATGGTTAACAATGGAAGAACAATGATTTCAAGCATCACCCTCCTTTTAACGTCAAGTCTGCCATTCTAACCCAATCAGCCTGACATAATGATCTCCAACCTGAGCAGGCGGCGGCGCCTGCTTATGACGTCATCGCCGGACGTGCCGGCACAACGTGGCGGGAATGGGTGAAACCATTGTGGTGCATCTGACAGGGGGAAAATATGTGTTTACTATGTGTTTAATGATTAAGTATTTGGATCCAATGAAGTACTGGCTTTAAGTGTTTGTAGGAAGATTACTATTGTGGTTTAAATGATAATTATGTGTTAAGTGTTTATGTGTGTAAATGAAAATACATTTACTAGATACTACCTAAAGAGTGGTAGGTCCCAAAAAAAGCGGGACTTTGGCCTAAAAAAGCAATGGCCAAACCCCCTAACAGTTGCTTGTTAACCAAGTCAGCGAGAGCGTTACAGTGGTACCTCGAGCAAACCCCCGTGTATGTATACTGTGGATACTTGTTTAATTTTGTATATATATATTTTTTCATCTTTATTTTTCTGTTTTGTTGTTTCTTTGTTACTTTGGATTTTTGGTTTTTGGACACTTGTGTTTATATATATATATATATATATTCTTCGCTGTGGACTGTTTTTCACCTGCCAGCACTGTAAATAAAACACTGTGCACTGGAGTGCTATCGAGTACGCCATCATTTTTGTTGTCCCCCCGAACCCAGTTTTCCCCACCAGAACGAGCTGAGGCCAGTTCTGTCACAATGTCCATGCTTAATCGACCATCGATAACGTGTATTGATTAAAAGGATTGTTGACAATTAATCGATCATCAAGTAATCATACTTGCAATACATTAACACATCTCCCATTTACTGTCTGCATTGACTGCACAGGAAATTAATGCATGATGTTCTGAACAATTAAGCAAAGCATCAACTCTGAGCCTGAGGATAATGATACCCACTCTTGTGGTTAATTGAGAGACACCAACGTGAAACTATTGGAGACTGTCTTCATTTATTCAGTTTCATGACCTTTTAACCTCTCTGCACAATTTTGCACAATGTGTTTTGGTTGTTTTTGTTGTTTGCTTGATTTACACTAAAGTTTATTCAATGTAACAAAATAGTGTAGTTTGGCTAACTTTTTGTACAATAAGCGTAATGACTGCAAACGCTTTCTTTAAATCAGGTCAGTGTAAAAAATGTCTGGTGAATGTATTCACAAGCAACTCAACTTTCCAATGAAGATGTTTCACCACCCATCTCAATGACTTCATCAGCTGCTAGTTGCTGGGGAATTGCAGCAGTCAGACAGCTCCTAAAAGCCTTTTGGACGAGCGACAAAATGTCTTCAATAGACACATTAAAATATCATGGCATGTGCGTAAAGGTGTGGAAATTTCAGAAGCAATCGCCTAATATTTTTTTCCCAGGACTTTTCTTTTGTTTTGAGAAAGGAAACAGATCATCTTTCCAGCTCCATGATTTCTCCCTCTATCTAACTTATTCCATCCGTCTGTATGTCTGTTTCTCTCACTTGAGCACAGATGCTTTTTTTCTACATTGGTTTTAGTTGTATTCCCCCTTACATTCTTTATCGCCATCTGTCTGTTTACTTCACTCTTCCTGTCTCAGTTTCACTGTCAATCTCTCTTTGTTTATTCCAATTCTTCTTACATAAATTCCACCATCTGCTTGTCTCTTGTGTATTCGTACTTGCTAGCTTTTCTTTCTCTCTGCTTATTTGCCCTGTGCCCGACTGACTGTCTTTCTGGGCCCATTGTTCAGAGCGGATGGCCACCCATCAGCACCAGTTTATAAAAGTTGTCTCTCCCCATCAAAACTCAGAATAGCACAGCGTTGCAACTGTTTCAGAAGCAGCTGGGTGTTATTTGCATGAAAAATGACCAAAATGAAACTAGAAATGATGCCATGGATACTGGGTGGAAGGCTTAGATGAAGTGTTATTTACAGTGCTCCTGCATATTACATGTTATGTAACTAGAGGAACAAAAAGGTAGTTGTCTGTCTAGCCATTAGAGCTGTCAGCTTAACGATGGACGGGGGTCCGTCACTTAAATCAACAACATCTGCAAATGGAAATTTGTTACGCTGGTTGGGGGTTTGTTGTTGAATTGCATGGAGAGTCTGTCTAGATGACTTTCGGAGGTTGGGATCACTGAAAAAGGGAATGAGAAATAGACTGAGAGAGGAGAAAGAAGGGGTGACTGCTTTTGAAATGATGGACGAAGTGACACATTAGCTTAATTTAATCTCCAGCTGAGGTTTTTCTGCACTTTGACTAAGTTTAGATGTTTGGCTGACTGTACAGAGCAGCTGTTGATAAAGAATGTCTGGGTTGTTTCTCTCTAGACAAGTGAAATGTCTTTGATATTTTACATGAGCTTATGTGGGGAGGTTTTTAGGTGTTTTGTCCAAAATCGTTTCAGTGAAAAACACATCAGTTACCTTTCTAAATTGCCTAAAAATACTCTAGGAATTTAATGAATCTTGTCTTAACCTCTGAAACATACTGTATGTGTCGTTGAGGCAATAAAAGGTTAGTGCTGGGAATTCTTTCAGTTCAATTACATGTTATCTGATACAGCATGTGTTTAATGAACCTTTTATGCTGACTTAAATGACTTCTGGCTTACAGGTATGTACCAAAAATTAATTTAAGGTGGCATAAATGAATATCCAGGGGAGTCACAGTTATCATTAAAACTTGAAACATTTTAGTTACATTTTAACATTGACCATCTAGGGCTGCACAATACATTGTTTCAGCATCGATATCACAATGCGCGCATCTGCAATAGTCACATCTCAGAATATGCAACGTTGAGTTTATATGATGGGATTATAGATGAGCAGGAGCAACAGTTCAGAACATATAAGATTTGTGTAGTCACTGAAGACTTTAACCATAATAGAGTGAAAGTTTATTATCTCTCTGTGTTTTTAAGGCCTGTGACTGTAAGCATTCAGGTACAAGAAACTGTACAGTTTGTAACTTTAATACAGATTTATTTTATTGAATTATTGAAACAATTAAAACTGTACAGTGTTATTTTACATTTAATTATTCGATTTCTGTATCTGAATGCTGCTAGACTCCTCAGAAAACCATAAAGCACTGTTTGTTTCACTTTTATCTTTGCTCTGTTGGCTTTATCTATGCTTTTAATCCTAACCCTAACCATGACTTACTTTTTTGCTTACTTATACTTTAAATTTGTTTGTTGGATTTTATACATGATTATCCTCCCTACAAAATCATCACAATCAATCTAAATTAATGACTTCATTCCAAATAGAGCTATTGAAGTCATCTGGTGAAATTGTATTCATACCGCAATGTACAGTATAGTGCAGAAAAACAAAATATCGCAGTGCCATATTTTTCCAATATTGTGCAGCCTTTATTGACACCAAAATAATTAAATGTTCAAAAAGAAGCTTAAAATTCATTCATTCATTCATTTTCAACCACTTTTCCGGGGCCAGGTCGCAGGGGCAGCAGTCTTAGGAGAGAACCTCAAACTTCCCTCTCCCCAGACATTTCCTCCAACTCCTCCGGGGGGATCCTGAGGCATTCCCAGGCCAGCCGAGAGACATAGTCCCTCTAGCGTGTCCTGGGTCTTCCAGGAGGCATCCAAAACAGATGCCCGAGCCGAGCTGACTTCTCTCGATGTGGAGGAGTAGCGGCTCTACTCCGAGCTCCTCCCGGGTGACAGAGCTCCTCACCTATAAGGGTCCGCCCTGTCACCCTGCGAAGGAAACTCATTTCGCCCACTTGATGATTTCGCCCACGAGATCTTGTCCTTTCGGTCATGACCCAAAGCTTATGACCATAGGTGAGAGTAGGAACGTAGATTGACCGGTAAATCGAGAGCTTTGCCTTTCGGCTCAGCTCCTTCTTTACCACAACGGACCGGTACATCGACCGCATTACTGCTGCCACTGCACCAATTCGCCTGTCAATCTCACGTTTCATCCTCCCTCACTCGAAAACTTCACTTCAAAAACCCCTTATGAGTTTCATAACATCGAGGACCATGACGTCGCCCGGTATGGCGCAGCCGGGGCCCCACCCTGGAGCCAGGCCTGGGGTTGGGGCTCGTATGCGAGCGCCTGGTGGCCGGGTTTTTTCCCACGGAACCCGGCCGGGCTTAGCCCGAAGGAGGGACATGGGATAATCCTCCTGCAGGCCCACCTCCTGCAGGGGGAGTCGTAAGGGGCCGGTGCATTGTGGAACGGGTGGTGGTCGAAGGTTAGGACCACGACAACCCGATCGTCAGGCATAGAAGCTTAAATTTTTTTTTTTTTAAATGTGGTGATGCACACTGATTGGCATGACACCACAAAGTATAAGCTGGATCTAGTTTTGCTTTTTGCTTTATAGCTTTTGAAAGACTTTTAATTAAATGATTTAAAAAATACATTGAGTTATGATGTATTAGAGGTATTTTTTCATACCATTTTTCACAATAAGACTGAAATAGGGGTTTAAAAAAGTAATAATTAATGGTACAGTTTATATTTGATGAAGTCATTCAAGCATTCACTCATTCATTCATTCAAAAATTTTTAAAATATTTTTTTCTTTTTTAGCTTGTCCATCTGCCACGTATAAACCTGAAGCAGTTTCTGGAGGTGCGAGTACCTGCCTGCCCTGCCCGGACCCTCATCACACATCCAGACCTGGGAGTACAGATGTGTCAGACTGTGTGTGTATGGAAGGCTACAGACCACACAACAACACATGCCAAGGTACTAATCTATCTGCTATATTCCTATAAACATGTCTCTGCTGACATTAATGTTTATACGTATCTGAATGTAATCATTTGACTCACCCATTCTTTCATTCTCCGTTTTCCCTACTGCAGTGGTGGTCTGTCCGGTTCTCTCCTCACCAGAGAATGGCTTCTTCATCCAGAATGTGTGCAATAATCAGTTTAACTCTGCATGTGGGGTGCGCTGTCTCTCAGGATTTGACCTGCAGGGAGACGGGATCAGACTCTGCCAGCCGGATGGGACCTGGTCAGGAGTTCAGCCGAGCTGCAGAGGTGAGAAAGATTTTTTGAGGTTTTATGACATAACCGGAAAGTTTTCCATTTCGTTCCCTCATTATTGCATTCATTAACCCCCTCCTTGCACTAATGAGCTGCTTTTCTAATACCTCTAATTCCATTTAAACGGAAAGCATATTGGTTTTATTGTCAGTTTATGTGTTACACAATTAGAAGCTCAAAGGGCCTTTAGTTCCTCCATATGTTTCATCACCCCCAGAAATGCTAATCTACTGCAGCCTATGTGCATGTACGCATTTGTGCAGCGGGGCTCATAAAGCTATTTCTCTTCCTGTCAGCCTGCAGCGCTCTGAGTTCGTTTGTGTTTAGATAGCTGGAAAGTAAACTCGAATTCTTTGCCAACTATGTGAGTGCTTACACACTGGAACACACCGATAAATGAATGCAATATGTTTAAATGCACACAAACATATCAAATCACACACTCAGACAGATGCATGTATGCAAGTTGACCTGTTAAGAGTTGTGACCTCAGCCCTGAAATAACAATATTTTGGTTTTTCTTTGTTTAGAAATAAATTACAGGTCTCAAAGTTGTAGCCACAGACTCAGCTACCAGCCACCCTCTTCTCTTTTCTTCTTCAAATCTTTCTTCTTCTCAAGTCTGTCCATCTTTTTTTGTTTCTCCCCAGATGTTCGTTTTAGTTCAGTGTTGTTCCATGGAATCATTTAAAGTTTGTCCAATACAGTAACGTTTTAATAATATAGGACTAGCCTTGATGCTTTAACCCCTGTCTGGTGTGTGTGGTATTTTCCCATAGTTCGCTCTTGCCCAGATCTGTCTCCTCCACATCATGGGGTGCTGAACTGTAGTGAGCGCAGCTCCCCCTATAGGCTGGAGTGTTTGGTACACTGTGAACAGGGCCACAGGCTGCAAGGCAGAGCCAGACTAACCTGTCTGGCCAACTCACAGTGGAGCGGACCACAACCCCGCTGTGTCGGTAAGATAACAGCTCTGCACGGGCTTGTGTTTATGTGGGAAGCAAATGTCTGCACAATAATGGTGGAAATGAAAAAGAGAAAACAGATCCCTAATGACAACTTCAGTTATAACCACCACTGTGCGAATCTTCATTGACGATCAGGGTGCTTTAGTGAATCAAAGTTATGTATTTATTTAAATTACATCTAATTTATTCATCAAATGTATTTCAGTTTTCAGGGTTTTGTGGGATATTTAGTTTTTTCTGACCTACAGTATCCTCTAATTAGCTATTCAGACGTTACTGTAGGTCAAACTATCCATCTAGTTTGACTTTACTTTTAGGCTATATGTAGAAACAAACACCTTATTCATGAGAAATATGAAATATAAATATGTCTTGTGAATACTTACAATGTCCATCGGTGCTCTTGATCTGCCGGTTTCAGAATTGATATGTTGAATGATTTTTTCTCACATAGACTGATTGGTGTGATTGTGCATTCACAATGGAATGAGCCATTATAGGGGTAGTCAGATTGATGTTTATATTATCTATTATTTTAATTATTAACATTAATATTTAAAATACAGATCAGAGCGAATTATTTTTCAGTATTAAAGTGCTGACCCCCCAACATCTTATTTTGACGTCCTTCAGGAGGGATAAAGCATTATTTGGGGGGCGGGGGGGTTATAACATTAAATTATACAAGGCCAGAAGTTTCTTTTTCTACAATATACTGTAGAATGCCATTCAAAAGTTTGTATTCAGTAGGATTTTTATTAGTCTGATGTAACTGAGTACATAATTGCTGATGTGGTTAAATGCACACAAGCAGCCACTAAAGACTATGCTAGTGAGACATGATTTAGACATGATACAAATCTGGTATTAAAGCAAAAATGTATTAAAAAAAATCCACAATGCTCTTTTACCGATACTGATTCTACCACAAACACATAGTGTTATAATATTTTGCAGCTATAAAACCATAAAATAAAGCTGCTTCTTTTTTCTTTTTGTGTTTAAGTGCAAATTACAGAAGCTTAATTCCCAATATTACATTGAACGACTGTAAAAAGACTATAAATACAAGCTCCTCACAAATGTATAAATAAATACATAAAATGTGGTGCAAAGTGGACAGAGGAGACAGATTAAAATGGCAGGTGTAAAAGAGAATGTCTGCTTAAGATCCAATCAACCAAAACACTTGTAAACAGGGCCCCACAAACCTACCATCTCTTCATTTTTGGATACCATTATAAAACCAAAATGCATATGTGAGGATGGCCAGCCAAAATCAGCTTTTATATATTTGATCATCCTCCATCTAGAATAACTGAGCATGTAATTTTGTCTGCCCGTCCTTCTACTGACTGTCAGCTAGCATTGCTTTTCTCTCCACGGTTTCTGCAATCTGTGGGTCACTGAATCATTTGGCCTGTTACTTCAGCAGTACCTTCTGTTTGAGTTGTTTTCTTGTCTTCACTGTAATTCTTTTACTCGTTTTCACTCTGTGCTCGTTATTCTCTCGTGCTTTGGCAAAACAGGGCGATCCAGATGTCAGATTGAAAAGCATTTTGTTTGTACAGATATGCCTGTGCGTTAAGGTTGTTTCTAAGAATGTCAAGCAGTGTGGTCAACAACCGCTCTTACATTTCTCTTTCTGGAGATATTTTTGCACGCTCTCTTTTGCTCTGTCATTCTTTTGATTTATTTTTTGTGGACAATGTTTGCTGTTTGTGTGTTACAGTCTTTCTTTTCTTTCTTTCGAAGAGGTCCGGTGTCCACCAATTGTTACATTGAAGCACATCCATCTGACGCCCTCTACCTGCGGTGAGAATGAGGTCAGGACAGGAGAGGTGTGTCAGTTAACCTGTCCTCATGGTTACAGTCTCCTTGGTGACTCTAAGGTCAAGTGTCTTCCTACTGGAAACTGGAGTGAGAGCCTACAAAAAGCAACTTGCACAGGTCTGATTGTGTTTTTAATGATGGTTTAGAACATATTCTTCATTTTAATGTGACAGTTCAGTATTTTTTGGGGGGGACTAAACATAAAATTATAATTTTTTATTATTATATAGTGGTTTACTTAACAAATAGTGTCTCTGTCTTTAAATAAATGTAATTATAATTCTTAAAGTTTTCCTTAGGATATTGAAAAAAACCCACCTCAGATTAGGCTGTAAACAGTTTTTTAAATATATAACTTTAATAATAAAGGCTGCAATTAACAACTGAGCCCAAACTAAGAAATCCAGTTGTTGTTTAGTTTTAGATATAACAATCCACATTCCAAAAAAAAAAAAAAAAATGCAAATAAGACAGTTTTTACAATGATGTTTTAGTTTATTATTGTTTTGCTTACTAAGGATTGTTGTTAAAATGTAATAATTTACACTGCGGTTTCATAACTTCTTTGATGACAGATCCCTAAACATATAAACTAAAACATCACTTGCTGAATATTGAATTTATAGGCTAACACACGCAGATATTTAGAGAAATTGTATTCTTTAGAGCTTACTTCTACTACCAGATTGTGGACTTTTATGCTGTTTTACATCTTTTCACAGTTAAAACACTGATTGCCATTGATAACTGCTATTTGAACTGAGGCACCTATATAGTGATCTGTCATGCCACATCAAAAGCATTTTGAAAAAAATATTTTATTGTTTAAATGTTATAATATGTAATTGTAAATACGGGCTTTAAAACGTCTAAAAAAAAAAAGACATCTTGTGATTATTTGATTGTATGTGTGCTACTGTATATATAGCATATATAAGGTACTCTATAGTGAGGAATTATTCACACATCCGCATGAGCAGTAGTTTAAAAAACATGTTATTTGTTTGTTATTTGTACATATAAGTGTAGAATCAAAGACCCATAACAAAAATATTTGGTGCAAATATGTGTATCATTAAACCCCTAATGCATATATATGTATACACGTGGCTGAAAGATCTCTCTTTGATCTTTACTTACTGCTGTAATATGATGTGTTGGAATGGGACAGATATGTTGCCAGTAAAACAGGTGCATTAAATTTGTTTCTGCAAAACTTTTAAGATGATGAAGAACAGATAAAGTGAAAGGTCATCAAACAAAGTGCACCAGTGCAAAACAATTCCAGGATGATAAAAAGTAAAAACCTGCACCACCAAGCTGGAACCGAACAAAACATTAATTAGTTTTGGCTTTCACCCCTGCACCTCGATGATTTACCGATGAGAGATTGTGTTTGTGTATTCTTTGAGAGTGTGTGGCTCATCTGTCTATATATATGCCGATTAGACAAAAGATGAAGTATTTGTTTGGTTTGGAGGGACAGCAGAGGTTGTGTGATTAATAAGCTCTACTCCAACCTAGATATGATAATAATAGACAGCTCAGTCAATAGATTTCAACGCAGCAACCCCGACAACTGCTCTGCGCTCACTCAACATGAAACCAGCACTGTTAAATGTGTAGATTCATGGGTTTGGAACCATGTGAGGGTGAGGAAATTTCAACAGAACTCATTTTTTTGGGCCCTATTATTGTAAAAGTGAAGTATTTGTTTGGCTTGGAGAGACAAAGTGCAGACAAAGTGCATTTGATTAGTATTATACTCTGAGCTTTGTGTGATAATGATACACCTGTCTAATAGATCATATCACTGTACTGTACGTTTATATTGAGTATGCTCAAAATTCTCAAAAAATGTCAATTCTGTCACTTACTCACCCTCATATTTCACGACTCTGTTTAAAGCAATATAAATGGTACAATAAATCAAATTGAATCAATTAAAAATATATTAAACAAGGCAGTTTTATTTTAATGGTGAATTCACGGGTGGCAAGATTGAGTTTTACTAAAACATGGTTGTCTATGTAGTTGGAAAATTGGTCCAAGAATAAGGCGAGAGGCGGATCCATGTGCAGTTAGATTAATTAAATAAAAACAAAACAAAGTCTAGAACAAAACAGAACAAAAACCAAGGAACACAGTCAAAAGACATCCAACAGAGAACAGATAGAGACCACATAGAAACATTCAACAACTATCAAACACAGCCTGAAACACAGGGCTAATCAAAGTTCATGAACATCAGGTGTGAGGTGCAAACGATTATGGGACGTGTAGTCCGATTCAGTGACAGATGTGATGTATAGAGTGCCCTCTGTGTCTGATGGGCAATAATCAAAGTTCATGAACATCAGGTGTGAGGTGCAGACGATTATGGGAACGTGTAGTCTGATTCAGTGGCAGATGTGATGTATAGAGTGCCCTCTAGTGTGTCTGGTGGGCACTAATCAAAGTTCATGAACATCAGGTGTGAAGTGCAGAGAATTATGGGAAGTGTAGTCTGGTTCAGTGTCAGATGGGATGTATAAAGCCCCCTTTAGTGTGTCTGGTGGGCACTCTAGCTGGTGATCGTGACAGTAGTAGAATCATGAAAACCTAAAAATAAAATTTGTTCTGCATGACTAGAGAAAACAGAAAAATAGGGCTGTGGCATTTATGGGCAAAACCCATTATGCATTTTTGATTTTGGTACCGTTACTTTGCTGACCTGACAGATGTTTTCCATCTGTAGTTTTAACAAAAGCTCTGGAGCTTCCAAAAGTCTCCCAAGTAATGCAAAATGATGTCATCCAGTAGACCTTTGCTGACAAAAAAACTGGGATATCTTGGTGCAGTTATCAAAGAGTAAAAGAACACATTAGTGGTTTACAAACACCACTGACATTTTAACAATTTAAAGCTGGTTGAACAATCTGTGAATTTGTACTTTTTAAAAGCAAAAATAATTAAATGGATGCCGAACAACTTACATGACTTTGTTAGAAATTTGGACCAATGGTATAGACAAAAAAACCCTGTTGCATTTCTCACAATATCTAAGTCTTACAGGTTTAAAAGAGAATGATAATGAGTAAATAAAGACAGAATTGTCATTTTTGGCTGAACTATCCCTTTAAGATATTAAAAGAAATAAAGAACACTGTAAAATTAAATGATCAATAAGTCATGATAGCATATGTTTTTAAGTTAATTATAACTTTTTAAAACCAAGTTAATAATTTTTCTAACAATTCTTTAAGTCATACAAGCTGTTTTAAGTCAGTTTAATGTTATTTAAGTTAAAATGACTCAAGGTTAATTTGATTCAAAAATTTTAGGGGAACAGTAATATTTTACAGTGAAGTGTGTATTCCAATAATTACTAAGAAAACCTCCTTTTTTGCAGTAAGAGTGTACAGTAAGCAGACGCTGTCAGGCTTTGTAATATAAGAGATTAAACCTTTTTACATTACAGATGTTTTACATAGAGCGAAAGGTTAAAGATGAGATAGCTGGAGGCAGCGAGTGACATCACTATGTTTACGTCAGTAATTGAATCAGCAACTGTTAATGGAGTTGACGTGATGCCTGAACTGATTTTCTCCTCTGTAGATGTAGAGCCTCCATGGATTCAGTGCCCTGGTGATGTCATCACGGAGACGGATGAGCATCAGAGGTCAGCTAACGTCAGTTTGAGTGCGCCAATGCTCAGGGACAATTCTGGAGATGAGGTGAGTTTTACATCAGACTTTTCATATTTTTCCCATGTCTAATTAATGCATATTATTTTAAAATGATGGTCTGGTCTTCCTTCTTCAGGTCGTGGTGCAGGTGACCCCCGTTCTAAACCCCATGCAGACTTTCCCTATAGGAACTGAGTTCATAACTTACACAGCAACTGATCGCACAGGAAACAAGGCCAACTGCTCCTTCACTGTTATTGTAGTCGGTGAGGTTGGATTAATTGTGCTACTAATGCAGTATACAGTACAGGGTTCCCACGGGTCATGGAATTTTCTGGAATATCATGGAATTTTAAAAGCTCTATTCCAGACATTGAAAGTCAGGGAATTAAATATTGTTGTTGTCCAAGTCATGGAATATCATTTTTTTTTTATTATTTAAACTTTGCTTTCCACTTTTTATGATAATGTAATTTTTTTCTATACCTTGTTTTTTATTACTTCATGTTTTGCCTATTTGTTTTGCCATTTTATTGCTTTAATTTCAACTGGCAATCGGTTAAGTCAAATGCAGTTCAAAGCTTTACCTTAAAATACTGTCTGGGGTTGTTTTGTGTCTGCTCAGTGTTCAAAACAACATCTGTCTCTTTTTCTGTTCATTGTAAATCATGGAGATTTATATTTTTATGTCAGTGAAAGTAAGGGAATTTGACATTTGGCTTAGTGTGGGAATCCTGAATATAATGTATTTTAATTCAATATAATGTATTATTTACCATATAATTATCTTGTTTAATTTCCTATCAAAAGTACAGAATTTATATAAAAAGAGAGTAGAAATAATCCAAAGACTGCATTGTAATACAAGTAAAATAATATATTTGTTTTTCTTTTCTTTTTTTTCCCACTTAGATACGGAGCCACCTTTGATTGACAGGTGTCGATCTCCACTCACTGTTAAAGCCACTGGGAGAAAAACTGCAGTATATTGGGAAGAACCTCAGTTTTCAGACAATTCAGGTGAATGCTAGTGAATTGTAAGATAATTAAATATTTATAATTTAAATAGGATACATTCAATTCATGATTATTATTTAGGTCATGGTAAAAAAAAACATACTCTCACCTTAAATACAGAGAGCACAATGAGGAACAATTATCACTTATTAGTCCATGCTTATCATGTTTATACTTAATTTTTGTGTCGAGATAAAGTATTAGACAGGTTGAGGAAAAAAAATTGTAGGCCTTTCTAGAAAGACCTTGAATCTGAGCATTGGCGTGTGTGAGAGAATGAATTTTCAGGGATTGACTTTTGGTATATTAATCACAGAGAGGACTCGACTCAGAACACCTGTGGAGGCTGGACAGGGTTGAATGAACATTTACAGTAGCTGCAGAGAATGGAAATGGTTTGATTTATGAACATTTTAAGAACTCTGGGAAGGAAATACTTTCCTACAAAAAAAATATTTATTGATTTGGCTCCATAAGGTAGATAAGGATCAGAATCAGGCTTTAGGTCTCAGACAAGCGAAATGACTTTAGGTTTATACTCTTACTTGCAAAGCCAGCTAACCAATAAGTAATAAAGTAAACAATATGGTATTTACTGCAGTTGTTTTATTGATATAAATCAAGATAAGCTGAATAATAATACAAATGCATTTGTAGAAATTAGGGCTGCACAATATATTGTTTTAGCACCGATATTGCAATGTATAAGTCCGCAATCGTCTCATCGCATGAGGTGCAATGTGGAGTCAGGATTGTAGTTGACTTGTGGAGTCTATTCAGTTTAACCATAATAAAGTGAAAGTTTATCAGTTGTCTGTGTTTTAAGGCCTGCGATTGTGTAAGAATTTTAAAAATATTTATTAAAGTAAAATTTAAGCACTATTTTGGGCACAAGGAATTATTACTTTTGTAGCTTTAACAAAGATTAATTGTATTTAAAGGGACCTATTATGCAATAATCACATTGTTAAGGGGCTTAAACAGTTGTGTGGCAACAGTGTGTGAATATAGCCAGCCTCTAATGGTAAAAATGAATGAATTCTATTTTTTATAATCACACTTCATAAAACCAGTCTGCAGAAATCCTTTGATTGACATTCTCCCTTTGTACGTGTCATCAGAGGGGGAAAACCACACCCATTTGTGATGATTTGTCCCACATTAGCAGTAGACAGCCCTGAGTGAGAAGCAGCCATTCGCCATTGGAGTTTTTTTTACACTGTACCTGCTGAAGATAATGTCAGCGACTAAGAGGCATTACAAATGTCCACTTTTTAAGATGCCGGAATGAACGCCACAGTCATCATAGAGCCAACTAACATCTGAACTCAACCTTTCTGTGCCAACTTTCTGGACATTTTCACTTTTTCACAGAGTTAATGTTTCGAATCTGCCAATATGCTGATGCATGGGTATTTGTAGCTCCACCCCCTTATTTAAAAAGAGCATTTTAATTTAAATTTAAAGTGACAGTCACCAAAACGGCACAATTTGGATCAAAGCCTAAAAGGGGCAGTGTCAAAGAGTTCTAAAACATTATATGTGGGTTATTTTGAGCTGAAAATTCACATACACACTATAGGGACATCATTGTAGGCATCTTGTAAAAAGGGGCATAATTGGTCTCCTTTAACTATTTATATAATAAAGATGATAGAGTTTTATTGTACATTTGATTGTTTTATTACTCTACCTGAATACTGTTAGACTCCTTCATTTATGTATTTTCTCTACTATATTTATCTATGTTTGTAATTTGTTTATTATATTGCATACAGATGTGCTCCCCTACAGAATCATCCCAATCGATCTAAAATGATATTTTTTTCCCCAAATAAAACCAAGTTATCTGGTGAAATATTGCAATATAAGACTCAGAAATCAAAATATCGCAATGTACGTTTTTTTTCCCAATATCGTGCAGTCATGCACGATATTGAAATGCACATTCACTCTAAAGTCTGCAAGATAATTCATTTTGCTCTTAACCACTTCACACATGAACACATGCACAAACACACACACTTTTCCAGAGAGAAGTTCCAGGGCTATTCCAAACTGTCTGACAAATGTCTGGGTCTGGCGGCTTTTGGAAGGAGTTTTGTCTGTACTAAATATAAACCAGCGTCAGGGTGTGGGCATGGAAAAACAAAACATGCTGACGTCGGGCCAGAGTGATCTGACGTTGACAAGCACCCTCAGTGTGGTTTTAGTGGATACATGAACAGGGGTTTCATTACAGTTGTGGCTACTGATATGTGCATGCAAATAAGTGTGTGTGTGTGTCTTGTATGATCCTTAAAAGACTCTATTGTCTGACCGCAGTGTATCACTCTTAGTTCTGTGTCATTAAACAATCTAGCAATTACTCTCCTCTGGCACCAAGGCCTATTATTCCCAGGCCTCAAGAGGAGCAGTATGGTGGCGTATCACCCTTTGTAGGACTTTGTGGTTGACCAAAGCGAGTCTTTGTGGAGTTCCACTATGCTCCCTGTGGTAATGTCTGTGAAAGTACCTGTTAAATCATTGGCTACTGCCAGATTGCACAACTAACACGATGTGTCTGTGATATTGCAAACAGATGGAGGCATACATTATATTCTCTACATGGCCAAAAGTATGCAGACGCCCCCCTTCTAATTAACAGGTTTAGTAACTCCAGAGAAGATAAATCTTAATGCTACACATTACAGCAACGTTCCAGAGAACTGTGTGCTTCCAAAATTTGTTGCAAAATCAAATGTTTGGGAAAGGTACTTTTCTTTTGTAATGTTTTTTTTATTATAGTTTTTGCAGACATAGAAAAACAGTGAACAGACAAGCCCATCATTTAACAATAATCTGTGCAAAATGTAAATAAAATGTAAAATAAAGCATGAAACCAGGGAAAATGGCGACATACAAGACATATATGACCTACAAAAAGACACAGCAATGGATGTAAAGAAAAAAAACAACAACTTACAAATCTTCAGAAATTAAACAACATTATTAGTCCTTATGTTGTGTTAAAAAAAAAAGACTGGATCCCACATTTTATCAAATTGAAAGGTACTTTTCTGCCCTAGCTGATGCCGAAGCGGAGTTCACAGAGAAACGTTTTATCTGAGACTGGCTTGTAAGAACTTGTCTGGCGTACACAAAGCCCAGACTTGACCTCCACTGAACACCTTTGGGATAAATTGCGTTTGAATGGAAGCAATCCCGCAGCTATTTTAAAGCATCTAGTGAAAAACCTTCCCAGAAGAGTGTAAGCTGTTATTGTCCCAAAGAGGGAGTTAAATGCAGATGGTTTTTGACATTTAATATACATGCGCATTTACTTTTGTATTATATTACATGTACAGTAATGTTTAAAAAGGATTGGGGTCAGTAACATGTTTTTCATGTTTTTCAAAGAAGTGTCTTAACCACACTATGGCTGCATTATTACTTAATTAGAAATACAGAAAAAATGGTACAGTTTTCAGTTTTAATATATTTTAAATCTTAATTTATTCCTGTGATTTTCAGCAGTCTTTAATTAAGATTGATATGAGCCTTCAGAAATCATTGTTATTTGTCACTTAAGAAATATTTATATTATGCTCAGTTTTCTGGATTTTTTGAGGAAGAAAAAAAAAAAAGCTTGGAATAAAAATTTTGTGGTAGTGTAATTTTTAATAAATATGATTCATCCTTGCTAAATATTAGTAGTAATTATTATGTAATGTATAATAAAGTAAATACATTTTTTTACTAACCCCAACTTTTGAATAGTCAAATCTAGTCAATTTGTCAGTATTTATACAATGTTTTTTTTATAGTTTTTAAAAAAGCTTCAGAGAAATAAATCAGAAAATTGAAAATATAAATTATAAAACATTACAAAATAAAAAAAAAATTATATATAATATATAAAATTATATATATATATATTATATCGTAAAGCAGTTTTATAAAGACAGCAGTGTCATTTGTCAGCTTAGAAGCTACTTAAAGTAATCTGTACATTAATCAATAATCAAATACAATACTGTGCTGTTTCCTTGGCTAAGAAAGTTAATCATTTATTTCTATTTTTCTCAGGGGCCCAATTGAATATTTCCAGTACCCACTCATCTGGTGATATATTTCCTGTTGGAGAAACGTCAGTTTTCTACACGGCCACTGACCCTTCTGGAAACAACCGTACCTGTGAGCTCATCATTACTGTACGAGGTATGTCAGCATGGACATCACACAAACTCTTTCTCATTTCAGGCGATTAGTTTGTTTATGAAAAAACTGGACTTTTTTCATGACAAAAGTGCATTCTGCTGTAATCTGGCTTTGGATCAGTCAAAAGGACTTGACGTGTTTATACCACTGCAATATGTCTGTGTATACATTATTCCAACACAATTTCTGGCCAAGCGGCTTCCAAAAGTTGATTTTGCGTGATTGGTGCCCTTTAAGCTAACTGCTGTAATTGTTTTCCACATTACAATGTTCCTATTTAAATAAACGACTTAATTCACTGGCGCTAAAGGATGTTTCTAACCTCAGGTTCAACCTGCGAGAAGCCATTCGTGCCAGTGAATGGTGATTTCTCATGCGCCAAGACAAAGGAAGGGATAAACTGTACTCTGATATGCAGACAGGGTTACAGTCTTGCCCACGATGCCGTGCACAGCTACTTTTGCGCCAATAATGGAATCTGGGAGCCGCCCCGCTCACCAGACAGACCCGATTGCTCCCGTGAGTATTGCTTCAGTGTTACTCAACATTTGTCTCTGCTCGTAATTTCCATTTTACACACACAGCCTCATTCACATACTGTCTTGGTGTACAAACATTACTATATTCTGATTTTGCTCGGTATCTTTTGTGTGCAGTGAACAGAATTGCAAACAACGGGTTCAAGCCCTTTGAGATGCTGTTTAAAGCGTCCCGCTGTGACGATCTGAACTTGGTGAAGTCCTTCAGCGGGGAGTTTTCAAATGTTCTTAAAAATACGGTGAGATCTGACACTCATTTACATATACGTGCACACATACAAAGGTCACTTGTTGACTGTCTTTTTTATAATCATATAAAGAATTGTCTTTAACAATAATCATAATCCTACAGGTCCCTAACATCTGCGGGGGAGATGATGTTTCTTGCAAACTGGAAATGGCTTTACCAGGACAATGCCTGGAGTATAATTATGATTATCCCAATGGATTTGCTATTGGTAATTAATTTTTTTAACTCTGTGGATCCTGTACCGGTTCAGAGTGACACCATCAATATATTCTTTTAAATCTGTATAGGTCTTTGTTGAGCCAATAACCGTATATATGATACCATTTGAAAGCCTAAAATCTCTATTTTCACTTTGACATGTTACTCTAAGAAACGTATTTACACTTAAAATTACATGTGGAGTGAATTTATCATTTTCACCAGGCAGTGTGTTTTTATTGTTTATTTTGCTTTTAATTTTGTTCATTTTTAATCTGTTACAATCGTTTTTGGTGATTTAAATAAAATTGCAAAAGAATAAATTAGGACTTTAGATGGAAAAACTTAAGCAAAAATAAGAAATCTCTATGGAGATTATGTTTAAGATTGTTAACTGAATTACCAAAAACAATAATAATAATAATAATAATAATAATAATAATTATTATTATTATTATTATTATTAATAATAATAATAATAATAATTCAAATGTGGAAATAGTACATCACATACTAAACAACTAAAACCCTCAAATGAAAGTTGAAATTATACATCATTAAGACTTTTTTATATTTAGTTATTATTGTTCATTGTTCAATATTTTAACAAGAAGTAATTTTAACTTTAATTGTAGTGTTTATATGCACTGTCTTATGCACTGATTAGTCAAAAGTGTGTAAGGTGATTTAGTTAAACTGTTTTTTGTATTCATAAGATGATTTTAAATAGTTTTAAGCATTTTATTCAATTTACTGTATAAACAGATTTTGCAGATTTTTTGTTAAGATTAAAGATTGTTATTGTAAAGTTTTTATTGTTATAAATTGAGTTTTTTATAAAATATATATGTTTTTTTTTTTTTTTCTTCTCAGGTCCTGGAGGATGGGGCAGTAATTGGGGCTCTCAGAATGGAGAGGATTATGCGTATTTTGACAGCGGTTTTGCTCCAGAGCATCACTTACAACAAGATGCTTCATCACAGCATGGCTCCCACATGAGGACCAAACGCCATCGGAAAATCACTGGTCCTACCAGAGAGCAGAAGATACAAATCCATTTTAACATCACAGGTAGAGAAATACTAACTTTCAGAATCTTTAAACCCTAAAAGTTGTCACGTCACTTGGTGATTATTAATTGTACACCCAAAACCAGTTGCAACTTCTCCCAACACCATTCCTTTTTCCCAGCAAGCATCCCGCTGCCCTTGTCGAGGAACGACTCGGCGGAAATAGTCAATCAGAAGCGTCTATTGAGGGCGCTCGAGCAGCTCACCAATCGGCTTAAGCGGACTCTGGCCAAGCAACCGTTCAGTACCTTCCATGTGTCGTCAGAGATGATCGTAGCAGACCCCAAATCCCTGGAGAGCAAAAAGGCTACGCTCTACTGCCGTCCAGGGTCTGTTCTCAAAGGCAGGGTGTGTGGTGAGTTCCAAAATGAAGTAAATACGCATTCACCAGGGCACATCTGATGTAGATTCAGCAGTGAAAAATGCAACCGGCATTTTTGGGTTTGGGTGAAGTGTTGCAAGCGTCTGGAAAACATTTGCGGCAAACAGTTTCGCTTGTTGCAAATTTGCCACAAATTAGCAACAAGTTTACCACAAAAACTGCTTTGGAAAGTACCAGCTAATAGCACATGAAGTAACTGTGAGTTTCTGATTTCTGCATTGGTTTTGACCCATAGTGCAGTGCCCAGTAGGGACGTATTTCTCCCTGGAGTATGCGGAGTGTGAAAGCTGCTGGAGAGGGTCATATCAGGATGAGGAGGGGCAGATGGAGTGTAAGTCATGCCCAGATGGCTCCTCCACACCGTACCTCCATTCACGCAGCCAGGCAGAGTGTAAAGGTAATTCCTCAGCGTGAGTCGGTGATCTCAAACGGACTGTTTGTAGGTTTATGTGTGAATCTGTTCAACATTCTCTAAGTGTGTCTCTTCCTTTGTATGTATGCATGTTTCCAGCGCAGTGCCAGCCTGGCAGCTCATCATTAACGGGGTTGGAGACCTGCGAGTCCTGCCCTTTAGGGGAATACCAGCCTGGTTTTGGCTCTCAGGACTGTCTGTCTTGCCCTTCCACCACGACCACTGTCAATAGAGGCGCTCTGGATGTCAATGAGTGTGGTGGTGAGAATTAATTTGAGTAAAAAATATAATAAACAAAATAAAACAATTGGATTTATTTTAGGAAATTTTAGTTTTTTTTAATTCATTCATTATTTAAAATTTCTGTCCTTTTCCCCAGTACCGTGTTCAGCAGGTCATTTCTCTCGTACTGGTCTGGTTCCTTGTTACCCATGTCCAAGAGATTATTACCAGCCCGAGGAGGGCCGCTCTTACTGCCTTTCTTGCCCTTTTTATGGCACCACAACAATAACTGGAGCCCGAGCCATCCAGCAGTGCTCCAGTATGTCACTTTTCCTTATTATTTTCCTCATTTCTGTTTTCCTTCCATTTTTTTTACTTTAGTAAACTTTGATTCAAAATGACACTACTGCTCATTGTCACATGATCTTTTAGAAATTATTTTATTCTGATTTGCTGCCGAACTAACATTTCTTATTAATTAAAAAATAATACTATTTTGGATAGGATTTTCGATGAATGGAAAGTTTAAAATAACAGCAGTTCAAATATTGTAAAACATTTTAAATGTTTTTACCCTTACTTTGGTCTGGTAAATGTTTTTGCTGAATGGTAATCTTACTGACTCGAGAGTTTTGAATTGTAGTTCATTTGTCCATTTATGATGCAGTTTCTGAATAGTTGAAGATTATGCATGTAATTTCAACACTACAGAATGTATTTATTTTATATGATTATTTACAAATGCTTACACACTGAAAACAATCCCTCACCTTCAGTGCAGATGCCTTTACAAGACAATTGTGTGCATAGGGTTTTTTCATTCATTCACCAGTGGAATATATGAATATATTTTCAGGCTTTGGGTAGATGTGTGAACGATTTGCAATGAGAATCCAATGCACATAATGGAATCTGATTCTCTGTACACACAGGGAAAAAAGTGCCTTAGTGTGGAAAAGATGAGGATGATGAATGCCTTTGGAAAATGTTTTGCAGTTTTGACAGCAGAAATTCTCCTCTTTCACATTTTTTTAAAATCTGTGTGTTGTGCTTATTCTGTCCGTTTCATTTTCTCATTTATGTCTCCTTATACTTTTCCCCCTCTTTTCTCTTGGTCTGACTCAGGCTTTGGCTCAAGTTTCCTGCCTAAAGAGGAAAGTGCGACAACAGCGCCAGAAGTCATTGTGAGAAAAGATTATCAAGCCAGTAGTCAGGTGAGTCTTTCCTTATTCTCACCGGATGGTACCTGAATCTGAAAAAAATAAAATTTGCTTCTGGTGTGTTTTGATCCTATATTGTGAAAGCATTTAGACATTTAAGTGCCACACATAAATCTCTGAATGTCATTGCGGTAAATTCCAAATGCCTTATTTTAAGGAAAAATAAAATAAGCACAAACATATTCATAGTTTATGTGAAAAGCTCATGGTACAGCCACTAAATAGCTAACAAAATAGTACTGAAGAAAGTTCTTGCATCATTTGTTTGCATCAAATGTCAGTTGTTTTGCAATTGTATTTTTTAATGCAGTTTCAGTGAGTATTTTTTTGGCTGGTGTCACAGCACCCCCTGGGGGCTGTAATAAAATAGCTGTAAATGTTGTTGTACCTTCCACCACAGATGTTCCATGAATGCCTCTTGAATCCATGCCAAAACCAAGGCACTTGTGAGGAAGTTGGGGTCGGATATGTGTGCACCTGTCTTCCAGGATTCACAGGTTTGGCATGTAAAATAACCATAACTCACGTGTAACATTGAAAAACCAGCTGTTAAGTTCAGTTGCCTTATGGAAAACAACTTTCTAGACCTTCGTAGTTTCCCTACGTGTTGTTGTTGTCTCATATTATCTGTTGTCTGTGCGATGCTCAAATTATATTTCGGACTGCACAGCTGAGCCAGCTAAGTTATACAAACGCTTTTTTAAATAATTCAACTCCAAGTCTGGTACTGCACTCTATAATTTTGATAGATTTACCTCAGTCTCTGTGGTTGAAGTGATTCACTGCCCACATTTTTTCCCAATTTTCTTCATTCATTGCCTTACAGGAGCCAAGTGTGAAAGTGACATTGATGAATGTGATTCTGCTCCTTGTCAAAATGGCGGCTTGTGCAGAGATGGCATGGGAGATTTTCAGTGTCAGTGTCAACCTGGATTTGTAGGTAAGGGAACACTCATATAATCTGACAGCAGGTCAACTTCACTCTAGGATACCCCATTAAAACCAGTCCAAGTTCTACGAGTGAAATGTTTTAGCTAATTAAACCCCAAACCCCAAATTCCTCTCTGTTGAGGGTTTTGAATGTTTCCTTTAGTCCAACCATTGTGATGGATTTAGCTGTCTGTGAGCCTCTTGAGTCTGCCAGTGGAGCTACACAAACTCTCATTCTCTGAACCTTACAGCACTTTTCCATTCAGGCCATTGTTTCTCCACTTTAAAACGTGGCCATGATTAAACATGTGACTGCCCTAGATATGTAGAATTAAACTCAAATGTTTTTATGTTGGTTTTTCCCTAACTCTGTGTTTGTGTCTGGGGCGTTTTGTCTGTGGCAATACTCTAATAATTGAGAGTACGTTCCTACGTTAACTTTTTTAATGCTTTGTTATGTGTGCATTAAGAGGTATATTGCATTTTTTTAGAAGAAAAAAAACTTCTCTGGTTGTTTCAGTTTTCATTAAATAGATTGTGTGGATTTTGCCAAAAATTCCTTGCCACACAATTGTACAAATGACTATAGAATGACTCTTTAAATAATACAGTAAAAAAAAAAAATATTGTTTTACTGTGTAGGAAGTTTAAACAGATTTAACTCATCCTTGAACGTCATTAATCAAGAGCACATTAATGGGAGCAACACACTGATGCAGACACAGGTATAAAAATAAAACAACGATAAAGAGATTGTTCTAAAAACCATTACGAATGTAAAACAACAGCAGAGTTCACACCACAGCTATAGAGATGAAGATGTAGAGGAAGAAACGATATAGTTTTAATAATTTTCTGAAGAATTTTTTCCAGCTTATAAAAAACTACACGGAATGTAAGACAGACTAACAAATTGAAGTATTTAAAAAAATCACCTCAGGTGTCCAGTGCTAGTTTTGGCATTTTTGTGTTGCCTCCTTAAAAAAATGCTGGGGGAAAATAATGTGCTGTTTTTATTCCACTACACTAACTGTGATTACTAAATTCACTGTTCGAATAGTCAGATTAAAAGAGCTGGATTCACTGGTCAGATGTGCTAGAAACGTAGTACACTGCGGACATCTATTGGTTGTGAGAGATAATGCAAAAATAGCATGAAATAAAAATAATCAGATTACCAGCAGTTCCGTTTTGGAAAGATTAAGTAGAAGGTGATGGTCCTTCAGGCGTCACGGTGGCGCAGTGGGTAGCACGTTCGCCTCACAGCAAGAAGGTCGCTGGTTCGAGCCTTGGCTGGGTCAGTTGGCGTTTCTGTGTGGAGTTTGCATGTTCTCCCCGTGTTCGCGTGGGTTTCCTCCGGGTGCTCCGGTTTCCCCCACAGTCCAAAAACATGTGGTATAGGTGAATTGGGTAGGCTAAATTGTCAGTAGTGTGTGTGTGTGAATGAGTGTGTTTCCCAGTGATGGGTTGCAGCTGGAAGGGCATCCGCTGTGTAAAACATATGCTGGATAAGTTGGCGGTTCATTCCGCTGTGGCGACCCCAGATTAATAAAGGGACTAAGCCGAAAAGAAAATGAATGAATGAATGATGGTCCTTCATGCAGCCAGATGAAGTCTTTATGTCTTTGTGTCTGTTTAATGTGTCTTTTTGTCTCTGGAAGGCTTGCTGTGTGAGGCAGAGGTGAACGAGTGCAGCTCTTCTCCGTGTCTGAATGAAGGAATCTGTGTGGATGAAGTGAATTATTTTTCGTGTAGCTGTCTAGATGGATTCACAGGTCAACGCTTTTCACTCACATATAATGCCATTTATGTTACACTGAACTGGATGCTCTTAAATTGTATAGCAGCAATATTTGAGTTACACGTAATGTTTTTGGTTATTTATGTGTAGGTTCGCGTTGCGAGTTGGAAATAAATGAGTGTGCTTCCAACCCATGTCAAAACGGAGGTGTTTGTAAAGATTTGGAGGGTGGGTATTTCTGCACATGTGCTCAGGGCTTCACTGGCGACAACTGCGAGGTTGATGTTGATGAGTGCTACAGCGCCCCCTGTCTGAATGGAGGAACATGCGTGGACGCTGTCAATGATTTCAGGTTAGTGAGGTAGCCTTTGTGGGATCTGTTCATGCATATATGCATTACGAGAATATTTGTAATTCATTGCATAAACAGACATGAACAATACCACTTTTGCCTCACACTTGCTTTCAGGTGCGAGTGTGTGAATGGATACAGAGGGAGACTGTGCCAGGTGGACGTAGATGACTGCGAACTGAATTTGTGTTTGAATGGCGCGACCTGTGTGGATGGAGTGGCCACTTTCACCTGCAGATGCCCTCCTGGGTTCAACGGAACCAGGTGTGAGACAGGTATAGAGGGAAAGAGATGAAAATCATAATAGAGAGAAGTTAGCTGTATGTCACTCTAATAGAGATTAAATATAGATGCATTCCTAGAAACATTTGGAAAATTCCCTACAGCTTTTTAAAATGATCGAATAAACTATTCATTTTCATAACCTGTAATTCAGATGCAATTTTTCATTGAAGTTTGATGTACTATGACAACAAGCTAACCTTTAAATCATAAAGTTCTTCCCATTCTAAAACAGCCATGTATTATAATTAATATAGAAAAGCATTTACTTTGAACTTCAGCATTTGTTCTGACATCAGACAAATAAATACATTAACATTAATAAAAAATACTTAAAATAATGTGTGATGCAATCCCTTGATAATGACATATCATCTGTTGCCAATTCCTTTTTTCCCCAGAAATGCCTTACTCCTTTGATCTGGAGTTTGAAGTTTCTGGTATCCACGGATACGTGATGATGGATGGCCACATGCCATCTCTAACTCAGATCACATGTACGTTCTGGATGAGGTCGTCAGACACTGTTAATTATGGAACTCCTGTCTCTTATGCTGTGGAGGGAAGTGACAATGCCTTCCTCCTCATTGACTACAATGGGTAAGAGCTGTGCTAGAAAGTTTTGCATTTAGATATATTTTAATATATATGCTTTTATATGTGTAAATAAATAAATTAATTAATTAATTAAATATATATAATAAAATATGCTTATATGTTTTGACAACTTTTTTCTTTATGTAATTTTGTCTTACCCCCTCAGTCTCCTAATATTGTTTAACGCTGCCTTTTTTTTTTGCGTTCTTCTTTCTCTTTCTTCCATTACTTTCAGGTGGGTCTTGTATGTTAATGGAAAGGAGCGGATCACTGACTGCCCAGCAGTAAATGATGGCCTCTGGCACCACATTGGTGTAACATGGCGCAGCAAGGATGGTGATTGGAGAGTTTATATTGATGGGAGTCTTTCAGATGGAGGGAAAGGACTATCCATTGGCACTACAATACCAGGTTAACCTTTTATACCTGATAAAGAACTCAAACACACAGCAAGTTTATTAAGACATTTATTGCTTTACGGGTACTACAGAGAGACCATGTGTCTATGTGCTTTATTCAAACAGGAGGGGGCGCTCTGGTTCTTGGGCAGGATCAAGATCAGAGAGGAGATGGCTTTAACCCAGTGGAGTCCTTTGTAGGCACTCTTAGTCAACTTAATATATGGAACTATGTTGTAACACCACAGCAGGTAACACTCCATACACATTCCCTACTATCAAGTCCACAGAGCTTCCTGAGGCTGAAAAAGTAGGCATTTTTCTGAGCTGCTCTGAGATCTATAAACTAAAAAATTATACTTTACTATTCTCAGATCAGGTCTCTGGCCAGCAGCTGTCCACATGATCTGCAGAAAGGGAACGTGTTTGCCTGGCCTGACTTCTTAGGTGGGGTCACAGGCAGAGTAAAGACCACCAGCAAGAGCATTTTCTGTGCTGGTAAGAATCAATTATTATTAACTGAAAGTAGCAATATTTGTGCATGCTATACATTACAGGGAGTATAAATGTGTGTTCATTAAAGGGATTGTTCACCCAAAAATGAAAATGTACATACTATTTACTCTGATATTTTGAAAAAAGCTGAAAACCTGTAACAATTGACTTCCATGGTAGGAAAAACAAATACTGTGGAAGTCAATGGCCGCAGGTTTCCAGCTTTCTTCAAAATATCTTCTAAAAAACTAAAGTCAAACATGTTTGTATGTAGAAAGTGAAGGGTGAGTGAATGATGACAGAATTTTCAGTTTTGGGTGAACTTTCCCATTAATACTTCAATATGTCAATATGAAGACACATTCTATAACTGTGTGTCACAGGGCTAAAACATTTAAATTACTTATGTAAAATGTTTAGTATAAATAAATATGTTGCCAGGATCTGCTCCCATATGGTCGTATAGATGCCACCAAATGAATTTAAATACAAGAAAAATAGAATAAATACCAACACGTTTGAATAGCTATTACTACCGTACACCACTAAAATTAATAAGTACATAAATAAAAACACCCAGAATATATGCCAGTCCAACCTTCTATACTAGAAAATCTTGTCCTGGATTCAAGTCTTTTTTTTTATTAATATTCAGACACATGGGGAACGAAAATGTGTTCTGCAAATCTTGGTGCTACTTTTACATAAGAATATTGTAGATTTTTGAGATTAATAGCTGTACAGTAATTTCACACATTATGAAATTTCAATATACTAACAGGTAACGTCCAATCATGAGAACACATTCTCAGATATCAGTGAAATAAATGTCTGTGAGCAAGTATAACGTTAGTTTTCTATGGTATTGGTTTCTCTTAGACTGCCCCCTGGTGGAGACTTCTGTTCCTCATCTGCGCTCATCCAGTAAAGCTGTGAGTCCAGGCTCTAAGGTTCAATTCTCTTGTAGTCCCGGCTTCTATCTAGTGGGGGAGCCAGTGCAGCAGTGCTTAAACAGAGGCCAGTGGAGCCATGCAGACCCAATATGTGAACGTGAGTGATGTGAATCCTCAGATGTGAAACAGTGGGCACACAAAAGCACTCGATGACGGTTTCATAAAACAATATCACTTGTTATAAACAGCCATGTTTACAATCATATACTTATACTGTTCTGATGTGCAATCGTACAGTCTAATCAAGCAAATAAATGTGCATTGCAAATAGTTTTATACTCGGACATGCAATATACAATGTAGTCCTAACTTTATTTATTACCCAGAGGAAGGAATGTCATGAATCTACACCAGGGCCTTTGTGTTTATCTGTAGGTGTGGAATGTGGTCCTCCACCTGACCTGGAGCATGGGCAATATCATGGAGAGGATTTCTATGCTGGGAGCTCAGTGCTTTATCAATGCAAACCAGGTTTCTACTTGCTCGGGGAGAGTAAGATGCAGTGTACCAATAATGGTAAATGGATTGGCAACCCACCTGCCTGTCTGGGTAAGCGATACACAGCAAATGAGTGAAAGTACTAGAGAGAGGCACTGAATAGACAATAGGTCTATATCAGGGTTATCAAACACTATTTTATACGGGTGCATCTGGAACCTGGAATAAAATTTTACACTAACACAAGAACAAAGGCATGCAGAGTGCATGATGAATGACAAACAGCTTTTCATCTGTCATTTACACTTTGAATGCCTTATGTTGGTTTGTGATCATATTACAGATGTGGATGAATGTTCTTTGGGCTCTGAATGCGATGAACATGCCAGTTGCCAGAACACTGATGGTTCGCATATATGCACCTGCATAGCTCCTTACAGTGGGGATGGAAGAAACTGCACAGGTAACACATTTTCATTGAAAACTGTACAATTAAGTTTAATTAAATTGTTTATTATTATTATAGTGGTGCATTTTGGACCAGTCTGCCACTCCTTTTATAATCAGACAACATGACTCTTTAAAATCACTATTGTATTTTACTTAAAGGGATAGTCCACCCAAAATTAAAGATTTACTGACTGTTTACTCACCCTCAAGTGGTTATACACCATTATGAGTTACTTTCTTCTGTTAAACACAAAAGAATATATTTAAGAAATCTGAAAACATGTGACCATTGACATCTACAGTAGGAAAAACAAATACAATGGAAGTCAATGATTACAGGTTTCCAACTTTTTTCAAAATATCTTCTTTTGTGTTCAACAGAAACTCAAATAGGTTTTGAATAAATGAAGAGAGAGTAAATAATGGCAGAATTATAATTATTTTGTATAATTTCATTAACAAATATGTTCATAAACTGAACAAAATTATTTATACTTTATTTCATTTTCACTAGAGCCAGTAAAATGTAAAGATCCAGGGGTTCCTGAGTTTGGGCAACGAGAGGGCAGTAATTTTATCATGGGCAGTGAGGTAATATTTTCCTGTAAGGAAGGCTATGAGTTGATTGGCTCATCCCAACTTACCTGCACAGAGGAGGGTTTTTGGAGGCAGGATGTCCCATATTGCAAAGGTAAGCCTAGCTTTGAGATCTTTGTTAGTGATTTATTTAAAATAAAGTAATTTGTAGTTATATTCAGAAATGCTCCTAAAATAAAGTTTTTTATTAGTGTTATCCCACTTAAAGAGACATTTTTTGAAAGAGACTGTTTACATATAAATAACATGTATATGTAACTTTTAGCAAATCTTCAGCTTTGTTCAGTCTTGTTTCTGGAAGACCTCAGTATTTTTAGTACTGCGCATTAATCTGAACCTCTGCCAGAAGCTTTTATGAGGCTTTTTAGACCTGGTCATCTCACATTTCTCCATGCCAATAAAAGTACATGCATTTTGCTTGGGTAGATTTCCGAAACACTCAAGATGCTTTTTAAAATGCAGTAATGAGAATTGCTGCCTGAGGCCTGCAGTGCCAAACAACACTGAACATACTTTGCTTTTCCTCCACCATAGCTCTTTCCTGTGCTCATCCCACTCTTCCAGAATATGGAATCCTTAAAGGGGCAAACTTCACATACGGAAGCAAGGTGACTTTCAGGTATCACTGTCAGTGATAGATGTAGTTAGTTTCTGGAGGTATTGTATATAGATCTATATGAATATAAGAAAGACTGTTTGTTTTATCATAATGGGTTTTACACAATATCTTTGTGCCTTTGTGTGTAGCTAACCATATAATTTTTTTTCTGTGCTGCAGTTGTGAGAAGGGATATGTTCCTCTGGAGCCAATAGAAAGCCAGTGTCAATCTGATTTGAAATGGAGCAAAGAACCTCATATTTGTCAGCCTATAACCTGTGGTGAGCCTCCAGTGGTGGACTATGCAGAGTATATGCTCAATGGGAAAATCTACCTCTCCACACTATCCTACACCTGCATAGAGGGATACAGGTAAATTTTTATTTATTAACAATATACGAAAACCTTTCTGGAGAATATGGTTGATTCCTAGACAAGCTGAATGTTGCAAAGATTTGTTAACTCTCGTTTTTGGTGTAAAGATTGCAGGGTGCCATGGAACTGAAGTGTGAGTCATCAGGAGAGTGGACCTCTCCTCCCCCCATGTGTGCCAGAGTGGACTGTGGCAAACCTCCTCCTTTGAAAGATGCTGTGATTAGGGGCGACAACTTTACTCTGGGTAGCAAGATCTACTATATTTGCAAAGACGGGTAACTTGCTTCATATGTATTTTAATGCCAAAGGCTTTGACCAGATAATTTTTTTCTGTATCAAATATTTTTTTAAACAATAATGTGATTTGCTAGGAGTGAATTGTAAAATATGTCTTATTTTAGTTACACCCTGCTTGGTGCAGAAACTCAAGAATGCCTCCCAAGTGGCAGCTGGACTCGTAATTCTTCTCAGTGTGTGCCTCGGTCCTGTGGGCCACCTCCCCAGGTTGATCATGCCCTTCCTGACACTGGACACCAGCTTTTTGGGGACATTGCTATCTACTTCTGTGATGATGGGTACACTGCTGGTAACAATACAAAACTGTTTTGCAATGCTCAAGGTGTTTGGGCACCCCCAGATGGCTTTGGCATACCTCACTGCATTGCCAACTTCTGTCAGCGTCCCCCTGATTTACCTCACGCCATTCTGGATTCCATCAATAAACCGAAGTATGCAAGCAACACAGAGGTAAACTACAAGTGTGAGGAGGGCTTTGTTCTCAACACAACAGGAACCCTGAAGTGCTTGATAGGGGGAGAGTGGACACCATCGCCTTTGGACATTGGCTGTATGCCTGTCAGATGCTCAAAGCCAGATAGTATTGAGAAGGGTTATGTAAGCGGAAACAACTATGGTTTTGGAGCAGTGATTGCATACAGCTGTGATAAAGGATATTTTATCCGAGGAGAAAAGAAAAGAATTTGTAAAGCCAGCGGTGAGTGGGGAGGTGTGTTGCCAACATGCCAGCCTATTTCCTGTCCCAGCCCACCTCGCTTGGCAAATGGTTTTATACAGGTACTTTTATTAATTTTTTTACCAGAGATGCTTCGGTACCATGTTGATTTTTCATAGACATGTATGTGCATGCTGATGATGTCAATAGAACATACATATCCTGCTATGTTTTAATATTGGGTGATATATATTTTATCATTAGGTATTTATGATACTTTTCTCTCTCCATAGGGCCAAATAAGAAAGAACAGCTATGTATACAACAGTAGAGTAACCTATGCTTGTAATGATGGTTATCGTCTAACTGGGAAGCCTGAGCGTACATGCATGGCCAATAAGCAATGGTTAAACAGCAATCCTCCTGTATGTGTCCTTCTTACATGCCCAACCCCACCTGATATCAAAAATGGCCTTTATCGTGGCTCTACCTTTGAAGTCGGCAGTAAGGTAGAATTTGTCTGCAACGAGGGATATGAACTCATCGGAGATGCTGTATGGACTTGTCTGAAGTTCGGAAATTGGGACAAAAGCATAATCCCACATTGTTCCCCAGTACAATGCCCTGAACCACCTTTAGAGGAAAATCACCTTGTACTACGTGGATTAGATTCTGACTCAGGAACTGTGGAGCTTTCTTGTGAGGAAGGATATGTTCTTCATGGTGCAAGAACTCTTCGATGTACTCCATCCCAAGAGTGGAATGACTCATTTCCAGTTTGCAAGCAAGTGTTTTGTGGACCTTCCCCTGAGGTTGCCTTTGGTGACCCATCGGACACACAATCCTACTTTGGTAGTGTGGTGACTTACTCTTGCATGGATGGCTTCACACTCCGCAAAGAAGGTTCTGTCCACTGCCAGGCAAATGGGAACTGGAGTAAGCCCTATCCCCAATGCATTCCTGTCGAATGTCCACACCCTGAGGACATACCAAATGGAATTGTGGATGTTCAAGGATTAATGTATCTTAGTACTGCCGTCTACAGCTGTAAAGCAGGGTATGACATATTAGGTAACAGCACTGTGCTTTGTGGTCAGAGTGGACAATGGATAGGAGGTATACCAGTATGTCACCCTGTTAAGTGTGCTGCACCCAAGGAGATTCCCAATGGCTCTGTTAGGTACTCCAAGCTTCAATTTAGCCAGTCAATTACTTATTCCTGCCAAAGAGGGTACCGCATACAGGGCCCAGAAACTCTCACGTGTCTCGAGAATGGACAGTGGGACCAGGAGGCACCTACTTGTGTGCAGATCTACTGTTCTTCTCCCAAACCAATTGACAATGGATTTGTAGAAGGACGCGATAGGAAATTTGGGGTTACTATCTTCTATAGCTGTTTCCCAGGTTTCTTGCTAGTTGGAAATAATCATCTCACTTGTGAAGATCATGGCTGGTCAAGCTCTGAGCCCAAATGTGTTCTTGCTGACTGCGGCCTGCCTCCACATATAGATTTTGGTGATTACTCAAAGGTTCAAGAACCATCAGCAGAATACGACATGCTTACAAGTCAACAGTTACCAGTAGACAACAGCTTTTTGCATGGTTCACTGGTTCAATATCATTGTCATCCTGGATATGAAATAAATGGTGCTATCATGTTGATGTGCCAGGAAGATGGCACATGGAATGGAACCGCCCCTGTGTGCACTCCAGCACAATGTGAGACTCCACCAAGCCCTGAAAATGGATCAGTTATGGTAACAGATAGCGCATTTGGTAGCCTTGCAGAATACAGTTGTGACGAGGGTTATGAACTCAATGGACAAACCATCAGACAGTGCATTTCTGGGCAGCAGTGGAGTGATGACGCTCCTCGCTGTTTGCCCATTTCATGTGGTAATCCTGGAGGCATTGCGAATGGTGAGGTGATTGGAAAATCATTTCATTTCAAAGATCTTATCCACTATGAGTGCCATAGTGGGTTTGTCCTCGAGGGTTTTGAAACTAGAACTTGCCAGGTCGATGGGAAATGGGACAACAAAGCTCCATTGTGTAAAGAAGTCTCTTGTGGGCGGCCTGTCGTATCAAAAGATGTTTTAGTAAGAGGAGATGACCATACATTTGGTAAGAGGTTGCTGTTCAGCTGCAATCTCGGGTTTATCCTACTGGGGGCACCAACCATTGTTTGTTTGGCCAATGGCAGTTGGAGTGAGGTTCCTCCGAAGTGCTCTCCAGCCAACTGTGGTCAACCACCATCAATTGAAAATGGCAGAGTAACAGGCACAGATTACGGTTACAATGGTATGGTTAGGTATGCTTGTGACATTGGGTATGTCTTGACTGGAAATCCTAATCTAATATGCAGAGCTGATGGACTATGGGACGACCCTCCCCCACGGTGCGACATAATCACATGTGACCCACCTGAGGACATTAGCCATGGTTACCTGAATGGATCAAGCTTTAATTTTGATGATATTGTGGAGTATATTTGCTTCCCAGGATATGAGGTTGTTGGCAGTCCAGTTTTGCGATGTGCTGCTGAGGGTGTCTGGCTGGGGCAAGTTCCAGAATGCCGACCGTGTGTTTGCAGTCCCCCAGTTTTCAAGTACGGCTCTATTCTCGGTCGAGACCACACCTGTGGAGCAAGCATTTGGTTTCGATGTGATGATGGCTACAAAATTCTTGGCACTTCAGAGGCCATATGCGACAAGGGTGGGGTGTGGAGTCCAGGAGTACCCATCTGCACCCGAGGGAGATGTTCCATCCCACCCCCAGCTGTGCCTAATGCTGTCATTCAAGGAAGCGCTGCCTACTCCATTGACACGGTCACCTACCGCTGTAGGCCAGGATATCATTTGAAAGGTTTCCCCCATATTTCCTGTGGCAGGTTGGGTAGGTGGGGTGAGCCCAACCTGAGCTGTGAACCCATTTCTTGTGGAGTACCTCCTCTCATCTCAAATGCAGAGACTATGGGAACGGTGTTAACGTATGGCAGCAAAGCTCAATATAGGTAAGTTGAATAACAACTTAATTTATAAAAAAATAACAAATAAATTTTTCATTGAAAATTCTCAGATTCTTTAAAGTACACATTTCCACTTGATGCAGGTGTAAAGAAGGCTTTGAGTTGGCAACCAAGACAGACTCGATTACTTGTCAAAGTGATGGCACCTGGTCCAAACATGGCGTCAGATGTCGGCCTTCACCCTGCAGTCTACCTGCTAACCTCACCCATGTAGTCATCACAGGCAAGCAGCTCACATCTGTAGGGGGCACAGTCATAGTCTCCTGTAGGCCAGGGTACTATCGTGAGGGACCTGGATTATCTGAATGCACTGTAAGTGATATGCTTGGATGATCGTTGTGTAGAAACTTCATTCATCATATTGTGATAAATTTGTCATTTTCTAATGATTTCTCAATCTTATTCTCCTTTAATTTCATCCAGATCTATGGCAAATGGTCTCCACCTCTTGCATCTTGCTTGCCTGTTATTTGCGAGAAGCCTCTCCCAATTCTCAATGGCTTGGTTGAGGGCATAAGCTACAACTATGGAGATATTGTTAACTATACTTGTCAACAAGGATTTTTGCTACAGGTATTAATATTATTTTATTACTCATAAATTTTCATGCTTGTCCTTGTGCTTGTGCCAAATAAGAGAAATGTTACAAGTACAAACAATTAAAAATTTTAGCCAAGAGCATGTGTCCATCTGTACTGTCTTTTTCCATTGTCCAGGGTCATTCTGTTCGCACATGTCAGGGTGATAAAACCTGGAGTGGAACTCAGCCAGTGTGTGCTGGTAAGCTTTTTATTGAAAAACAAACATTTTTAATAATATATAAGATTTGATAATATGTCTTAAAATAAATTTTCATTGCCAATTACTGTTGTTTGTATTATTATTATTTAACTTCTAAATTACTATACTAAATACTATGAAATACTAAATTTACTTAACGCATGTTTTGTCTCTTGCTTGTAGCTGTATCATGTGGTCCTCCACCAGTGGTTCCCCACGCAGTTGCTTCGTCCAGTAGTCAGACATACCAAAGTATCGTGACTTACATGTGTCTTCAGGGGTCGAGTTTGGTTGGTTCACAGAACCTCACTTGTCAAGCCAATGGATCTTGGAGCTTACCTACACCAATATGTGAAGGTAAAAATAGATAAACATTCACTCTAACTATTAAAAACACAACATCAGTTTTTTTCAGTGTTTCTCTATCTAACTTTTTTGACTACTATCTCTTTTTGTTCCCCAAAATTACACACAAATTCACACACAAATTCAGTTCCAGGTGGATGTGAGAAGATAACAGATTTAATGAATGGAAAGGTGCAAGAACACAACCTGTCTAGTGGACGTGCTCTTGAGTTCCACTGTAATAAAGGCTACACGCTGCAGGGGGAGTCTCTCGTCATGTGTGTGGGAAACGGCTCCTGGAGTTCACCCTTCCCCATCTGTTTACGTATGTCAACCAATATGTTTTCAAATGCTCTGAATAGTCTTTAAAGGGAAGATCTCTAGGTGAGGGATTTCCGTTTTTTTACTAAACACTCACAATCTTGTCTAACAAGGTGTGTAATACAGTATGTTGAAAAACCCTTTCCTAGCATCATTGTCATTCTCTTCTGCTCAAACACAAATTAGGCCCATTATAGGTCTTCACAGTTGACTCAAGATTCATTGATTTAAGTGATTGCAAATTGATTTATTGATGTTTCTTTCAAAAGCAGACGTTCAAACTTTAGTTAGGCATTAATCAGCATTGCAGAAGACTTCTTTTCCACCAATATACATTCAAACTAAACTTTACATTTGTAATTATGTTACTGCATTATAGTTCTGCTTTTTAATTTAATTGGTAAAGTAATTCACAATATCAGATAAAAACAGCATAAACAGGTAATGCAGGTATTACACATAGGTAATGACTCAAATATTCCTTTCTTCCTCCTTTCTTCCTCACAGCCAGATCATGCCCTCCTCTTCCTCATGGCTGGACTGTAGGCAGTGCCAATGCTACTCAGACAGTTTTCCTGGTAGGCCAGTCAGTACAAGTCAGTTGTCCTAAAGGTCAGCGTGTCAAAGGTAACCAGGGAAAAGGTATCACCACCTTAACTTGCAGGAGTGATCAGACTTGGACCCCCATCAGTGCAGTTTGTGAGAGTGAGTACAACTTTTATTACACTTTTATTGTATTTGTCAGTGGCTTAGAAAATGAATTTATGATATGAATATGAATTTAATGTAATTTACCAAGAACATTTTTCCAACGTGTATTTAAAACATATTTAGGCTTCTCTTTGATGCACCCTTTTATCCCATAATAAGTCTGACAATGTACATTATGAAAAGTCCTAAAGCACACACTGTACCAAATCAACAAAACGTGAATTTGTCAGGCTGTAGTGCTTTTAGGCACTCTGGACTTTGGCCTTCCATTTGGTACAGTTTGCTGACACAAGCACAGCTGCTAAATACAGCAACTCAGGACTTATTTAAAACAAAACACATTTTACTGAATGGTTTACAATGAAAAGAATCACATTTTCTAAAACAAATCACACTCTCATTTTGATTGGTGTCAAATGAGAGACAGATTTAAAGGGATAGTTCACTCCAAAATGAAATTACTCATTATTTACTCACCCTAGGTACGTTTATTACTTTATTCTGTTGAACACCAAAGAAGATATGTTGAAGAAAGCTGAAAACCTGTAACCACTGACTTCCATATAGGAAAAACAAATACTATGGTAGTCAATGGTCACAGGTTACCAGCTGTCTTTAGAATACCTTCTTTTTGTGTTCAACAGAAGAAAGAAAGTCAAACAGGTTTGGAACAAGTAAAGGGTGAATAAATGATGACAACATTTTCAGTTTGGGTGAACTATCCCTTTAAGTATTTGTAAAATACATTTCACATATTTACTTTGAATAATTTCATTTGACATTTATCATGTTAATATTGATTAATTTTTGTTTGTTTTTCATTTTTGCTAGTTTTCTGAATATGGTTAAATTTAAACAATTTGACGTGGAGTGAGAGGAGCTAAAAATACATGCATATGAATTTAATAAATATAATAATATATTAATTATTTATTTCAGAGTGAAAAATATGACTTTAATAAATACAATAGTACTTATTATGTATTATTATTATTACACTTGAATAAATAATAATTATAATTAAAAAGCATAATAAAAAAAATCATGTTTTCCTCTATATTTGTGTGGTTCTGTATTTTATGCTTATTACTATATTTTATTATTAGTTTTGTAACATGCCAAGACCAAGCTCTGTGAAAATTGTGATTTCAAGTGTTCACTAGGCATTGGAACATAAGCTTGCATGTGTCACATTTAATTGTGAACTCTGTCTTATAAAATTGCATGCTTTCTCCATAATACTGTCTGTGTTGTTGCAAGCTTTAAGTTATATGTTACTCTGTCGCTAATACTTTGGCATGCTGTCCTAAAAATTAATCAAAGCTTGCTCTCTTGCAGTCCGTGTTTCTTTGTTGTGTTGTATTTGGTGTGATGATTTGATCCTTGGCAGTTTGCATGCTACTGTAACATGATGTGTCTGTATGTGGTGGTGTTGTCTGCACACTTATGTAGTTCTTTTGAACAGGTATGACATTACAAACCTGTTTAGCTGTTGTTTTTTTTCTTAAATCTGAACCTCTCTGTATGTTTATTTTTTACTTTTCTCTCTGTGAGATACCTGTTGAACTTCACTTACTGCCTATAGCACCACTGTCCTCTGATATGAGAGGATACTATGACTATAAATGATGAAATTGTGCATTACTTTTGCACCGTCTACTGTTTTGTAATAATTGTTTGTACAGTATGTTACAATAGGCTGAATAAGATGTCAAATGTTAAGAAAATGTACTTAAAAACATTTAAATGAGAGAGAGCGAGAAAATGCAATTTCTTAACTATCATTGAAATTCGCAGAAAGCTCTCCTTAGTTCCTCGATGGACTGCTCAGCCGTGCTGAGAATCTTACATTCTAACCTACTGGTTCGGTCCATTTTAATCACACACAGGGGTGTCCTGCGGCCCACCATTGTACGTGTCAAACGGAGTAGTCCGTGGGGCAGTGTTCCAGTTTGGAGACATGGTGTTGTACTCATGTTACGCAGGCTTCACCATGGAGGGTTCAAGCAGGAGTGTGTGCTTGGAGAATGGCACTTGGACCCAACCTCCTACCTGCAAAGGTAGCACAAGGAACTACCACTTCTGGAATCTGCCTTCAGCTCTTTTTCTGTGTCTTTGCTAAATCCTGTGACTCCTTTTGACTTGTCTTGCACAAAAACAAACACAAGCACTGGGCACTTTAGTCAATAGTATCTTTACAGTTGACGACTGTTAGGCAACACTGCTAATCAAAGAAGTACTAGCGATGTTGACATTCCTTAGTGTCAGGAGTCTTTTAAAGCTTGTTCAAACAGACATTCCATACACTCAGAAGCATACAGAAGTATACACAAGCTGTAGAATCTACAGAAGCTGTTCTGGTTCATATAATTAAATAAAATATGGACAAACCATATTTGTTACCCTGGACCACAAAACCAGTAATAATGCTGGGTTCATGCCAAACACAGAATTAAGTATTTGCATGAGTAAAATGCATACAAAGTCAATACAAACATCAATAGAGGTGCGAATGACAAATTTCCTGCGAACACACGAAATTCACCTCAATTTTGTTTAAATAATTGAATTCAAGTGAAAATTTCAAAAACTCTTGGTAAACTAGAGCGAGTGACAGTGCTTCACCATTTGATTTAAACAGTTTAAATGTTTTGAAGATGTATGCATTATATGAAAGTAATACATTATCTTACCATTGATGTATACTTTGTTAGGATAGAATAGGAGAATATTTGTTGGAATCTGAGGGTTCAAAAAATACTGAGAAAATCAACGCTATCTCATGGCAATTCATAACTTTTTGATTTAGTGGCTAATTCGTATGAATTCGTATGAATGACGGTTGGGTTTAGGGGTGGGGTTTGGTGCCACGCCTCCTTTGTAAAATCGTACATTTTCCTATGACTGAATTAGCCACTAAACTGACAAAACCTAAAATAGTTACGTTTCCTCGTGAGATCAGGCTGGAGAAAATCACATTTAAAGTTGGATGCGTATTACTAATCAAAAATTGAATTCTCATATATTTATGGTAGGACAGTTACAAAATATCTTCACAGAACATGATCTTTACTTAATATTGTAATGATTTTTGGCATAAAAGAAAAACCTATCATTTTGACACAGAATGTATTTTGTTGCCAGAAATATACCCGTGCAGCATAAAACTTGTTTTGGGGTCCATAGTAAAAAATTTTCTTTAAAAATGTAAGCCAGTCATTGGTTTTGGCCATATTTAACCAAATTGGGGGTATTTTTGTGTACCCGTTCTGTACAATATTGCAAATATGATGATCTTGACCTAAATTAATGTTCAGAAGATTTGATCAGTAGGATTTTTTTTTTTTATTATTTGAAAGGATAATCTGTTAAGCTAAAAATAGGATAAAGAATCAGAGGTCTTGCACATTCACAGAAAAGAGCTTACTTCTGCGTGTTATATGACCAGTGCAGGACCAAAATTCGTTTTATAATAGCCAATGAACATGTTCCCAGCAGAGATTATAGGCTTTTGCTATGGAGGTCACTCTTTTCTTTGCATGAAGGATGGACTAAGCTTTCATTTTGGGCATGTTGATGTTTTAACCTTGCACTTGTACATTGTAAGCCCTCGTCGCCCTGTGTTTGGCTCTTGGACACTTTGACTCATTTGGTTGGGTGCTTTATAAACTACTGTAATTCTGATAAGTGCTGTTTTACACCGGTCTGAACATCTCACATGTAATTCTCTGAATGCTGCATGTCTTTGTGGGATATTTTGAATAATGGCACTGTTTTTGCATTGTACCAATTACACCCCACTGTTTAACCAATTATATTGTGTGTGTTTTTGTACAGCTGTATGTTGGCGCCACTGTCAGAATGGAGGTGTGTGCCAAAGACCAAACACTTGCTCCTGTCCAGAGGGATGGATGGGACAATTTTGCGAGGAGCGTAAGTACACAGAAACCAAGATTATTAATTCATTCATATTGCATCAGTCCGTACTTTTTGGCAAGATTTCATGGATCAATAATAGTGTGTACCACATCAGCTTACTAAAAGCCTTGAACTGCTGAATATGGGCTTTGTCTGTGCACACTGTAAAAATGCTGGGTTCCACACAATTCCTTCATATTGTCCTAACATAATTGTTTTTTACAACCTTAAGTGGATTGAACATAAAACAATTAAGTTGTCCCCAAAGAATTTCAAGAATTGTGGTGTTTCAGCTGATTTTAAATAAGTTGTTTGAAAAAGCAGCAAAAATATTTTTTGGAGTGCATCTTGAATACATGGGGAATCAAAGACAGGTTGAAACAACACTGTGTCTTATAGTGAAGTTATTAAAAATTGGTTTATTAGAATAGCTCACCCCAAAAAAAGAAAAAACAATCAATTGTGCTCATTTAATCACTTTCCATGTTGTTACAAACAGATTTGAGTTTCTATCTTCTGTTGAATACAAACAATTTTTAACCAATGTTGGAAACCGGTAGCCATTGACGTTTTTGCTACAGCCATTGACTTGTATTTTCTTCCTACTATTATTGTCAATGGCGTCTGGTTCCAAACATTCTTTAAAATATATACTGTCACTTAAAAAGTTAACAACTCATTTAGATTATTCCTTTCTAATTTTGATTGTTATGTCACTATGTGTGCTTTTTTCCATAGCGATCTGCATCCTACCATGTCTTAATGGAGGACGCTGTGTAGCTCCATACCAGTGTGAATGCCCAGCAGGATGGACGGGCACACGCTGCCACAATGGTATGTACTGTAGGTGTGGTAATTCATGATAATCATTGAGAAATGTTGTATTTTACATAATTCATTTATTACATGTATGCTAATTTAGCTGCCTAGTCAGGACAGGCTGCAACGTTGTGAATCTTTTATGTACAAAAAACATTTGTCACTTGTACAAAAAGTTGGAGTATTAAGCACTTCATAGAAAACCAGCACAGTTATCAATAATAATGGGGAAACCACTGTTTTCTTGTATAATAAATGGCTTAAAGGTCCTGTGAAATTCAAATAAAAAGTTTTAGATGTTTGTTTCAGTGTGTTTTAAGGATATCTATTAGCTAGTGTGCTCCAAAATAGTGACAAAATTTGCATTTAGAAAATAGAAAACTTATATAAACACCCAAAGTTGCAGTTTGTCACTTCCGCCTAAATGGATCACCACCTCATACTTAAGTTTCTCATCAAATCTTCTGATCTCAACCAGTCTCACTGGCAGAGCTGTGATAAAAACGAAACGCTATTGGCTGTTTTTAAAAGGGGAGGAGCTACTCCATGTCCCACCCTCTCTTCATTTTTCAGTTGACATTACGTCAAACATTGAATTAAAAAAAATGCACATTTCAAAGCACTTCATGGGACCTTTAACCTAACCAGGAACATGCAGTAAATAAATATTTACTCTTTGCAATTTTTACAAAGCTACCATCGACAAAGGCATTTATTTTATTTGTGTTTGTGGGCATGCTTATGGAGTGTTGCCTTGTCCACTTATTTTATGTGTTTTCTCTGATGTGCATTGAAATAAGTCAAAAACGAAGCGGTAAAAAGTGGACTGACAACTGAATCGTAGCATTTACATCTTTTGTTCCTTTTATATATTGTTGTTTGTTGATTTTTTAGCAGTATCACAGAATGTGCATAAAACTATGTGGATGGAAACAACGAGTGAGAAAGTAGGAACATCATCTGCTTTGTTAAGTCCTGACAAGCTGAGATGAATGAAACTCAATTAGTGATAACCTCACAGCATTTAATTAATGCCAATTTACTAGAGTTGTACAGAACATCTGCCATTTCCCTCAGGCCATCTCTGATCTTTCATGGTGGAAGTCTTAGGTCAATTTTAGGAGGTGCTATTTAGGAAAACCTGTCTCACTGCTAATATGTGAAATGAATAAATCTTAAGATTTTAAAAGAAGGGTGGAGTCCAGGAGGGTTAAGTAATTACAGTTAATAGAGGCAGAAGGATCTCATGGTGAGACAGGGCCGTGGCTCATTCTCACAGGGTCATCTTGTTTCAGCCTCATATTGTTGCCAGGCAACACCTGTGACAACAGACCACTAATAGAAATATACAGTAGATCCCTGGAGCCCAAGCAGTAAAACACAATGCAATTATTGAAAACTCATAGGGGCACTTGGCTTGACGTCAATAGTGTGATCTAAAGTTATTTTAAACTGGGTTTTTTAATTAATAAATGTCTAGTTTTATGTGTACTCGTTTTACTTGAGACTATAATGAATATTAAATTATTTTTTTTAACTGTCAAAATACTTGAGTATCTAGTGGATTGCAAATTAATTTTAGTAAGTAAATTAAAAAATGTGAATATGAAAATGTTTAGTCAATGAAACATTGATATATTGAGAACACTAACAGCAGGACTGCTACAGCATGCATTTAATTGACTTTAAATCACCAGAACCAAGACAGAGTTGCTGATTAATTGCATTAAAGCAAACATGATGACTGTGCAGACTGAAGTATAATGTGTTCAGTATGCACAGTGTGTGGGTTTTACAGATAGCTTACTGCGTCTCATTCTGTGGTGAGCAGCCTTTTTCTTTTATCTGTCTAAGCCACTGTTGATTCATAGGTGGGTTTAAATGTCTGTCAGGACAAAGGTCTCTAGGGAAAAGTTCTAGAAACGCTTGACTACTCTGAATGGCAGGGAATATTCATAGGTGTGATTCAAAACAAAATATGTGAATGTATGCAGTAAAAAAAGAAAGAATTTAGGTCCTCTTTTCTTAGATGGACAGTGTTTTGGCACACCACGATGAACATGGAATATATATAGTGAGTTACTTCAAAATACATTTTAAAATAGAAGTGTTTTGATGTTGTCGTAAGACATTCTTAATGCAAAGTCATTTAATGATATATTCTTGAAATATGCAGTAAAAACTGTGCACCCATAAATGAAAATTCTGTCATAATTTACCCACCCTCTATGTCTTCCAAACATGTTTGAGTTTCTTTCTTCAGCTGAATGCAAAAGATGATAGAATGCAAAAGATTTGAAGAATGTTGGAATCCTGTGGCCATTGACTTTCAGTTTTCTATTTACTCCTATGGAAGTCAATTGCTACCAGTTCCCATCCTTCTTCAAAATATCTTCCTTTATGATCAACAGAGAAAATGGAACTCAAAGTTTGCAAACACTTGAGGGTGAATAAATTTAAATATTGTGGTGAACAGCCCCTTTAACATGGTAACTGTAAATATATGTTCTGGATTACTTGTGAATTATGTTTGGTTAATAGGAGTATTTTGTCTTTTTTAGCGGTGTGTTCCATGCCTTGTTTGAATGGGGGCAGGTGTATCCGACCCAACCGGTGTCATTGCAGTCCAGGATGGGGAGGATACGACTGCTCTAGGTAAGTTATACACAAATAAGTTATTTATATCCTTCGTATAAACATATTCTTCAGCATTTATAATGGAGGGTAGCTAGTAGGAGCTGTGTGAGTAAACCCCACTCTCCTGTTCTCAAGAGACGCACATGCAACTTAGTCTCCTTATTAGTTTCGCCAGAGACATGACTTTGTATATGCATGAACAATGTGAGTAGAACTTAAAGGGTTGAATTGGTGCCATGACCCAGATGGGAGTTTCATGGGGGGTGAACTAATAAGAACTGATGCCAACTAATAAGAACTGTGCAGGTTAACCTGCAGGTCTCCCCTCACTTAAAGAGCTGCACTCTTGCTATTGCTTTCGCTGCATCTTATTCAGTGCACATGTCTCCGATGCTGGAAATTCCTGTTCAAATTAAGGCAAGTAGAACTGGAGCGGTAAAACTGCATTGTGGTCTAGAGGGGAATGTGTTTTGATAGGAGTGTTTTGAACAGAGGCCAGCTAGTAGTAGTTGTGCAAGTAAACCTAACTCCCTTTAAAAGGCAAACTTGTGACTGATTTATGTGGTCTTAAGCATCCTTGTTAGCATACCAGCCTACCATCTCAGAAACAATAAATCAAATCTGGTTGATGGGTAGAACTGGAGGTGTTACGTTGGTGCCGTGACCCTGATGGGAGTGAGGTTTAGAGCTAAATGGAAGCAAGCTTGTAGTAACAGTGCGGGTAAATCTGTCTCTGCTTAGGAGGTGCACTAGCAGCTGACTGTAGCATCTGTGGTGTTTAGCATCCTCGTAAGTACATCTGCCACCCTTCCCGGAAACACCAGATAAAACCCAGCTCAATGGAGTTACAACTGGTGCCGTGACTCCAGATGGGAGCTAGTAGTAACAGCTGTGTGTGAAAACCCAACTCCCCTTAAAAGGTGAACTAATGACTGCCTCTACAGGTTGTCTTTAGGGTTCTTGTTTGCAAGGCTTTCTTCCTTCCCAGGGTTATATTGGTGCCGTGACCCAGATTGGAGTGAGTGTAAAAGAAGCAAACTAGGCTGCATTCTACTTAATACTTTATGCTCTGTTCTTTCTAGCATCTCTCTGTCTCGTTGACTTGAGTGTATGTAATTGATTACACTGCACAAGTGCCCACTACTGGCACTATGACATCACAATCATGTTGCAATGTGGTATAGGGAGCAGCCTTAAGTGTACATAAGTACCTCATTTCACTGGTCATTTGAAGGATTTGGGCTCTGTCTATATAAACTTTCCTTCTCTACTTCACAAAGCAGAACATACATCAAAATGTGTACATAAAGTACATAAACCCAAGACAGTATTTCATGTAGCAGAAAAACTGATGAAGATTCCTAGTGATTATGAAAGATGAGATTAAATATATACATATGAGGAAGTACTCTGAGCTCTACTTTGTGTGTCAGTTTGTTAATTTATTACTCTGACACACCTAGAATTGACAATGCTGTATCTCTTAAGTAAACATACATTTCCTCGGCCACAGCAGTTGGTTTCAGTCCAATTATTGAGTTGGCAGAGAGTTGCTGCCATTCCTCTCAGTTTCATTCTTTTAAGTAATTTGCTCTCTATTTCACTGATCCGGTGCCAGTGTCAGCCTCAAATACAGCCTCTCTCTTGAGTGCTATTGATCTGACTATTTTTTCTATCAGTGTTTTTAAGCAATCAGCTTGATTTCCACATCCCTCAGCTAATTAGATGCTCCAGCAGTCTTTTCTGGTCAGAGTGTTTCACAATTGCATTTAGTTTAAATGAGTTGTAAAGACATTTTCAATATCCATCTATCTGAACTGAACAAGTGAAATACAATAATTATAAATCTGTTATAAATGGGATTTAGAGATTATGGTGGTCATTTTTGAGTGACGGTGGTTTTCTACAATTTTACACTGATTTTTGATTATGAATTATTGTGTTTCAGAAAAAGAAAATCTGCATACTTTCATTTTTAATGTGCCACGCTGCAAGAGTTCGAATCCCATTGTTTTGGAACGAGATGGTTTAATGTCAGATTATTGTACACAACACATCTTTTTCTTTCCCTCAGAAAGTCCTAAGTGGTTTTGTAAATTAAAGCTGTATTTTTCATGTAGAAAAAGAAACAGTATTAAATATATGCTGCTGCTATATACATGAACTTGTACGATGTGTAAAAATGTTGATTGTGATTGTCCATTGTACATGTATATAAACTATTCTTCTCATGTTTTTATTAAAACAGAAAATACAACTATATATAAAAAAATTTAATTCTCATTCCCACAATTAATGATGAAGAATTCTTAATTAAACATTCGTTTTGTTTTACTTGGCTGTTTCTTTTTTATTTTTTTGGATAATCCGATCGACACAAACATTGAACTTTTCATTTCTTTTATTGTTTTCATTTCATACAAACCAACATAAAATACATTACAGGGCTAAAATAGTTAACAGAAAAGGAACGTATTACTTCTGTTCCTGTATGTAAACAAAACAAAAACAAACAGATATAAATGTAGATGTCGAAATATGAATGAATTTTCTGTTGTCAACTTCTAAAGATTTCAGAATGCGTATTCTCTGTCTTGAGCTATTACTGTGTGTTTTTGTGTATGCACGTTTGCTTTTCTTCATTTATGCGAGTTGATCATATCCTCCAGCTTGGATTGGTTTGATCCCGAAAATTCACCAATCTGCAAAACAATTGTTAAAATCGCAGTTACAGCACAATAGGGGTTAACAAACCAATTCAACTGCCAAAAAACGACTAACAAACAAAAAACATAAGAAACCATGGGATGGTGATTTACCTTCTTTCCATTCTTGTAGAAATGGAATGTTGGCATGCATTTGATATCACAGAAAGCGGCCACATCCTAGACAGAGTGAAGGAATGGAAGTCAGATTGGATGTTGAACATCTTTAATAGCGTCTTTTCAGTCTGGCTACTTGTAAAGGAGATCTTAAAAGGCCAGATCTCCCAAAAATGAAAATGTTGCTATTCATTACTCACCCTTGTGTTGTTCCAATCCCCTGAGATTTTCGTTTGTCTTCAGAATATAAATCTGAGAAATCTAAGAGCTCCCTCATCCTAAATAGACACCTGAGACTTTTAAAGTCCAGAAAAATACCAAAAAACACCCTCAAAACAGACCATATGCCTACAGTGGTTCAATCGGAATGTTATGAACCAACAAGAATACTTCTGTGCGCACGTAAAACAAAAATAACAACTTTATTAAACAGTTTCTTCTCCTCTGTGTCATATAGGGCACATTTTCGTAGCTTGATAATATTCAGATTGAACCGCTGAAGGCATATGGTTCTATTTCAGGACATTTTTTGGTATTTTTCTGGACTTTCAACAACTTTGAGACCATTGCTGTCTGTGGAGGATGAGAGAGCTCTCAGATTTGATCTAAAATATCTTAATTTGTGTTCAGAAGATGAAGGGAGGTTTTGGAATGACACGAGAGTCAGTAATTAATATCCATAAATAATAATAATCATGATTTTTGGGTCAGCTAACCCTTTTGGAGCTCAAATTACATCCCCAACAGGACTGTGCCTGTCTGTCAAAATGAACAATCCTTAATATTTCATATTCTGTTAATCCCAGTTGATATTGTGCACCAAAATTTCATCACAAGTAGGCCTGAATTGTAAAATGTGTGGACTGTTATCAGAATTGTCAAACTGCTCTGCTTCTGATGTAAATGTCAGGTAAGAAAAGCATGACATTTGAACAAATCGCGAACTTATATGAAGGGTTTGGCTTTCAAACAGACACGCACACGTCCCACAATCTGCTTCGCAACACAGCACTGTAATAACAGCGAGAGTTTGTAACCATAACAACACGGGCGACCGTCAGAATTGTCCCATTCTGGCAGCGTCTTGATCTACCTCTGATAAAACTGAATGACAGTCAATATCCTTTCCCGGCGCTATCCCATGAATCAAATAACACACTATCAGCTATCTGAAGGGTGTGCTGGGATGTTTTAATGTGTTACAAATGTGGGGGCAGTCTGCGAGCATCCAGATACATTATACTAAACCAAACATCCTTGTCTGGAAGAGCGAGAAAGTGAGAGCAGTATTCAAATGAACTCTGATGGTGAGTCTATGTAAAAGGTTTTTTTTTTTTTTGCTCATTTGCTTTTTGTGTGCATTCATCTGAGGAAAAGAAAAGACAGCAGGTGACTAACCTGTGCATCATCCACATCCACCTTTAGAAACACCACATTTTTGTTCTCTGGTTTTTCAGACAGCAACTGTGGATGGGGGAAAAAAGAGAAGCGGTAGTAAAAAGCAAACCACAAAGCTTGCAATCAAAGCCCTTCCTTTGAACCTACAAATTTCATTCCTTCCGTTTCATCTGTGAAATTTGCATGTGCTTTCATTTATTTTCTAAACCAGGATTCATCTGTATTCGATGACAGTTAAGGGGAAATTGCCAGTTAACGTTTTTATTATTATTATTACACTAACATCTCATATAAGGTGAGGCTCAAATGTTAGACTTCCTAATTTTTTTAGTGTCAAATTAAATGTACTACAAGTGATTTTATTTTAAATTCACCTACTTTAGAAATGTGCCACTATTATATAATACATGATATTATCATCATTGGCACTTAAAATACTGTGAATAATTATTTAATCTTTGAGTTTATGTTTTAAAGAATATTCAGATTGTAATATTGGCTTTAAAATATGACTAAAAAGTGCCATCACCATTTAGCATAATGGATATTCATTCATGCATTCGTTTTCCTTCGGATTAATCCCTTTATTCATCAGGGGTTGCCACAGCGGAATGAACCGCCAACTTATCCAGCATATGTTTTAGGCAGCGGATGCCCTTCCAGCTGCAACCCTGTACTGGGAAACATCCATACACACTCATTTACACATACACTATGGCCTTTTTAGTTCATTCAATTCACCTATAGCGCATGTCTTTGGGAAACTGGAGCACCCGGAGGAAACCCACGCGAACATGGGGAGAACATGTAAACTCCACACAGAAATGCCAACTGACCCAGCCGGGACTCAAACCAGCGACCTTCTTGCTGTGAGGCGACAGTGCTAACCACTGAGCCACCGTGTTGCCCTCATAATGGATATATTTATGTAACATGAAAAAAAAAAAGTATGATTATTTGCATATTGTATTATTTTCTCACAAATGGGTAAAGCCTTATTGATAATAGTACAAATAATTAGTATTTAGTATAGTACAATCATATTAAATATCCCCGATTTTTTTTTTTTTGGAATACCATATATTGTTACACTGAATGACATCTTAGTGAGTATCTGCTATAAATAGCATATTTGTAAAAACGTATCATATTATTGCATCAATATTTTTGCACTTTCATTGTTTTGATTTCTGAAAGCTCCTGCTCGTATGTCATCTTTCAAGACCGAATCATCTCTTATGGTGTTGTTTATCTCTGTGTTCATCAGAACTGCCTCATTTGCATTTGGGTGAATGATTCAGGTTTGAATTCTTGAGGAAGCTATTCCCCCGGTTGCCCTGACAACACAGCACAACAACAGAGCCACTCCCGAAGATCCCGGAAGCCTCTATAGAATAAACACTACAACCCTGACAGCTCCAGATGTCACTCTCAGTCCATTCAGCACTGTATTAATGCTCACTTTAAAGAATGGCCCGATGGCCTGGCAGGGCCCGCACCATGTGGCCGTGAAGTCCACCACCACCAACTTGTCCCCGGCGTTTCTCAGGGCGTTGTCGAAAGCAGACTGCAAAGAGAAGGTGAGGGTATACAGTTCAGGACTTTTCAGACAGACACACATTCCTTCCTGTTGAGTTACAGTGAAAATGACTGTGAGTCATGATGCTGACTAAACGCTAAAGTGTGACAAGTGTGATGAGGCCTACGAGGTTTCAGATGTATATTTAATGGCATTAAAAATCTATTTAAATCATTAAACGCGTTCACACAAGCTCCTTTAAAGTACAAATGAAATCAAAACTAACCGTATGATTTTGTTAGCTCACATTGTTAGTTTTGTGGTGAACAATTCATCTGTCATTAGGAAAAAAAATGGTTTGCCCTTGTAATCTTTAATTGAAATCTGAAAATGCATTTCCTGTTTTTCGTTTTAGTTAAATTGTCACATTACGTATGTCTTAGGTATTGGGCAGTTTTGAACACAAACAGAAATGGTGAGGAGGAGGTGTCTGTTAGGTTGTAATAACTTACAAAACCCATCTCCCGATCTTTCTGAATGAAATGCCTACTTTACTACACCCATTCGGCTCGCAGAAGCAGCACAAGTCTTTTTGTAAACTTTTATGGCTAATCTGAACAAATAATTGTTTAAGCAGACACTAAATTGGCGTGACATATTGCATTCTTTTGCATTAAGATGACTTAATAAAATGAAGTTTAAATTCAGACCATATAAAGTAAGTAAGTTCAACTAAATTTGTTTGTTTAAATTCAGCCTAATGTAAATTGCTTGCAAGCACTTACCTTTAAAAAAGTAAATCCAATTAATCATTTTTTTCAGCGACAAAGGAAGTGCGGTGATACTTTTGGTTCCAATACTATACAAGATTCAGGGAAATGTCCAGATTAGTTGAATTATACACAAGCAAAGCATATGTGTTTGGTGTTTATTTCTTAATTCTTTTAAATCTATTTTTTTTAAAAAACTTAAGCAGCGTGGCAGAACTGGTTTATGTTTTATGGGGAAAACTCTGCATCACTGAACTACACAGGTATGTTGATAACAAGGAAACAATAGATAGCCTATTCAGAAGACGCTTTTGGGAAATGACTGACTGAATCACAACTGAGAGCTAATAACGGATGTATAGTAGTTTAATAATATAATGTGACAGTTATGAAAATCTTTTTAAAAAAGAAACATTTTATTTTAAATTACTGCAACTTTTTTTTTTTTTTTTAATCGTACCAATTCCGATTGGTTCATTCATTGTTTAGTTAAAATTATATTAATATTTAAATGAGTGTTTATTTGATGAGGTGAGTGATGGCTAAACAATAAATAGCGAGTTATTGCAATAAAATACACAAATATATTGTAGGTACATTTGCTGAATCTTAAATTATATTAAGATTTAAATTGCAATATATTTTGAGGTAAATCATGGCTGAAATAAACACAATAAATAGCAATAGCCTATATGCCCCCTTTATTAAACCACAATAGAAAATCAAATCTATTTACTTGCCAGAAAAAAGAAAAAAAAACAAGAGGTTAAAAAACTTTCCATTTCCGCACTCTACTTTGTGGTTATCATTCATTCATTCATTTTCTTTTCGGCTTAGTCCCTTTATTAATCCGGGGTCGCCACAGCGGAATTAACTGCCAACTTATCCAGCATATGTTTTACGCAGCGGATGCCCTTCCAGCTGCAACCCATCACTGGGAAACATCCACACCCAACACCCAACAACAAACCGGAGCACCCGGAGGAAACCCACGCGAACACGGGGAGAACATGCAAACTCCACACAGAAACGCCCACTGACCCAGTCGAGGCTCGAACCAGCGACCTTCTTGCTGTGAGGCGAACGTGCCACCCACTGCGCCACCGTGACGCCCACTTTGTGGTTATGTAGAAACAAATACTGCTAAAATAATAATAATAATAATAAAAAAATAAAAATATATATATATAAGCAATAGCATATAGCCTATACGCCCCCTTTTTAAAACCCATTAGAAAATAAATTCATAATAAACAGCACTTTTCATTTCTGCACTTTTTTGCGGTTATATAGAAACCAAAACAATTCTTGCCTGCAACGTTTTCGCCTGTACATTCACTCGGTTTATTTTTATATCCAAGAAGTTAACTTATAACTTAATAACATAATTATATAACTTAATATTGTTCATTTTATATATGTATATATAGGCTAGTTTTATTCATACAGGTACATCACAAAAACTCACATAATTTGATTACCTTAAAGTCAAATCTAAGGCAAAAGCTGGAATATTAGCATTTTGTTCTTACCTTATCATCAATTTCGATAACCATTTTGATGTGTAATGGACTACAGTGTGTGTTCCGCAAGCTCCTGCTTTATTGACATCCAGTAGCAGCTCGCGTCATTTGCGCCGTATATGAACACCGGCACGCAGCTCCGCCTTCAGTGGAGACAACCACCCAATCATGGAATGCTGAGGTTCTCCCATCACTACACCCTACAAGCATACAATCAGCTGAAATAGTTCAGAAAAATGCAATGTATGTCATTTGCAGCTTAGACACAAATCCTTACTTCACATCTATTACGCGCAAAACATGTTTAGTTACCACGAAAGACAATCACTGTTCTTGGTTTTGTTTTGAGCAAGTCAGAATGACTTGACAGATTCCGGTGTTGCGGTTTAACTGGTGACCGTGTTAACTGGTGACCCTTTCCAGATGTAAGCTATTCACGTTTGCAGATGGCAGATTCGTCACTTTTTCACAGCAACAAAACATGCCCATACCAAATAAATATTCTTATTACTTGGTGTCAGTGTCATTGTAAACATTATTGATTTGAATATTTGTGTAGCAGAACAGTATATTATAATTTACATGTCATCAACGAGGCGTCACGGTAGCACGTTCGCCTCACAGCAAGAAGGTCGCTGGTTCGAGCCTCGGCTGGGTCAGTTGGCGTTTCTGTCTGGAGTTTGCATGTTCTTACTGGGTTTCCGGTTCGGTTCCCCCACAGTCGGCTCCGGTTTCCCCCACAGTCCAAAAACGTGGTATAGGTGAATTGGGTAGGCTAAATTGTCCGTAGTGTATGAGTGTGTTTCCCAGTGATGGGTTGCAGCTGGAAGGGCATCCATATACATATTAAAGAGTCTGTTTTAATATGTTTATCAGTCAACATTATGGTGTGCTGTGGTTGTGGACTCCTGTTAACTTGTTTCCATGTCTACTCGCGTTTACATGTTTCTACAAACTCTCACGCTGATATTTTCTCAGAATAGCTCTAAATGACAAAACTATGTTTTATCGCAGTTGGTCAAATCATGTTTTTTATAGTTGTAGACTCATGTTAACCTGTGCCTTTAGACTCGTGTTAGCTTACATCTGGAAGGAAAGGGTCACCAGTTAACACGGTCACCAGTTAAACCGTAACACCGGGATTACTCTTTATACCCCGTTACGTCACCGTCAACTACTACTGAATGTACTTCATGTTTGTATGCACACACGGTCTTGCACATTTATAACGAATTAAATTACATTCAGTACATTTGTCTGTCAACAGCTTTTCGACCTCTATCACAGAAGAAATACGTGTTCAAAACCGTTCAATCTTACTCAGTGAAATAGTTGAGCTAATATTAAAAACGGATATTAGTCAGGGGACTTCTGTATTTCATTCATCCGAATAACCGAATGACTCATACTTCTGTATGTACCTTCAAATAATCTGCTTCTGCTGAATATTCATTGTTAAATGTGCCGAACCTTAGGACAACATTAGGGTTTTAATATCCTGGCAGGACAATTATAATGAGTTAGTGATGATACATTTTTTAATAAAGTCCATATCGTGTTGTTGTTTAACGGTGTCCTCTAGTGGTTGTAACATGCAATCATCAGTTTATTGTTAATTTGATCTTTTATGCAAAAATATATATATTCTGTTTGTTTTTTGAGCCATAATTAACAGTTCAGTCCAAAATATTTATTTGTATGCATCTAATAACCTAACCTAACCTAACCTAATAACCTCACAGACCTAACTGAAGACAACTACTTATGAGCAAATATGTTTACTGTTGTTATTTTATAGATTTTTCATAGACCAGTGAACATGGTAGACTCAGCAACAGGAGCATATGCTGTAAATGTATTTTGAAACTTGTCTGGTAACAGTGTTTTTATTTTTTGACGAACACAATCCATCACTAACACAATCATGTGTGACAAAATCTTCTCGTGTTGGAGCCCACTTCCTCTTGTTATTTTTAGATTTTTCTTGAAACTGTTTGTGGGTTAGCCAACATCACTTTTTTTTTTTTTTTGCCAACCTTTTACAAATCTTTAAAAAAAAAAATCCAGAAATCAAATCAATTCAATTCATTTTTATTTCTATAGCGCTTTTACAATGTAGATTGTGTCAAGCAGCTTCACATAGAAGATTACAATGAGGAATCTGATGGAAATTAACCAGAGTTTTTGAAAGAATGTTACCAACAAACTAAAGATCAGAGGCTTTATGTAACTTTATTTGTAAACATATTCCGTTAAAACAGTTTAGATCATGACACTTTTATACTGTAACATCGTACCTTCCACATTGTATCTTCCACACAGTAATGTTTTTTGCCCTAATCATACAAATGTGTCACTGTAGTTCATTTGCATATAATATGTTCATTTTAAGATGAGTTTCTGAGCCTGTTTCAGACTTTAACAATAGCTTTCCCAAGTCCATCCCCCTTCAGCATCTTCATAAAGGCGATTGGCAGCTTCTCAAAGCCAACAGTGACCAGTTCCTTTGCCTTCAGTTTGCCCTGCAAGAAAACAGTTAAACACATTTACATAATAAACCCTTTCGTTCACAGACTGGTGCTTTTATTAAGGTGTAATGGCAATGAAAATCTGAGCATTAGCTATAATAAAGTATTGGTTATTGATATAAAGCTGAAATGTTAATCTCTAAAGCAACCTACCTCTTTCATCCATTTAAGCATTCTCTTGACAGACTCCTCATCCTTATTTTGATAGTTTGTCACCATAAAACCTTGTATCGTCAATGACCGTACAATTATTTCATGGTGCGGATAAGGACCTGTGATAGAAAGGTAATACACTGTTACACTGCTTAGCTTTCAAATCCTCTTCTGTAGTTTAGTGCTTGCAAAGTATAACTAATTAAAGGGATAGTTCACCCAAAAAATGAAAATTCCGTCATCATTTACATTGACTTGTTTCAAACCAGTTTGAGTTTTTTTTGTTCTGTTGAACACAAAAGAAGTTCAAGAGTTCACACTTAGCTGATGATTGATTATAAAGTGTGTTTGGCATGCTGTCCCAGGAGAAAGCCCTGAGGTAGGTCTCGAGAACTCCCCTGCTTATTTATGGCTAATGACAAATTAGAAATTGCTATGGAGAGATATACTACTAAGAGCTCATCTATGGTGCCAATTTGGTTTGGTCAATTCACTTATGTCGCATGTCTTTGGACTGTGGGAGGAAACCAGGGAACCCAGAGGAAACCCTCGCGAGCACGGGGAGAACATGTAAACTCTCCACAGAAATGTCGACTGGCCTGGTAAGGACTTGACGCAGTGACATTCTTGCTGTGAGGCAACAGTGCTAACCACTGGGCCGCCGTGCAGCCCAATCAAGGAAAAAGGGAGGAGGAGTAGGGGTGAAAGGGGGGAATCTTTAAGACGAAGATAACTGAGGTAAGAAACTCTGGTTATTTATGGTGAGTTAGGAATCATCAGATTGGTGAATCATGTGTTAGCTAATGCGGGACCAGCTGTGGTCAATCATAAGCACGTGATCCCCTCAAAATTAGTTTATAAATAAACTTCACATATTTTGGAGAATGTTTTTAAACCTGTAACCATTGACTTTCATACTATTTATTTTTCTACTATGGATGTTAATGGTTTCCAACATTCTTCAAAATATCTTCTTTTGAGTTTCATCAGAACAAAAAAAATGGTTTGGAACAAGTCAAAGGTGAGTAAATGATGACAGAAATTCTTTAAAAGCATTGTTTTTTAATCATGTATATTTTTATTCAAATTTTAAAAAGTGATATTGAACACTTTAGACAGTTAAATAACTTTGGTGGAAAACCAAATGATCGTCTTGTTATTCATAGATATTTGTTGATATCAGTTTCCATTAAAGTATGAAATGTAAGAAGGTCCTATCAGAGGACATGATGATGGAAAAAATATAAAGTGGGAAGAAACATATCACTAATACATGTCCCATCACTTCAGGTACTGGTCTTTTGTATGTGCTTCATTTATGCAGTGTTTTTGCTTCAAATGTCTTCAAAGAGGCTATTAAAATTAGTTTGACCAATGTCCATCATGTGGAGAAAAATCGAAGTTATTTTTTTATCATTTACCCGCTACTCACTATCATTTGGATATTAAACAGCAACAATGCTGTCTAGGTTATTTGATTATCTTAAAATGTCTTCAATATTGCCCTCAGGTTATAACATTTTAACATTTACTGATAGACTTATTATTCTAAAGTGTTACTGAAACCTTTTTTTGCATTTAACCATAAAAGCCATAAAATGTAATTTCTCTTCAGCCTTGTCTTATTTCCATCACAAACGTTTTGCAAGTGAATGCAAAGTTTGTCAGAGGAATGCAAATACTTGCAAGGGAAAGCAAAATTATTTAAATATAATTTTTCCTCCCATGTCCCTTTAGAGGCTCTCCAGAAACAAAACTTACACATCTGTGGTGTAGTGTCGTTGTATGTGGCTATTGCACCGCAGACAGCGATACGGCCACCGGGCTTCATGTTTTTCAATGCTGCGGTAAAGGTGGGCCCTCCCACCTGAAACATTACACACACACATACACCAACAGATTTAAAATGTGACATTGATATTTGATGTCAGAGCATTTTAAATCTTAGAAGCAGTTTGTATTTTAGGCAAAAATGTTAATTACGTTCTCAAAGTAGCAGTCGTATCCTTCAGGTGAAGCGTTCTTCAGTGCTTCCTCCAGTGAGGGGACGGTCTTGTAGTTGAAGGCCTGGTCAAAGCCCAGCTCTTTCAGATATGCCACCTTGTCATCACCTCCTGCTGAACCCACAACCTTGCAGCCTTTGATCTTGCAAATCTGACCCACCACTGTACCTACAGCACCTGCTGCCGCGCTCACCAGAACCGTCTGACCGGGCTGAATCTTACACACCTCCTCCAGCCCATACAGAGCGGTTAAACTAGAGGAGAAAACAGACAAAGATTTATACAAGTAAACTTAATTTTCTCTCTAGACAAAGAATTGCAAATATTCTGAAGGAAGTGGTGCTTTTGTGATTGTATAGTTTCTAATAGATTAAAAAAATTACGACAATTTGTTGACAGTTTGAATTTTTATAATTGCATTTGTACATTTTAGTATGGTTTTCTCATCCCGCAATGACGGTTGGCTTTAGTGGTGGGGTTTGGGGGCCCTCCTCCTTTTAAAAATGTTTTGTGTTTGTGTAAATTATATCGTATGGAGTTATATGAATTATTCACTGACAATACATAAAATAGTTACCTTTGCTTCTGAGAACGAGCTGAAAAATAATCAGCAACATCTATAGCTGATTACTCATAGAGATATCTCATGATATTGAGTTTAGTGGTTATTATTTATTTTAAAATAATAATAATTAATTACAAAATTTCAAAAAGAAATGCAAATAAAATATTGATTTTCTATTCAACAATTTTGTATCCCTGTGTAATCAGATTGGCTGAAGTTTTAGTAGTTGCCTAATACAAAGTAATTGAACACAATATTTTTTTTGACACTAGCATATATTTGATGCATTTTGCCAGTATTTAATCATCTCAGTATATAATTGGCTTTTTTAACAATCATCCAACACTAATTATTCTCTCGAGATCCATGACATGTTCTACTGAATCTGAAACTGAGTCTAATTTTATCAAAATCTGTTTGTAATAGTAAAAGGTGACTAATATACCCAGGCATCCCTAAGGATCCAAGGGCCAGAGACATTGGGATGTCAGTGGGCCATTCCAATACTATCCGGGTCAAGATGGGCCCTCTTGGGCCCTTTGCTTTGGTTACAGTGTGTGTCCTCCAGCCACAATCAGCAACCACATAACATCCCTCAGGAAATGCTGGGTCCTTGCTCTTCAGCACCCTGCCAATCAAACAATGAGTGAGATTTATTTCATTATATGATTTGTTTTTATTTGTGAACAATTTCATCATTAAATGCAGCTTCGTGGTTTAAAGGGATAGTTCACCCACAATTTTTTTAATTAACTCACTATTATTAACTCACTATTTACTTAAGGGGTTGCAAAAGTTTATGAATGCTTTATTCTGTTGAATACAAGAGATATTTTGAGGAAAGCTGAAAGCCTGTAACCATTGACTTCCATAGTAGGAAAAACAAATACTATGGACATCAATGGTTAGCAGGTTTTCAGCTTTCTTTAAAATGTCATCTTTTGTATTCAACAGAAGAAAGAAGCTCATAAAGGTTTGAAACAAGTGAAGAGTGAGTAAATGATGCCAAAATTGTCATTTTTGGGTGAACTATCCCTTTTAAGTCTGTGTAAAACCAAAATTTGCAATGTTTATTTTGCTAGCACACATTGTTATACTTCAGGTGAACAATTAATCTGTGCAAGTTAATCCACTGAAAAAAAAAAAAAAAAAAAAGAGTTTGTTTTGGTAATCTTCAATCAAAGTCTGAGCACTTGCTACCATGTTTGGAGTGGTGGTCCTTCTCTTATGATGTCAGTTTGATTGCTTCAGCCACAATATTCTTAACCACGCCCATCTAAACGCCACTGCTAAAGGGGCATAATGCACAAAAAGAAAGCCCTGCCCCCTACTCAATATTCAGTTGGAAGTACATCAACATACTGAAATAAAAGTCTCAGCAACTTCTGGTTCATGTGTACATTCAATTAAAAATGCAAAAATAATGCAAATATGCTAATTGAACTCTACATTTGTTCTGATGTAGACTGTGAGTTTCTCTTATTACTCTATGTTTATTCACTATTTAATTTCTACAGTTGTTGTGAAGCTGTGATGCTTTAACACAGCCACTCTTGCAACATTTTAGAAAGCATTGAGAATTAATAAACCTTTGATGAACAACTTTGAGAAATTTTCCACACAGCTTGAGCAACAGATTGAGTTTGCTAGACATTCTCTGATACCATATTACAATCTATCATATGATTAATAGTGCTGGGCAAAGATTAATTGCAATTAATTGCATCCAAAATTAAAGTTTGTTTTGACATAATATATGTGTGTATTATATATATTTGTAGCATATACACAATTTATATCTAAATATAAACAAACATTTTCTCAAATATATGCATGCCTGTGTGTATTTATATATAGATAATAAATATACACAGTGCACACATATATTACGTGTGTACACAACAAACTTTTATTTTGGATGTGATTAATCGCGATTAATTTCTGCCCAGCACTAGTTATTAACATCATTAGTTGGAAAAGTTTTCAGCAAAACTTTCCGTGCTTTTTTTACCATCTGTATGTGCTTTATTGGTTTCTTTAAATGATACGAAATGAATATATCACACAACTTTTAAAACTACACTATAGCTGCAAATAAGAACACTAACCATGACCGATAAAATGTTACAATACAATATTAATGCCAAAATGATTTTCCCTTACTTTGCTAGTTGAGATCCATACTGCACATCCCCCTCTTTCAGCCACATTTTACTCAAAGATCTGCAGAAACATCAGCAAATGTCGACTATACTTGACACACCACATATAACAAGACTGTAACACATATAACATAAAGACTGTAAATAAAACCAAGATATATTCCAAAATAACGCTATATTACCTCATGTATGGATCAACGCTAAAATAAATCGCCTCCACAAGCACGTCTGAATGAAAAAAAGAAAAAAAACATTCTGATAAATCAGTGAGACGTTGCACAGGTGGCAAAAAATACATATACATGAATTAACCATACCTCCATCCTGAAGCTCTGGCAGATCTACTTCTTTCAGTTCAAAGTTGCTTTCTTTAGGAAAGCCCTCAAAGTGTTTTTTGAGGATCCACACCTTCGCTTTAACCATGATCGTAAGTTGCACAAGCTCAGTTATTCAAACTGGAAGTGGTTTTAGAGAGAGAGAGCAGAGCTTGCTTTTATTGTACCGGTGACAATGAACATTCTTACATAACAAAACAACTTTATTGACATACGTGACACTGCAAGTTCTTATAACCTCTATACTGATAATGAGGGGCGAGGTGCTGAATGTCTCACCTGAGCACACCAAACATTATTGGCCTTCTTGTTTACAATATTTAAACACTGTACGCTAATATTTAATAAATATGTGCACACTGTAAAACAATGGTGTGTGAGCAATCACGACGTGTTTTATGTAAACGTGTCTGCAATTTCAACAATTAGTGTAAGTTATACGAGATTCAGCTTGAAGTTTAAAGTTAAAGAAGTTGTAATAACTTACTTTCATTCAACTTAAAATTGAGGCATTTCTGAATTAAAATTTCTTAATAACATATTTGTTCTTAACGTTACAAACTTCTAGGAGAGGAATCGTGACCTCAGGTGCTCTCAAACTTCACATTAAGGGTGTACAGTCGTGGCCAAAAGTTTTGAGAATGACACAAATATTAGTTTTCACAAAGTTTGCTGCTAAACTGCTTTTAGATCTTTGTTTCAGTTGTGATGTACTGAAATATAATTACAAGCACTTCATACGTTTCAAAGGCTTTTATCGACAATTACATGACATTTATGCAAAGAGTCAGTATTTGCAGTGTTCTGCCTTCTTTTTCAGGACCTGACTAATAGTAACCCATTCTTTCATAATCACTTCTTGGAGTTTGTCAGAATTAGTGGGTTTTTGTTTGTCCACCCGCCTTTTGAGGATTGACCACAAGTTCTCAATGGGATTAAGATCTGGGGAGTTTCCAGGCCATGGACCCAAAATTTACACGTTTTGGTCCCCGAGCCACTTAGATATCACTTTTGCCTTATGGCACGTTGCTCCATCGTGCTGGAAAATGCATTGTTCTTCACCAAACTGTTGTTGGATTGTTGGAAGAAGTTGCTGTTGGAGGGCGTTTTGGTACCATTCTTTATTCATGGCTGTGTTTTTGGGCAAAATTGTGAGTGAGCCCACTCCCTTGGATGAGAAGCAACCCCACACATGAATGGTCTC
>CAIGQV010000818.1:19744623-19771682 GCA_903798115.1 Danio jaintianensis | reverse complement strand
TCTTCAAAATATCTTCTTTTGTGGTCAACAGAAAAGTAAGTCCTAAAATTTGGAACCACTTTAGACTGAATAAATTGTTTTGGTGAAATTTCACTCTGAATCAAACTAGTAAGAAAACCAATCTTTCTGACATACCTCCTGCATCCAGGTCAACAGGAGCTTCAGAGACTCCTCATTTTTATGTTGCCACCTCCTCACCAAAAAACCCTCCATTTTCAGTTGCTTAACAATCATGGTCAGGTGTGGATAGGGTCCTAAAAAAGCATACATGCTATCACTGATCAATCTGTCATGTCTAAATTTATGCTTCACTAATGGTGACTAAACAGTTTCAGTTTGGTTTACACAAATGTAAAGATTCTACAGCATAAAGGTCCTTCAAAGCACCAAAAGAATTACACACATAAGAGACACAAACCTGTTTGTGGGGTGGTGTCATTGTACAGCGATATCGCTCCACACACAGCGATACGCCCTAAATCCTTCATCTGCAGAATTGCGACACTCGAAAAAGGGCCGCCCACCTGAAAACCAAACCAATCAGTCCAGTTCATTCATTCATTCATTTTCTTTTCGGCTTAGTCCCTTTATTAATCTGGGGTCGCCACAGCGGGATGAACCGCCAACTTATCCAGCATATGTTTTACGCAGCGGATGCCCTTCCAGCTGCAACCCATCTCTGGGAAACATTCATACACACTCATTCACACACATACACTACGGACAATTTTAGCTTACCCAATTCACCTATAGTGCATGTCTTTGGACTTGTGGGGGAAACCGGAGCACCCGGAGGAAACCCACGCGAACACGGGGAGAACATGCAAACTCCACACAGAAATGCCAACTGACCCAGCCGAGGCTCGAACCAGCGACCTTCTTGCTGTGAGGCGAACGTGCTACCCACTGCGCCACCGCGTCGCCTCAGTCCAGTTCAGTTTAGTTTATTATTCTTTGTCAATGTGCATACAGTTAAAAAGAGGTACCCACAGTAAATGTAGTAAATAAAGTTTGACCAACTAAATAAACAGTGAATGACTAAGATCAAGATCATAGGTATCGTTATTTTAGAATTATTTTCACAAAATGTATGAACCTGCTAGTAGGTAGGCTTACACAATATGTATGTGGTATGTGATATGCAATATTGTTGTTGAGTATTATGACAATGACATTTCTTGCTATATAACATTTCCTTAGAGAAATGCTATTTTTATTAGCCATTTAAAAATATATATTTTATTGATGTGATGATCATGCTAAAATAAACAGGTATAGGATGTTTTTCTGATCTAATTAAATTTAATTCAGGCTTTTAAAAAATAACTGTCAAGGTGCAAACAGTTAGACTTTAAGACAGATATTCTGTTATTTATTCACTGTCATTTTCCTCACTTGTTTCTATTCCTGCCATTAGTATTTATCTGCTCTCAGAGACTATAGGTTCAGCTTTGTGGTCCGCTTTAGCAAATAGCGTAATAGCATCTAAGGGGAAGGTGGGTAAAATGATAGTATGGGCCCATCTGGTGGGATAAACCCCCTATGCATATAACACAGAAATGTTTACAATTTCATTTATTGCACCTCTCTGCAGTACAGATATTGCATTCTATTATTGAGATAATGATCATGTTTTGATATATTGTGCAGCCCTACCTGCTAGTATCATTAAATTCTTACGTTCTCGAAGTAGCAGTCATATCCTTCAGGTGAAGCGTTCTTCAGTGCTTCCTCCAGTGATGGGATGGTTTTGTAGTTGAAGGCTTGGTCAAAGCCCAGCTCTTTCAGGTATGCCACCTTGTCATCACCTCCTGCTGAACCCACAACCTTGCAGCCTTTAAGTTTGGCAATCTGGCCCACCATAGAGCCCACGGCCCCTGCGGCTGCATTCACCAGTAGGGTTTCTCCTGGTTTGATGGCACAGACCTCCTCCAAACCATAGAGTGCAGTCAGCCTGTGCAGAAAAATAATGCTTCTTTTTAATGCTATCATTATAAGCCTGACCATTAATTTTAATTCTGTATTATTTCCACCATCTCAAACCCTTAAGATGGATCATGTTTCATATAGCACATGCAGGATTCAGAAAAACATCTGCTATAGGATGGCAAGATTTCAGGTGTGTAGTAGTTTTTCATCATAAAAAAGAGAGCACTTCAGAATGGCAATTTTTTATGATTTTAGGAAAAAAAATATTTTAAGATTTCCTTGATGTTGAAGAAAGAATTACAGATGAATCACTCTTATGAGTTGATTCTGTTCAAATATGTGATCAAACTATTTAAAAATACAAAACAAGATTGGTTCACAAATCAGTTTCTTACTCATAATGGGATTTTTTTAGAACACTGAGAACATTAATATTGTTGCATAAAGTGGTGATGACCCAAGCCACTTGATCAGTTTTATTATATAAAGTTTCCAATTTGGTGTCTTAATAGCAAAGGACATAATTGTAGGAGTGTATTTATTTAATTATAAGAATAATTTTTACCTCACAATTATGGTCTGTTCAGAGCATGAACAGTAGCTATTACTAAATGTCACCCTGACAGTCTTGGCTATTTGTTTCATATCTGAGCACATAGCTTTGTGCCATGTGTTCCTCTCTTCCCTCCTTCTCGGCTTCAATCACCATGCCTCCTTGTTGTTTTCTTTTTAATTGTGCTTACCTGGTCCTCGTGTGTTATACAGTGCTTCCTGCCCTCATTACTTTGCTGGTTCTTTTAGTGTGTGCACATTCCTCTCATTTGTGTCTTGAATTGTCTAGTCAACTTATTTCCAGTCTAGATGTTTTTCTTCTCTGGTTAGATAATTTTTATTTGCTACTTTTTTCAGTCTATAATTCTTTATTTCTAGGGTTTTGTTTTTTTAAATCATTTTGTATTTTTGCCATTCATTTTTCTTTCAATTTCCTGCAAGTTTGCTGTCTGTGTTTTGTAGTCTTTTAGTTCTGGATGTTTTTCCAAGCATCTTCCCATTTTCTGTTACTATTTTATTGTTTCTAGATTTGTATTCACTTTTTGTATTTCTTCGAGTTTACTTTTTTCCCTCTCACAGATTTGCATTTTTTTTTACCTTGTTATCTGGTGTCTGTTTTCTTTTGTATCTCATTGTCTTTTGTGACATTTCTGGATTTTTATTCCTTGACACCCTGTGCCCAAAACCGAAAATTCTGTTGATTAAATGGCAAACAAACATCTGCTGTTATGCATTGACTCCCATAGTATGGAAAAAAATGTTTGGATACATTCAGTGTTCAGCAACTGAAAGACATTCATACTGGTTTGGAACAACTTTTTTTTTTTTTACGTGAATATACTGTAAGTTATGCTTTTTTTGGTGAGAAATAACAAGCTCCATTTGCTTTCAAGTTGCAGCCAAAACACTTCTGAGAATGTAGGCTTACAAGCAATCCAAAATGACTGTCACTAAACAGAGAACATTTACTTTCCCTAAACTCAGCCTGGTCTACAATGAACGTCTGTGATGCTCTTTAATATGCTCAAAAAAACCTCATCAGATCATGACTGTATTATAGTGGTTTAACAAGTCTTTAACCTTTCCAAAGCTATTTGTAAAAGAAAGAGTAGCTTTGAAAGAAGCAGCTTGTGAGCTTTACCCGGGCATGCCAATGGCTCCGAGAGCATGTGAGAGGGAAACATCATGGGGCCAGTCATCCAAGATTTTGGTGAGATCACTGCCATCTGACAAGGTATGTGTTCGCCAACCAGATCGACCAACCACATTGCAGCCCACAGGGAATAAGGGATTATTACTTTTAATCACCCTACAGTCAAAATATAAGAAAGACAATTTACATGACAAACCATACATAACTGACTCTTTTTTTTTTTTAAAGTGGGCGTTTACTAAACGCAAACTTATCTAACTGGTTTTTTAAAGTATGTGTAGTTTAAACAGGCACTACTTTGATCACTGAGCCAGTTTTTGGTCTGTTTATTATCAAGTACCCTGACTAACAGTCAGTGACTCTAAATAAATCACAGATGCTTCCTTTTTTTAATGATCACCAGACTGTGATCTTTTACATGGAGTGGAAAAACATAGTTTGTTTTGTAATGTTGATGAAAGGGATTCAACATGATAAATCTGTTTGTTAGTGACAGAATGGTTATTTCTCTTACTTGGCAACCTGAGTTCCAATCATCACGTCTTCTGCTTGCATTCGAAAACGGCTGAATGGCCTAGAAGAAATGAGAACAGTAGACTGTAGATTTAAGAGAAAGAATCGATAATTCATTAACAAGACATATTTTAAGTGAGTTCATAGTTAAAGAAAGAATAAATATCTGTTCATTTTTCCAGAAAGCTTTATTTTCTTGTTTATAAAGTCTTAAGAAGTCATTATTTATTAATTTTGCATCTTGATATAAATATGTTTAGACATTTTTGTGGCGACCCCCGATAAAGCAGGGACTGAGTAAGACATTTTTATTGTTAAAAAAAAAAAAAAAATGTAAATACAGAGGAAGATATTCATCTTGTGCAGTGCAAAAAAACTTGTAAGGCTTTCTGAATTTGTGATCTTCTACTCAGATTAAAGACCCTGGATTATCAAACGGGCAGGATTAGTGTGACTTCACTGAAGTAAAGTTGGTTATATATTCACACAATTGAACTTTCCCCTTAATGACATAATTTCAGAAAAGTATTCTTTGCTAATTCTAAATAGTGAAATCATATTAGCAGCCGACGACTATCAAAGTACAACATTGTTCACAGTCAAATAAATAGTGCTAATGTTGTTTTCAAGTCATACTTGCATGAGATTTCAGACCGAATACTCAAAGAACCATTTTAAACAATATAGGGAGCATGTCACTGCAAGTTGTCACTGAACGAATATGCGAATATAAAACCAACTTTACCTCAATTGTGAATTCATTTCAGCAGGCAGTAATGTTGGAAATGCAGATGTTAACGCACCTGCAGCAGAGCACTTTACTTTTTTAACTCACCTCATGTAGGGATCCACACTAAGAAAAAGTGCCTCCAGAAGAACCTCTGAACAACAAGAATAATTAGTTCTCCAAAACGCAAGCATGAAAGCTATGATATCTGAAGATCACAAACCTCCATCTGCTGGCTCAGAAAGCTGCTCCACTTTCAGCTCAAAGTCGGAGTCTTTGGGAAAGCCATCAAAGTGCTGCTTCAGGACCCAGATTTTGGCTTGAGCCATGATTATTTATCTGCAGAAACTGTGAAATCAAATAAAAATAATATTGAATGAATTTGTACATGCAGAAAGTAAAAGGAAAGTATAAGCGATATACAAAACCACAGTTGTTTCAAACCCAAGCGATGCTAATGCTTTGTTTTTAAAATACAAAAAAATCTAAACAATCTGTTGCAGAATGTGTTTCATAATCATCATAATTTAACATCGATTCCCTTTTTTACTTACCCGTTAGATACTGCGCACACGACCACTTCAGTTCCGTTCTTCTTGGGTTGCGCGCACGCACATACATACAGTAGCAAAAATGTTTAAACCCCTCCCACAAACCGTCAACCTGATTGGCTGACTCTCAATCAGCTGACCATTTGTGGTTATCTGATTGGTCGACTGCATTTGTCAATCATCGTTATCGAAAAACTTTCTGAATTGTTTTTACTGACGTCCAATTTTGTATATATATTTTATACAATTACATGCTTTATTATAATATAATTCCAAGTTTAATTAGAAATAAATAAGTGTTTGAAATCATTTATTTGTCGAGGAACCACTCCATGTCACGTGACGAAGGCAAGCGCGGGCATTTCGGAAGTGACAAGCGAAGCAGATTGGGCGCCTCATAAAAACAGTTCTGTTTTCCGAGGTAGGTATATTTATTATTATTATTATTATATACTGTTTTGGGAAGTACATATCAAGTTCATTTTTTGAAAAATTGAGGCGTAATGTAGCAAGTTGCCACAGTTAGTAATGTAGCAGCTTTTGTGCTCAAATAATCGTCAAGGGATCTACTTAATGCAGTCGTTAAACAAGGAGCTCGTTTTTAACGGTTCTTGAAATTCAAAATATTTTAACGTTAACTTATTCGTCTGACATTCAGCCGGTAAAATTAAAGCCACTTTGACTTTACCTCTTGAAGTCTTTTTCATAACCGTGTCGTGTTTGAACTTTCTGGCTAACTTAGGTGACGGACTGATCAGGGATGAGTCTTGTGTGAATTACAGTTCATTATAACTTTCTTGTTATCAGTGTTCTTCTCAAAAACTGCATTTTTTTGCGACGCAGTAACTGTTTATCATTCACTTTTATCAGTCATCATGTCCTAATGTAGACGTATGTGGGTTTACTTAACTTTATCTGTGTTATGCCAAAACTGTACCCATTTGATAGCTTTTTGATTGAGGTAAATGATTGGTTGTAGATTGGGACTTTCTCCTTAATAATATCATTTCAGAGAACTGTTCTTTGCACATTTTAAGTAGGGAAATCATATTAGCTGCTAATGTCTATCAAATTAACTTTGATTACAATTGTACACAGTCCATTAAATAGTGCTGATGCTGTTTTGAAGGCATACTTGCATGCTATTTTAGACCGAATATTCAAAGTAGCGTGGTAAACAATATAGACCATTTTAAGGGACGTAAACTATAACAATGGTCCTAACATGTTTCCTGTTTTACATTTTTAATTTCCATAGCTTCCGAGAATCAAAAAAGGGCCCCATAGTGATAAATAATGTTATGATAGCTGTTTTAATGTAAAGTCACAATTGAATTGCATCTTGTTTTAGTTATGAAATAGTTTGACAACAAGCAGGAAATGTTCATGGGCCAATGACATCGCCACATTGAAATGGTCCATAGGGATAGTGTCACTGTTCAAAAATTAACGAATGTCCGAATGTAAAACCAACTTTAACGTTACCTCAATAGCATTTAGCTATAAACAAACAGAAGTGAAACTAGGAACAAAATTTCAGCATTTTTTTCAGCTTTTAGGTAAGCAAACTGAGCGAAGCAAACCAGTTTAATTAACTGTTAATATTAATAACCCATGTAACCTAAAATTGATTAACTTTAAATTCAACCACAGCTAATTATAGTGGTTTGGTATATTTATATGTAGCTTATATAGGCTGTTACAAATGTTGTGAGACTATATACTCTTCTTTCAATAGTTCTTCAGCACAGAGAAAAATCAGCTCATATTATTATAACACGTCTTTTTCCTTTGTTTTTGAATGTAAAAGATATTTAATTTATAAAAATACAAACATGTAGAGCTAGTCTGTGATTTATAATTAGCCTTAGAAACGATATTATTCTTATATAAATACTTATTTACTGACACCAGCTTTTTAAACAGTCAGGCTGTCTGAAATCCTGATGAGCTACCTGTGAGATTCTGAAGTGCACATGCAATGGACACTTCACTGTCCCATGAGGTTATACAAGAGAATTTATGAATGGGAGTGAAACAACGCAACTGATGTGAGAAGGTCATGTAGTAATGACAACCTGGCGGATGTAGTACGTCTGAACTAGAATGTATAGATGGAATGTATATGTAGAATGTACTTTTCCAACAGTTGTGAAGTAAATTTTAATTAAAATGTTGTCCCTACTCTGAGTATTTCATTGTAGACGCTTCACTCACTACTGTAATAGTACTGTTGTAATTTATGTGTGTGTGTTATATTTGCATACAGTACAGCAGGGGTGTCAAACTCATTTACACTTAGGGCAACTTCAGCATTATTCCTGCCCTCAAAGTAACAATTTAATACGTTCGCATAAATGTACAATAAATGTTACTTCTCTGGTTTTTTTTTAACTTGAATCCTTTTATCAGATGAAGAAACCCACATTACTCTAATTAAATAGCAAAGACAAATACCATCAAACACAAGTCATTAACTTTAATATTAACTAGACATACATTATGAGAGATGTAGTTTATAGTCAGTATAAGGCACCGGTGTCCAACTCAGTTACTGGAAGGCCACAGCTCTGCACTGTTTAGCTTTACCACTAATTAAAGTAGTTGAGTTCTTCAGGCTTGTTTGAAACCTACAGGTAGGTGTGTTGAAGTAGGGTTGGAACAAAAATGTGCAGGGCTGCAGACCTCCAGGAATTGAGTTCGACACCCCTGAAATACGATATAAAGCAGCATGGACTTTTATAATAATGCTGGGTTCACAACAATCACGATCCACTGTATCACTCGTTCTAGATTAATCGCTGGTTGATTTTCACTTCATGTGAATTTTCCGCACTTGAGTTGAATATCTTGAATTTGCGTGTCACATTGACTTTGTATGTAATCTACTAACACAAATTTCTAAATTCACATTTGGTTTGAATTATGTGCTCTTGCGGGCCACATAAAATGATATGGCAGGCCGGATTTGACCCGCAGGTCTTGAGTTTGACACATGCAGTACAGTATCCTGTTACACTGACCTTAACTGGGCCTTCACTTTGTGAATACACAGAATCACCTGGGCTTGCTATAACTGTTTTGACCATCTGCTTTAGGGTAAGAAAATATCTCTGAAGTGTGAGCCAAAATCACATGAGCAGTCATGCTGGATGGGGCTCAGTTTGTTGAGGCGTTGTCACGGTTGGGTTACCAACGGGCTTCTATGCTGAAATGTTCAGAGTTTGACTGGTTATTTGATACAGCACCAGATAACCTGCACCTTTTACGTGTCGTCTGCAACCGCCTGAACCGCTGCAATGTTTTAGCACCAGAAGAATTGCAAGCGTACAAGTCACTACAAGAGTCTGGGAAACCGATTTTAGATGAGGCCACACTGGCTGAGTTGCTTAAAACCTGTTTGCCCACGGATGGAGGTTTCGGGTCACAGAGCTGTTCCGCACTGGGTGGAGAAGGAAATGTAACAATTGATGAACTTGAGACAGAACTTCAAGCCCTCCGCAAAGAAAAGCAGCTAAAACAACGCAGACTCAACAAGCTGCAAATGCAAGCTGCCAGCTGGGGTGCAAACTCCTCTCTATCCCAAATGCTGCTGCAGGAAGGAGACAATAAAGTAAAGGATGCCAACTCTGCCCTGGCAGCCGAAAATGCATACACCAATTCGGCTCTAGACAACCTGTCAAAGGAGACCACCAACTTGGCTGGCTTTTTCCAAAGTGATCCTTCTAATTCCCTAAGGAGCAAAGATGGAGTCTCTCCATCTTTAGTTACCCAATCAGGAAGCCCTGTGCTCTTCTCTCAGTGTCCTCTAGAGCCTTTCCTCCATCAACAGGAGCAATTCACCAAAACTCTGGCTTCATACACACAGCGTCAATTCTTTCAGGGAATCTCTGACTTAATGGAGACCTCGACCTTCAGTCGCTCCCAGCTGACCAATCTGAGCTGTTGCAGTGAGAATGGGAAAGAGGTGGATGAAGAACTAGTGGAGCTCAGGAAGAAGGAGATGGCACAACTGCAGTGGGCATTTATAGTGGCACAATACCAGGTGGTAAAAGAGAAAGCAGAAGAGAATGGTGACAAGGCAGCAAAAGAGTGGCTTATCCAGCGATTGAACAGCAACACAGAGGTAAATACTTTATTAAATTATTATATTATATATTTGTTTAATGATGCCTATCCAGTCCAGTGGCTTTTTATGAGCAATATTATCACATAATGTTCAAAATATTATAATACGTAATGCGTTTGTATTTGAATTATGAAGTAACCAACTTATTTTGTTTAGATTTTGATTAGTAATTACATTTTTTGCCTGTGTTGATGTTTTTATGGCAAACTGTACAAGTAGTTATTTTCTTTCTGACTTTTATTTTGAGAAAATTACATTTAAACAAAGGCATAATATTTGTATTCTCCAAGGGTGTGTTAAAATGCTAAAATAGTACAGTTACGAATTTCACATTATTAAATACAAATGTTTCTTTCATTCTTTTCCTCTTGTAGGCTCTGTGCTACTCGCAGGTGAGCAGACTTGAGCCTGACCTACACTCTGAGATCATATCAATTCAGTCTGAAATTCAGTCTCTTATGTTAGACCCAGTCCGCTCTGCATTACGAGACTGTGCACGCCTCCTTAACATCCCTGTGGTGCGTGGTGATCTCGCTCTTCAGGTAGCCAGGCAAAATTACCTCACCTCCAGACAGACTGAGGTTCGTGACCAGCTTCTCCATCAAAAGGCCTTCTTTGAACTTTTACGTCTGGCCCAGGATACAGAGCTTCTGAGAGGAAAGAAGGTTATGGGGCAAATTAATGACATCGTGAAGAGGCTGGAGGGAGCAACAAAAGATGCTACTCAAAGAGAAAACACTTTGACACAATCTCACTTGACTCAAGACCCCTTCCTTGGTGCTAATGCTAATCAACAGGTCATCAGCTCCAAGGACACAGCCTTTACCAGGTAATTGACTGTGAATGGAGAGAATGTCTTACAAATTTGTACCATGTAACGCAGGTTGAGTTGGTAATACACATGTACCATTTACTGCATTAATTCCTCAGGTTGCTGCAGATGCTTGAGTTGGGTAAGGCATCCGCAAACAGAGAGGATCCATTCCAAACTTACAGTAAGCTGGAAACTGCTGCCTCCAAGCTACAAGAGGATCTGGTCACTGTCCAAGAGGCTTTGGATGGGGCAAGACAAGAGCAGGCTTATACTGGAGCTCGATTAGAACGTGACCGAGATGGACTTGACCAAGTGGCATACTCGGACATTGTGCAGCCTCTCCTGAGGCCGCAGGTATGTGCTACAGCCACACCTGCACTGGAGCTCTGCCCACATGCACAGGTATGTCTTTCTTGGCTTTCTTTTTTCTCAACCTCACCGCCGTCATCGTTCGTGAATCCCAAAATACGTGAGCAGATTAATTTGTCATTCTTGTTTGTGAAAAAGCATGCACAGATGAATTCTTCTGCACATAATTATTTACTGGTGGGTTTCTGCTTTCATCTGCTTGTGTTTTATTGTTTGGTGAAAGATTCAGAGCTGTCTGGGGCTTCAGTTTTTTCTGTCATTGTAACACCTCACAGTGAAACATGTTTTATTGGATTGATATACACAGTATACAACACTTTTATGCTGATAATACCTTTTAGAGGCTTCAACAAAGTTAGTCAAGAATCTAACCTATATTTAAATATAAATTCCTCTTAAAGATTTTTAGGTTTTTGTTGCAATGTTTGATGCTTTAAAACATCTGCCACATGCATTAATCTAAACATTACTGAAAATGTCACTGCAACGCAAAGATGTTTACCTCTTATTTGGTTCTCATTTTAATTTAAAACTGATTTAACATTATTTTACTGTTGTCCTTATATCAATTCCATTTATCAGTGGTATTTGTCGTTCACCTCTCTGTACTTGAATGCACAGAAATCTGTCAATATTCATAGAAGCTTAAACGCAGATTTTAGATGACTACAACATTTACAACTAAATAAGGATAATACAACTGATATATAGTTCTGTCTCTCTCTCCTGCCTTTTTGTTTCACTTTCTCAAACACCTTTCCACCACATACACTGTCACTTGCATTTGCCCTTTGCCTTGTAAAATGCCTGTCACACTTTACGTCTTGATGTCTGTTTGACTTTCTCATCCTCTCTCTCTGTTTAGGAGCTTACAACAGTTGTTGATGAACTGGAGGTCAAGCAGAAGACTCTGTATATGCTTCTTCAGGAGATAGTTGGGGACTTAAAAGCCAAACGTGGAAGACTTGAGCGCAGTGCCACCCTGCGGAGAGAGAGGGAACTGTATGTCTATTTCCATCTGGACCCAAGATTACTCAGCAGAGCAGTGAGAGATATAGAGGCTCAAGCAGGAATTATGTAGAATCAAATGGCATTTCTCTACATCAGCCACATGTCCAGAGGTTCCTGCACAAATAATATAACTGAGAAATCCATGCCATGTAGGTTAGGCCTCACACAATTGTTGTCCACAAATTTGTGTTCCGTACCTAGATTCACATTAATCTGCAATTGTACTTTAACAGATGTTCCACAACTTGTATAAATCATGTTGTTGTTAGTTTATTTGGTTATTAATGGGTGTATCTTTGTGAATAAACATTTGTCATCTCTTTGAGCAAGTCTTTTTTTGTGTATTTCTAACTGTTTCTATAAGTGAAAGTTGGTGTTTTGCTTTGTCTTATTGAAAAGACCATCAGAAAAACACCAGCTGTTTATTTAGATTGTATTTTCATAGATCTGAGTTGAGTGACTGATGTGGAAAGTTTAGTGTATTTCTACAGCTTTTATGTCTTTTTATTATGTCTCTGTTTGATGTCAGATTTCAGTCCAGAGCCTCTTCTTAGATTGCACTGCTATTTTTCTGTGTCTTCAGGGTTAAGACAGGCTAAGAGAGCAGCAAAGGACATGGAGAGCTACCTCTGCAGCAGTCTGAATGCAGTTCCTCTCTCTGCAGCTGCACAGAGAATCATTGCAGCCCTTCGGGTCCAATATGTGCTAAAAGCAGACAGAAGCAGAGCTAGTGAGTTAGAAACAGAACGTTCTCGCAAAATTAATGACATGAGGTTCATTATAGCCAAGAGGATGTTGAAATTTATTAGTTTCTCAACTCGCACTCAACTGCAAGTTTTAACTTTTGAGATAGGCGTGATGACTTTGTTCACAAGCAACTGTTCAAAGGGGTTTAAATATTTTTCTCTGTCTGAGGGAATCTGTTAAATTATTAAAATTACAGCCTCGAGTGATAGAGGATTCAGAATGACCCAGCAGCAGGATAGTGATGACAGAAATGAAGAGTTGTACACAGGGAGAAGCAGGTGAGTAATGCCAGAAATGAAACCGCATGAACCCAAACAGCAGTGTTTTATGTTTATTAAACATGTTGAGTTAATGAAACATTATTTTCCTTATAACAAATGTGAATAACTTGTAAAGAATATATATTGGTCTTACATTTGCATTCATAGAACTTACCTGCTGATCATTTTATCTTTTGATTCTTGTTTTTCTCTTTAGAGACTTGAATTTAAATGAGCTAGCAAAAAAAACTAACTGCTCAGAGTTGGAAGATGTGGCCATTATTGATAGGTTTGCTCTCAATAATTTACCCATTAATGAGAGGTTTGTATTCAACCGTGCTGACGATATAACGCCCATCACCCAGCATTTGACACCGTTAGCTCAGGGCCAAGACAGTTTGCAGATGTTCTGCTTAGGTATGGGGAGTCCTCAGGCTAGACCAGATGTTATGACACCATCAGAGATTCATAGAAAGACCTTCAGTAAGAGGAAGTGGATTCAACAACAACAAACAGCAAGCCCCCCTGAACAAGACCTAGTGGGTTGCAATCAACATGAGATTCCTCTAATGAAGAAGTTCAACCTTGGCCCATTTATGTTGCCTACTAACAACTGCCATCCAGAGGCTGGAGAAGAGGACACAGTGATTGATGCGGTGGACAAGCTAAATAGTAATGGACAATCCTGGTTAACAGAGAAAGATAACAGTGATTCGGTTTCTGAGGGAATCGTGAAAAAGCACAGAGCTGCTTTCATAGAAGTGCAGCTTAGTAATCGTAGATGCATATCTAATGTAGAGAAAACAAGGTGTGAAGTTCTGGAGACCAGCCATTACTGGGAAGAAAGCAGAAACCGTGAATTTTCAATTCCAATGGAAAACTCTCCAGATGCCAAAAGGTGTGAAAGCATTTCTGTATTTGAATGTCAGCAAGACAAAGCTATCGAGTCAAATGAAATGGCGGACTCAATCAGGGAGAAAGTGGACAGTGGCACTGAAAGAAGTGACATTACCAAGTTTAGAACTAGTAAGTAGAGTGCTTAGTAGATTTCTAGGTAATACAAATACTTATTAAAACATGGAAAATGTTTTGGGTTGCACTGCAAAATGCCAACATTTTGCATATTAAACAAAACTGAAAACTGTCATCATCTTTACTCATTCCAAACCTATTTGAATTTCTTCTGTTCGACACAAAATAAGATATTTTAAAGAAAGCTGAAAACCTGTAACCATTAACATCAGTAATATTTGTCTTTCCTACTTTGTATATCAGTTGTTACATGTATTCAGCTTTCTTTCAAATGTTTTCTTTGTCTTCATCAGAAAAAAGAAACTCACAAGTCAAGAGTAACTACTGAGTAAATTAAAATTTTTGTGTCTTATCCTAGTGTCTTATCTAAGCTGTTAAGGCTTGTAATGTCTGTTTTGCAGGCAAACTCATTTAGTGAGCCAGTTTTTGGTCAAACTAGTTACACAGGTTTATCAGTATACTGGTAATTGTGAATTAATTGCAGAATGTTATTTGGAATGGTGCATATCAGGACATGGCATCTTTCCAAAAGCTTTTTATGCCAACTAGGTACAAAGTAATGATACAACACTGTCCGCTGGGCAGGAACAAGCTTGATCATGTTGGTTGATGGACTGTTCACTTTTCTTATACATGCAGCTTCTGCCCAGTCAGAGGATGATGGAGTCCTGATGCCTGTTGTAGAGACAAATAGAAAGATGGAGTGTGCAGCATCCCCTAGCAGTAATGCAATGCAGCACAGCATCCAGACCCACTCTCAGGTAAGGCTGAAGTACTGACAATGAAACAGAAAGAAGTTTGTCCTGGTTGTGTTATATCATCTTTTATTTATTAATTAATCCTATTTTTATATATTTGAGAAGCAGAAAAAGATTGGTAACACCTACTGTAGCTACTAATCCATGACTCCCAACACCACTTTTACCTTTTGATTCTGCTGTTTTTCAGTTTATTATTTTTTATTTTTATCTATTTGAGATTCAAAGAACCTGTCTTTACAAGTTGTATGCGAAATCTCTCCAAAGTGAAAAGAAAATGCAACACTGGTAAAACATAATCTTTAAGGGAACAGTAAACATGTAAATTATTGAGAATGAGGGTCCTTGTGTACTCAGAGTAGCTCAGAGTGTTACTGATAGGAATGCTGGGTTGTACTGTGGGGATTTAGAGGAAGAAGCTTCAACCTGCGTATAGAATTGTAAATTTCCCCAGGGTTCTGAAATACAGAGCATGAGACTGATAAAGACCACAAACTTATACAATACAAAATACAGCATTCTCTCACCTGCGTGCAGACTTATCTAGACAAACAACTCTAAATTCCAGATATTTGCATTAAAGATTCAGATATTGCATTAAAACGTCACCAAAATAGCAGTAGCAAAAATTCAGTTATCTGGGGATCAATTATCTAGTGCACAAAAATGTTCTGACCCTTAGTGCTTAGTTTTATTTGAACTCCTTTCAAGGTGAAACAGCCTACTAATGAATAATGGATATCTCTTACTGCAGTTGTCTGTTACGTAAGGAATCAAAGAGGTCAGTTAGAGGGTGAGTACCACCAGATGAAGACTTGCAGTTCTTGAAGTGATTAAAGTGGGTGCATCAACCTGAAAACTGCTTTAGAAAGCTTTACTGGTGACAGCCTGGGGACTGGTGGACATATTTTCTTATTGAAGCTTTTTTAATCTGATTTGTCTGGTAGTCTTAGGGTCTTAGGGTCACACTCCTGTGCTTCCTGCTTGCATTTGTGAATATTTTCTTCACATGTCAATAACAGCTATTAGTGTGAAGTTGAATTCAGATGCCTTTTTTTCTTTTCCTGCATTTCTTTAACACATACAGGCTATTGAGGTGACATCATTTCCGAAGCATGCTGGGAAATTGGAACCACCTGGACCCTCTCAGAAAGCTATGTGCAAAAAGACATTCAGTAACCCAAGGTTCCCCACACAGCTCTTCCACCAGGTAAAAGTAAATGGCTTAATGCGGCTGTTAAAACAACGAAAAGCTCCTCAGCCAATGGTCAAGAGGCAGAGACACCTTCTCAGACCCCAGAAAGTATCTAAGAGTAAAAGAGGCAAAAAACAAAACTACAAACCCACCGAAACCTCAGATCCAAGTCTGTCAGGGTCCAAAGTAAGCAGCCAGATGCATTCAGAAACAGATAGAAAAGAAGATGGAAACACAACAACCTCTAAAGGGACCTTTAGTTTGATTTCTGACCCTAGGGTATGTGACACATGCCGTGTCTCCCAAGAGGAGAGAGAATGTATTTTAGAGGAGACTGGAAAAGCAAAAGCATTAGTTGTTACCATGGTATATCAAGACGGCACCACACAATTGGACCCAGAACAGGTAAGTTTGCAGTAGTCACTCACTAGATGATTTTATTTTATTTATTTTTTTTCATTTTAGAGCATAAAAGTATTTTATTATTTTGTTAAATGTATGCACTACTGCTTGAGATCTGTTTTTTTTTTTAATTTTTATTATGTTTAAGTTATTGATCAAGGACACATATAATCAATACTAAAATTCCTTCAAATGTGTTGTATGAGTGATGCTATATATGAGATTAATGACTGGGTGTTCATTGTCTCCTAAAGAAACTGTGTCCTGCAGTATGTGGCCTGCTGGTCCTGCTGAAGAGTGAACTGAATTCAGAGGAACTACCAGACAGACCAGCAGAGAGAGTGCTGTACCTCAAACTAGAGCAGACACCAGCCTGGGCCCAACAAGACTTTACACAAAAGCAGGATGCCTATGCCAGGTGTGCTTGTATTTTTTGGGGCAGGAAACAAAAAAGAAACAGAGGTGTTTGTGTTTGTCTAGTCTCTTTATTGTATCTATGGCTGTAAAGGGGCAAAAAATTTCCATGGGATCTTTGTCTATGGAGTTTTGGAAATATTCCAAGGGGGTAACTTTACAGGAATTTATTTAAATTACTTAGAATTTTAGAGGAATTTATATAAACTGTATATACAAACCTAACTATAAACATTTTGTTCATAATCTGACATCCACACAAAGTAATGCATAATAAAAAATAAATGACATTTTTGACTGATTTAATTGTATGTGGAACTTTAATTCTTTCACTGAGCAACACACAAGCATAAGTGTTGAATGTAAGAAAACGTATTCCCTTATGTTTGCTGTAAAATAAACAAATTTCCCACCCTTCCCCAAATAATATCAAGCTTGAATTGATGTAGTGTTTAGGTTTAAATGTGGCTTCACTATTCTTGTGATATTCAGCACCTGGAGGGTGTGTGTGTGTTTACTCTGAATGTTTGCTCAGTCAGGGTATTTTGTTTATACAATGGTACATGTTAGTGCACAGTAGCTTACAGGACAAGTACATTTTATGTTTAAAAAATAAATTTCTCATTTAAATGGACAGATAGACATTTTTAAAATTATTTTGTTTGCAGGATTCAAGAAAATATTGGTACATGCAGTGATGTGTGCATTTGATTTGAGGAATATGCATTAAATCTGGTTGTTTTAACCAAAATTATGCAGTGCGATATTTTTTTCAATTACACTTAAGTACCCTATCATAGAATAACCTTTAATTTACCAAATTCACAGTTTATTCCCATATATTCCCGTGGAAATATTCCAGCCTAATTTTATCCCTTTGTTATGAATAGCATTCATTATTATTTAAAAGGTTACAAATGTAACTGTGTAAAAAGGTTACAAATGTTAGGTTTGTTACATGTGGATGTGTTATTTAGAGATGCTGTAAATGGTGTTCAGTGTTTGTGTTTCTGTGCATCTTTATTTCTGTATGTTTTTAGGGAGATGCTGCTGAAGATAATGTGTGGCACAAAAACATTTGTGTGTTTTAAAGCTAAAGATCTGCTTCGCACAGTACTCAGACACTTCAGAGATCTGAACTGGACACAAGGTGACACATACATGAGTTTTTTTTTTCTTCAATTATGTAAACTGTTAAAGGATGATTCAAAAGTCTTCAGATCAAAAAATAAAGTTGATTCTGTAATTTTATGTTATATATTATAACATAAATCTTATTTACCGTTCATTAATTAAACAAGCTAATTTTTGTTTTAACTCCATTATGTAGAAAGTCAAATATTCATGTTTATTGAACCACAAAAGATATGTGACCTGAAATAATGCTGTTTTGTCTTGAATGCAGTTGACACATATTCTAAATACTAGATCTAAATCCTCAAAGTCTTGTTGAATTCTAATTGTATAATTATTTGTATAATACTGAAGTTTGACCGAAAATTATCAAACAGGAAATGAAAATTCATCACTACTCTAAATATTATACTAGCGCTTTCAGTAATGTACTTTTTAGACCCCACTGTATATTTTCAAAAGAGGCTTTAACATTAGATATATCATGTTAAGTTTTTCACGTTTTAAGTATTGTGGATAATATTTGAACAAGTGTTGACTTGTAGTTCTTGATTCTGTGCAGTCTTGGGGTGTCAAGTGATGGATCCTCAAATTGCTGCATGGCTGTTAGATCCTGCTGACTCCTCGTCCTGCTTTCAGGCCCTGCTTTCCAAACACTACACTCATCAAGTTATGCCCACATCACTGCAACCTGTGTTTGGGCAAGCCAAGGTCACGATACACACAGTTTATTTAATAATTCTGCCCAGAAAAGTTTCTGACTGATATATTGACCCTTTTACTCTGTCATTGTCCCTGTCATCTTTGCTTTATCAGGTCACTCAAGTGATCTCAAATTTGTCTCTCCTACACAATCTAATGGAGGAACTGCATAACAAGCTTCATGTAATTTCATATGAATGTTTTCTAAATGTAAATAATAGATTAAGTTTCTAACTTTTCTGTTTCTTAGAATTTCAATTTTCTGTCTCTCTCTTTCTCTGTAGACTCAGGGACTATGGCAGCTCTATTCTGGCATAGAACAAGAGATGATTCCCGTTCTGGCAGGTCTGAGCAAACAGATTTTAGACATAAAAAAGTGAATGATTTCACCATCAGAATCTCATGATACTGCAGTTTCCTCATGTATTAATTTCTTTATATAATCATAATGATTATATTCCCATTTTTACCTGAAGCATTTCCAAATGTCTTTTTCACTGTCACAGAATGTCATCATTGTGTGCACAGATGTCTATTTTAATCACTTTCTTGCTTTAGATCCTGTCACACATGATTTATAAATGCATATTTAAGCATGTTATATATGAGAGAGGCACTAGAATGTCTCTTTTAGTGCATCTGTTTTTTAATCTACTTTATCTATTGATTTGCAAGGTTCAGCTAATCCTTCAGTTCTCTAAATGAATCATCATTTGAGAAGTGAGCCATATATCACTGCGCTAATGAATAAGATTTGTTCATGCATTTACAATGAAGCCAATAACTTAAGTGTACGCATTAACATTGTTCTGTCTCTTTGTTTCTCTCAGCAATGGAGAGCTATAAAATGCACGTGGACAAGGAGGCCTTGAAAAAGACTTCAGAAATGTTGGGGGTAAGAGTGTGTATGTGTTGTATGTGATTAATATTAATGGCTTGATCTGCAACTGCTGGCATCTGCTTTCCCAAAAAGACCATTGCCCTCTCTCAAACTCTTCTTATATTTCTTTCTTTTCTTTTCAACAGTACACATAGGCTTATTGTTTTCTGTAGTGCTTGTCTATATTTTTTTCTTAAGCTCTGGTAGTCTTTGTACATCTTCCCATTGTGTTATTATTCTGCTTTTGTACATCCTTCTCATCCTCCTCCAGCTCTCTTAGAAGAAAGGAAGGGGTGATTTAATCTGTATCGTTCTCTGTGGGGGTCTTACTGTATCTTCTGCATTTGAAAGTGTCAGAATATGCAGCAGCTTTCTTTTAACTAGGTCTCTCTCTCTTTCTTTCTCTTAGTCTAAGCTAAAGCAGTTAGAGCAAGAAGCCCACCAGGCCGCAGGTCAAAAGTTCTTGGTGTCCAGCAGTGCTCAGCTCAGACTGGTCAGTGTGGCTTTTAAACTTTGTAAACTGTCTGTCAAGAAAGTGTTTCTGAGCAATATAGACACCAGTGATGTCCAAAACAGGTTTTTGGTGTGCTGCTAGTTACCTATATCCTCTGTGGTGTGAATGTGGGTTGCAAATCTGTCTTCTTTATAGATCCTGTTTGAGAAGCTGCGTTTACATGAACTTTGTGAGAACAAGAAGCTTCCCAAAACAGTCAAGCAGCAGCAGTCCACATCAGAGACCGCTGTGAGAACAAATTTAATGACTTTATATTATGTGCAGATAAATATGAGTTGTCATAAACATGCATGTTATTTTTACATTTTGTTTGCACCAACATTTGTTTAGTTTGTCATTTTCAGTGAATAATAATAGTGAAATCAAATTCTGAGATCGTCAGATACACAGCATTAATACAACATTTAAATTGTGCATTTCTAAAAACATGAATGATGTAGATTTTGTGCCTTTCGATCTGTTTTGTTATTTAAATTATTTTTTTTTGCACTCTTATATAGCTATTACAACTACAGATGCTGCATCCACTGCCTAAAATTATCCTGGAATACAGGCAGATTCACAAAATCAAGACTGCATTTGTGGATGGCATTTTATCTTGTACGAGCAAGGTAAGGTATTCAACATACACAGTTTTGTTTATCAAATCATACACACTAGGTGGCAGCACAGGAGTGTCATATTTGATTCATTATTTTGACAATGTTATTTTCTTTAGGCTATTCCAGTGCACTTGAGATTTCATAATGACTTTGCTTTATGTGTGTATTTTTGTATATTAGAAAAGGCTGTATCCATACTGCTTTTTGTTGTTGCAAATTTAGCAGTTTTAACACAAAATCTATTTTAACTATGTTTAGCATTTTACTGTTTTAAAATGTTCAATAAATATATATTTTTCTAATTACTCTAAGAAATTGTATTTAATTAACTTCTTTTTAAACATCTGTTGGTTTTGAATGTTCCTCAAAAGAAATGCATTGGGCAAACAGCTAAATGATCATTGTTTATTAAATTTTGTCTTTGTTTTTTCCTGTTCTTAGACATTCATTTCCTCCACGTGGAATCAGACAAGTACAGTGAGTGGCAGGCTATCTGCTAAACATCCTGTGAGTGCTGCTTCATTCTGCTTTTAGCTCTCAATCATGTGCATGCTTATTATTGATCCATCCTCCTAATTTCTGTACTTCACTTTTCTTTATAAGTATTTTTGATGCTTCCTTTCTTTAAGACACATTTTCACATACCCACACACCCACAAAAAAAGGGACCGTCTGGGACTGGGTCACATTTTGAGCAAAATAAGATCTGACACACGACCTTTGCTGCCCCATTATCTTGAGCCATTTTCTGTAGTGTTGTGACAGATCGATAGATCATCTCTAGCTCTGTCTCAAGGTCCAGCCTGCACTTGCTGTACAAATGACAATTTTATCCTGTTACAGGACACACACAAAGGGAACAATATCTGCTTCCTCCAGATGATTTTTTCAATCCATCGTTCTACTGATTCTTACTTTCTTTAAAATAAATAAATCGTTATTTTCATCTTCAAGCAATCCCTCACACTTGTCTCATATGTTTATAAATGACATACATTACTTCACACAGAGTTCAATCAAGTCAGGTTTAATCATCTGAGTATTATTCTTTAACTAGTACATTTAAAACATCCCTTTCCTCCAGTGAGCTAGCATGTAAATGAGCTTTATTAGCTGCTAAGACTAATTGAGAAAAATCATCAGCCGTTAATTGCAGTCTAGAGGAGATTAAGAGTATCCTGGGAGAGAAGCACTTGACATGATGTTGAATCATACTGAGCATACTGTGAAATTAAAGCTGAAAATCTCCTTCTCTGTTTCATTCAACTTTTTAATACTTCTGTTTTTCTGTTCCAGCGGTTGAGATTAGTTTTATATGATGTCATTAAACAAGAAGGCATGCCTCTACGCTTTTGCCTTTCATACTTTTCATGACTTTTTTCCCCCTTCAAAATCCTTCCTAAGCAAGTAAGAAGCTTTGCGACAGTTTGGATTTAAGAAGGATTGGATTCTAATTTATTCATAGCTGGTTTTTGTGCTATATACGAATGATACATGTTTGTAAAGCTTCTGTATTTGTGTTTTTTACTTTTAATTTTTAACAACTTTTAAAAACTCTTTCAATCCTTTCTCTTTTTATTTGACTTTCAAGATTACTTCATTCTTTATGTGTGTTTTATATGTGTTTGTTCATTACCATTCAAAAGCTTGGCTCAGTAAGATTTGTAAAAATTAATTTTATTACTTTTACTCAGCAAGAATGAATGAATTAGATCAGAACTGGCATTCGTAGACGTTTGAAGACATTTGTTCTTTTGAGGTTTTAAATAATCCTCAAAAAAGGATCTTGGCATTTGCTAAAATATTACATAGCACAACTGATTAAAGAAGACTGATTAAATAATATGAATGCTTATTGTTCACCAAATCAGCATGTTAGACTGATTTCTGAAGGGCCATGTGATTCAGCTCCACTCACTCAAGAATAAGAAAATATCTTAAAATACAGAAACTTAAATTGTAATAATATTTCATAATATAGTTGTTTATACTGTTACGAAACTTTCAAAGCATAAACAAATCTTATCAATTAATCAATAAACTAGTGTACATGTAGACCTTAAATGTAATTATTTTAATATTTGTGAGTGAAACTGGGACTGTTATGGACAAACAAAGTTGTCTTCAATCAGTAGGTTGTGCAATCTTATATTTTCTACCATGTCTAATTTTAAGTACTTGATCTTTTAGATTTTATGCATTTCGATTTGGTATTGTTAAAGACATATTTTCAATGTTTTGTGTAAAATGGATTGTCTCTCTACTGTTAGAGAAATCTGAATGCTGTTTCAGTTCTGCTGCAGAGGAGGCAGCTGCCCTATGCTGATATCTTTCTGTAAGACACACACACTCGTCCTTTGTCTTTGAACGTACACACACGCGCACACAGATCTGCTTAGACACAAATAAAGCTGGCTGACAGCAATTTATTTCAGCTTTAATACATGTTTGCTTAAGGCAACGCTTTTGCAGCCTTCGGAAAAAAAACGAGCCGCATTTGGATCAGAATCCCCCAAGTATTCTTGAACAGAAGGCCAGACATCACTTATCCACCCAGAGACATACACAGACACCCTTGACAATCACAGAGATGAATAACAGAATGAGGACAGACGTCTTTCTCTTCATCTTATTCAAATTTCCGTCTTCTCATCGTTCTCATACTGTTTATCAGTTTTTAATGTAGTTTGTTATCAGTTTTTAATATAGATTGACTATCCAAAGTCTTCTATCCACAAATTAGATAACTGGTCCTGAGAGTCATCTGATTTATTATTCATCTGCATTATTCATTGTTTACTACAGTCGTCTCAAGGTGTTTCTGAAGTACAATTAGTCCAAATCAAATAAACGCGAGAAACAAATTGTCTGCGTATGTTAAGAGCTTTCGGTTTCCATCAGATATGTCAGTGTTATAGTGGGTGTTTCATCAGTGATGCATGGCTTTCCTCTAGTCATTTGAAGTTTAGCTGCACCAAAGCATCACAGAGCTTTGTATAATAACGCTGCTGCAGGGTGAGTGACTCACAGTGTGTGTGTGAGCTGATTAATTAGATCTTACTATGACAAGCAGAGCAGACAAGATTGCATTTGTGTGTTAGAGAAAGAGAGAGTGTCAGAATCCTGTCAGCTGTTCACACAGATTGTGAGTGTGTTTGTGTGATGATGATATGCACTTGTTATCATGGGTCTCAACAATAAGGATGGCCCCTGCTGTCTGACCAGTTGATAGCACTGGCCTGAAACGGAAAAGGACAGTTCTATGTTGCTACAAATATTTTTACAAGCATTATATTTAGGCATCATATTGTTAGATAATATAAATGTTTATTTTAATTTAAATAGTTTTTTTTTTGTTGTAAATTTGTTTAATATTTGTAGCACTTTATTATGTTAGATACTCCAGTCCTCACACACGCACACTGTGTACTTGTTTTTATATCTTTAGCATACCATATCCATAGGCAGAATGATTTTTATACTGCAATCATGTTTTCTATCCTCTAAACCTAGCCCTAAACCCTCATCTTACATTTTTAAGAAAACATCATTTAGCATGATTTATAGATTTTGTCCTATTAATAGATTTGTTTCTAACTAAATGACCCAACAATGTCAAAATATTTGTGATTTATTGCCTTTGTGGGGACATTTGGTTTTCACAATGTAGGTTAAGCAAGTACACATGCACACTTGAGACTTGAGAATATTCTGTACTCAGCACAATACTGTCATCTCTCTGCACTGACTGCATTATGCATCAGGGAGATCTTTCTGAAGTGCTCTGTCAACATTTCATCAACACTTGCCATCAAGCTAGGTTAACTGGAGTCAGTTTCTCTGTTTGATAAGTGTCCTGTCTGAATAAATTCATGGGATACCAAACCATGAGCTTTGGCCTTTAAACTGAGACAAACTCGCTCTCTAAATCATTTAAAATCTTCCCTAAAAAAAACTTTCATCCTATGTGTTTTCTAAACGCATCTTATTGAAATTATATGACTTTTCCAGTCATTCAGTCTTGTTCATCTCATATAAATGAACGTAAAGTCACGTTCAGATGATCTGCCTTCAATGTTGAGTGCAACACTGACATTGATGAAAAAAGTCCTGCCTTTCGTCTTTATTTATAGTTTGTTCATTCATTCATTCATTTTCTTTTCGGCTTAGTCCCTTTATTAATCAGGGGTCGCCACAGCGGAATGAACCGCCTAGTTTGTTATACTCCAATGTAATTCAAAAGAAGACTTATATCAGTATTTCAGTTTCATTTATGTTGGATAGTTCACCCAAAAAATCTTTTTTTTTTTACTCACTGTTTTGAGTTTCTTTCCTCTGTTGAACACTATTGACCTTATTCTTCATGTACCAACAGACACAGCCATTGAAATCTTTTTTTGGTCAAGACTTCTGGTCTCATTCACTTCCATTGATTTTTAGATGTTAACAACAGCTCATTTTGCAGCTTTATGTTGCAAACTGACAATTTCCTATTATTTTGTTCTCCATTTTATATATAGTCATAAACACACTTGTTTGTAGAGCAAGAAGTTTGACCGTTTTTTGCCACTTATTATTCTTATAATAATTATTTTATATTATTTGAAGAAAGTCTAAAGCTGGTAGCCACTGACTTCTGTAGTATTTTTTCTGTGTATGTCAATGGCTACCATTTCTCCAAATATTGGAATTTTTGTTCAAACCTTTGGAATACTCAAACATCTCCAATATCCAATTTGTTTCCTTTCACAAATAGTAATTTCTTTTAATTTATTATTTTGACAGACCTGAAGGTCCCCTGTGAATGGTGATTTTCACACTCTGAATCTGCAGCCAGATCTGTCTATATAATGTATTTGATGAGTCACTTCACAGAGAAAAATAAATGGGTCACGCGTCACATTTATGCATGTCTGTGTACCTTTTGCTTGAACCCCTATTCATCTGTTTATCTTTCCACATTTAGATTTTCTCGGCGAGCATGCAAAAGGGAATCCTCCACAAAGCCTGAATGACTGCCCTAACAAAGCACTTATTCTGTTTATCCACTACAAACAAGTGCGCATTCACTGAGCATCAAGCTGAAACAAAAACAGCACCCAACAAACCAGGCTCTACAAGCCAAAGTAGCCCATTAAAAGTCAATGAGATGTACGTCGATGTTATTATTTTCACAGTGCATGGTTTGATGAGCTCTAAAACAACAACTGCCGCCGTTAATTGTTTTTATGCACGGGGCTCTGTTTCTGTGTTTATTAAGCTTTTGCCACACAGCGCAAACAGTAGCAGATGAGTAACAGCAGTGAGAGGAAGGGGCATGCGGCAACAATGTGCTAATGAGAGAGAGAGAGAGAGAGAGAGAGATCATCAGAGACATCTTACTGTCTTGTAGGCTTTAGAAACATCTGTGCCTCAAAACATCATCAACTGATTTTGCTGCAGCTTTTCTAAAACTGGGCCACTGGGAGGAATAGTTATATTCTAGTAATTTCCCAAAGACCGATGAGCTCAACATGATGACTCAGAAGACGTTGAGGATAGTTTAGTCCTTGTCTGTGGTGTGTCAAAGTCATTAATTGGTTAGAGTTTCCACTGCAAGCAAACCATTGGGAAATTTTCGCACAGTAGTTTACAGTGTGTATATTGTACAGTGTATGTGTCCTGGAGAACTACTGTATTTCCTACTCAGTCTCAGAAACAGCAGAGGCAGCATGTTTCGCTGTTGTCATGCCGACAGGGTGCCGCTGTGGGATCTCGCCCATCGCCTGGGTGATTGAAGGGTTTGTTGCCGCGGAAACTGCGGAAACACAGGGAACGGTGTACAGTAGGGGGTAATTTCACTGTGACTGAAACAAAATGGTGTTGCTCTGACAAATCCCCTGTAGTTTATTACCCTCTGGAACCTTAAATAGTAAATTGTTTTCACACTCTTTGAAGGTATTCGAGGATCTCCTCAGTGATCCACGTTAACATTGCTCAATTATTTAATTGTCCGAATCTCTTTAACCTCTGAATCAATGTAACAGATTTTCCAGCCATTAATGGCCCGCTGTTACCGCTCCACCTCACTTTTCAACAGCAAATGTGTGCATGCATACATACACAGACTCTGAGTCCACATTTCTTCTTTCAGCTTCAACCCACTGTTGTGTCAGTTAATGAGCATTCAGCACCCCTGTGTGTAATAATGATCTTCTTTGTGGGCGTTGGTGTGTACTGCGGTAAAGATGAGGTCGTTTCAGGGATGCAAAGCCTCCAGCAGATGGCAGCAGCCCTGAGCATTCGCTGAGAATTATTATGTTTAAACTGTGTCTTCTTCAGTATATAAGCTTACAGTGCCAACAGCTGAATTCCCAGCTGAGCCACTAAGATGTCTATTCTTTCTCTTGCTTCATTGTCTCTCTCACTTTCATCTTTGCTTTAGTCTGTTCTTTTCTGAGCTTGTTTTAGCATAACCTCTCATGTTATTGCCGCGTTGGGAAGAGCTGGGATATGCTTGTATCTTTTATTCATTTAAGTCACTGAGCATTAAAGCATCTGTAACATGTGCTCATCTGCACATCATCATACTTCAAGGCTGACCAACTTTGTTTTGTAATGTTATATTATTGCTGGACAGCCACACACTGCAAAACATTCTTTTTTAATTATGATTGTGTCTTGTTTCTAGT
>CAIGQV010000818.1:19669423-19725406 GCA_903798115.1 Danio jaintianensis | reverse complement strand
CGTGCGTGCGTGTGTACGTGTACGCGTGTGCATGTGTGTGTGGACACAAGAGAGGGACCCAATGGAGGGTGTCACTGTTCCACTTTACTTTAACTGGGTCAGCTTTAATGCATCTGTGTGTTTTTTTCTCTCTCGTTTATATATATTTTTTAGCTCATTATTTCACACGTGGCTCACCAAAATGTGTGTTTGAGATTTAAGTTGCTGAATACAGAAAAATCCTTTCATTTTGCTCTTAGAAAAGCACAAGGCTTAATGCGACAGAATGAAACACTTTTAAACCATACTGTCATCTCGGGAAAAACGAGAAAGACAGAGACAGCGCGAGGAAGGGAAATAATGAGTGACTGAGCGCTGGGAGAAAGTGAGTGAGAAAAGAGGGGGTGAGAGAGCGCCACAGTGTCAGCATATGTTGATAATCTTGCATAAAGCGACGGGTTACCATGGTGACCGAATACTCAAAAGAGGTGTAGCTGTAGCATAGAAGACAAATCAAAAAACGCACTCACACTCATAGGCAAGGGGGAGGGGTTGACAAACACACGCACACACACACAACTGGGTCAGAATATAAGAAGCAAACTCTTGAGTATCCCAGAGAGGAGAGTGATTTTAGAGATGGAGAGGCTGGAGTAATTAGGCAAAAAAGAAGCGCACTAGAGAGAAAATGATCTCAACCCCTGGCAATGTACAGTGACACACTCTTCATCATTTCTGTGTGCCTCCTCTCATCTTTATTTCCCTTTTCGTATGCTTGATATTCATCTCTCTCTCTCTCTCTCCCTCTCCCTGTATGTCTAGAAATTATCTCATTTACAGGCAGACAGAAGGTCAGATGAAAATGAGCCTGAGTCTTGCTAGTGTGTGAACTCTGTCCTACTTTATTCAACAAGTCACTGTGCGTAAAACAAGCAGCATGGGATTCAGCGATGTCACATGACCAGCTAGTTGTAAATACCTGTGCATTTTGATTGATTGGATGATTGCACACTTTCTAATGTTAATAGTTCATCTATATCTGATGTGACATTGTTTTCTAGGTATTCATTAGTGCTGCCTTCTAATCAGCATTGTTTTTGTAACACTATAATTAAGGCTAGTGATCTGAACAAACCATTAGACCTAAGTATTGAATTCTGGCACAGCTTATTTGTTCTATAGATATGATGATTCATCAAATTATAGGGCTTACTGTGGAGTTGTGTTTTTGTACGTCATGTAGATGTTATTTATCTCAGTGATTATATGAAAAATGATAAGAAAAATGTCTCAGATTTAAAATACCATTTATGGAGGGAATTGTGTGATATTAATACATTTTTATAGATATTAAAATCTTATTAATATTACCATTTCAATCATTTAGATATATGATGGCAAAGCTGAATTTTCAGCAGTCAGTAAATACATATATGCACCACATGTATATATAAAGTTCATTAAAAATATAAGTAGAGGCAAAGTCAGTGCTCAATTGCATGTTTTTACACCTGCATTTGTTGTCATGGTAGTTGTCGTCATAGCAACATCAGGGGAATGGGTTGCTCATTTGAACCCTTTTCTCGCCAATCATTCTGTGCCTCATCTCACCTCATTTCATCTTTTTTTGTCTCACCTTGAACTGTTTTGAGCTTGGGATATTTCTGTTCTCTTTTGCTATTGTCTACTGACTCTCTCGCTCTCTCCGTCTTTCTCACACACAGGAAGAGAGCGGTTATCTGGTATTCTGGGTGTGAGTGCAGAGGAGGCCAGTCATTTTCAGGACTCTTTTCTACAGACGTATAGAGAGGTGCCGGCCTTCATCCAGCACACCATCCAACACTGCCAGAGTCACGGTGTGTTTGATAAACACTATAGAGTTCAAGAAATGAAGCTGACAATCACTCATGAAAACACTCACCTCACAGTGCAGTATGTATAGAACTGTAGCTAAGACACACTGATATTGAACACGCATGGTTTTTACTCTAAGGTGTTGAAATTCTCACAGCCATTCTTTCACAATCACTTCTCTGACATTGTTGTTTCCTACTGCCATATTTTTCTGCCTATGTTTGTTTCAGTGTTGCTTCAAAAGTGTGCGGTAATATAAAATGTACATTTTGTTTGGTGTACCTTGTCGACATGAGATAATAATACATTATTATCATAATGTATTATTATTACATAATAATACATTGTGTGGCAATTAAAAATAGAGAACAGGACAATTAAATAGGAGGATTATATGAGCTTGGTAATAAAAACAGACATAACTCTAGCTACATCCTTTTTTATCCGGCATTCAGTTTTGTCTTAGAGTTTTTTTTATTAGTGTAATGTTATTGGTTCAGTGCTTTTATGTTAACTTTGTTAGTAGTAGCTCAGTGAGTGTCTTTTAACAGCCAATTAAAAGAAAAATAATTGCTTTCACCTCTTGTCCTTGAATGAAATCTCCTTATCAGCTGAAATTTGAAGACACACAAATGTTATGTGAGCTATCAGCACTCCCTCTTACCAATGAAATATTAGTGACTCTTTCTAACTGTACTTTTGCCGTCAAACATTTTGTAGATTTAACTGCATTCTTCAATCAGAAAATAAGTCAGAATCAATATGAAAATTATGTATTGTCAGTGTCATGGTATGCTGAAACTTTCAGTGTTCAGAGAGTCACTCATCCAGGACTAAAAGTTCCTGCAAGTGCACTCATTACACGATCAATACTGTATTCCTCTCGCGCAGCAACAGAACACCTGCTATCATTTTTTGCTGGGAAATTTATCGGGTTCTGAGAGGGAGAAAATAGTTTTTTTTTTATGAGATGGAGAAGGGCTGTTCTAGAACAGGGAGTTCCATCTATTGTCTTATCTTCTGCTCGTGGAGACTCTCTGTGCCGCCTTTTGATTTTACAGGCATGGAATTATGTAGCCTGTGAGAGAGAGAGAGACGCATACAGGACCTTTCTCAAAGTTGAAAAGGAGAATAACATATTCTCTGCTAATGCATGATGTGATGCAGTGGCCTCAAAATGTATTTGGACATTTGGGAAAGTTGTCAAAAATTATAACTGTCATCAGTCACTCACTCACTCCCATGTTATTCTAAACCTGTTTGTCTGACTTGCTTCAAAACCAAATCACATTTATTTAAGGGAAAACAACAAATGCTAAATTATACACTTATGAGGTAAAACATTTCACATTTTTAAAATAGTTTGATATACTTTCAAACAATAAGGTAGTTAATCTGACCTACACCTGTTATTATGCTTGAGAGCAATTGATGTCATGCATCCATAAATAGCCATCAGGTGTTAAAAGTAGGTCATAAGTAACAGGTTAGAAGTAACTGCAAATATTGTTTTATGGCTATTTAAGAGTCCAAAGATTTTTTTCAATTTAAGTGTTTTATCAGGATAGATACATTTTAAATGTAAAATAAATGCCACTGACATTCAATACTATTAGGATACCAGATAAAAACACCCAAACATTTTGCATTTTACAAACATACATAGATACACCACTTCTGCCCATAATCAACAATAGCAGTAGCACAGTAGGTCAAGTGTCGTCGCTGTTGTTCATACATATTACACACCCGCATTGAGCTGCTCACATTCCTAAACACTGTTACACATATACATATGGGGATCTCTCTTTGTGGCCCATAACTCCTGGCGCTTTCTGTGCTTCTGGGAAAAAGGTTTTCCGAATGAGTCCATCGGCTGACCTCACTCTTTTCCACCAGGGGTTTATGTGCAAAGCTTGACCCATTGTTTGACTTACCCCGGAATGCACTGGCATGAGTGATTCCTAAAGAGTCTGCGTGTGAATGAGTGACTGAATATAATAAGGCTGAATGAGTGAGTAAGTTGCTGTTTGTGTGTTCTGTCTTATTGATGCCTTAGGTTTTGTCAGGTCCATAATGGGAAGGCGCCGTTTTCTCCCGCACATTCACTCCGCTGACTGGAGCCTTCGAAACCAAGCAGAGAGACAGGCTGTCAACTTTGTGCTACAGGGTATTGTGTGCCTTTCTACTTGTGTTGGTAATGTATAGCGCATCTGGGATTGTCACAGAGGCTCTGTGTTTCCCATCAGGCTCAGCTGCAGACCTAGCCAAATTGGCCATGATCAGAATCTGCTCCCAAGTGTTGTCTGACTCTCAAACTGCCAGGTATATTCATCTGTTCATCTTTCCACTCTCTCCCCTATTATATTATGTATCTGAAAACTACATTTTGTATGCACTCTTAAAAAAAGAACTTTATAAATCAAAGGTTCTCTATAAAGGGCCTTTAACAACCTTTATACTGTACAAAAACACTTTATTGTGAAAGGAAATTATTAGGAATAATATGTTCTTTTATGTTAATATAATATTCTTTTTTTACTGAAAGTTTCTCTAAAGAATCAACGATGGTTCTTTTATAGTATTTCTGCAAAATCCCATTTTAATTCTATTTTAATTGACGCCTATGGTTACACATGGATTGTAAGCACAATCTTTTATGATCATCCATTTATTGCTAAAGATGCAAATTGAAGCACTTGAATTTGTCACACTATTCAATTCAATTCAATTCATCTTTATTTCTATAGCGCTTTTACAATGTAGATTGTGTCAAAGCAGCTTCACATAGAAGATTATAGTGAATTGGAATGGTGTCCGTTCAGTTTTTAGAGTTTAAGTTCAGTTCAGTGTGGTTTAATTTTCACTGCTGAGAGTCCAAACACTGAAGAGCAAATCCATCGATGCGCAGCTCTACAGGTCCCGAACCATGCAAGCCAGTGGCGACAGCGGCGAGGAACGAACTTCACCAATTTGCGAAAGTGAAGGAAAAAAAACCTCGAGAGAAACCAGGCTCAGTTGGGCACGACCATTTCTCCTATGGCCAAGCGTCTTGTGCAGAGCTGCAGTCTAGGCGCCGGAGGCTGGTGAACGCTGGACGACAGAGAAGACTCGTCTTTCACTGGGGTCTCACAGGAATCAGTCCTTTTCTCTCCACTCCTCCATGACCACCACAGCAGCTCCTTAGGATACGGCCTGGTCTGGGATTATGGAAACCTTGGGGTCATCTCTTCACAGGTCTTGGTTTGCATTAGTGGCACTGCATAGTCTCTGGGGGCCTCGGGATGAGTATCCCCAGGTGGAAATAGAGAATAAAGAGAATAATTAGCATAGCTGCTGTTCATAGTGTATATAAACGAGATGCAAAAACCTGCGTGGAGCAGATTCATGCATCATACCGTTATGCAATGCATTGAGTGTATGCTTTACTAAAAAGATAGGTCTTTAATCTAGTTTTGAACAGAGAGAGTGTGTCTGAGCCTCGGACATTATCAGGAAGGCTATTCCAGAGATTAGGAGCCATAAATGAAAAGTCTCGACCACCTTTACTCGACTTTGCTATTCTAGGTACTACCAGCAGCCCTGAGTTTTGAGATCTTAAAGAGCGGGTTGGATTGTAGCGAGACAGAAGGTCGGTTAGATAAACAGGTGCTAGATTATTTAAAGCTTTATAGGTAAGAAGCAATATTTTATAATCAATACGGAACTTAACAGGCAGCCAGTGTAAGGAGGATAAAATTGGGGCGATATGATCATATTTTCTAGACCTGGTAAGAACTCTGGCAGCTGCATTTTGTACTAGCTGAAGTTTATTAATAGAGGATGCTGGGCAACCAGCGAACAGAGCATTACAGTAATCCAGCCTAGAAGTCATGAAAGCATGAACTAGTTTTTCTGCATCTGAGATGGATAGCATACTTCGTAACTTAGCGATATTTCTCAGATGAAAGAAGGCTGTTTTTGTGACATGGGAGATATGATTTTCAAAGGTTAAATTGCTGTCTAGTATAACACCCAGATCTTTTACAGTAGAGCTAAAGCTAACTTTGTGTCCCTCTAATTGCAGGTCGAGTTGTGAGATCTGCTGCGTACAGGATTTAGGCCCAATAAGTAATAATTCTGTTTTGTCTGAATTTAAGAGAAGGAAATTGTTGGTCATCCAGTCTTTAACATCTTTAATACATTCAGTTAGCTTAGACAGTTCAGACGTCTCATCAGGTTTTGTTGAAATATATAATTGAGTATCATCTGCATAGCAGTGAAAGCTGATCCCGTGTCTTCTTATAATGTCTCCCAGGGGTAGCATGTATATTGTAAACAGCAAAGGGCCTAAAACTGATCCTTGAGGCACCCCATACTGTACTGGCCTGACCTGAGAAAGCTGTCCATTTATATTAACAAACTGGTAACGGTCAGTTAAGTATGACTTAAACCATTGTAGAGCCTGTCCCCGGACACCTGTAGAATTTAAGCGATCTATGAGGATATTGTAGTCGATGGTGTCAAATGCAGCACTGAGATCTAGTAAAACTAATAACGAGATGCACCCTTGGTCAGCAGCTAAGAGTAAATCGTTGGTTATTTTCACTAATGCGGTTTCTGTACTGTGATGAGGCCTGAAACCTGACTGAAACACTTCAAAAACATTGTTCATCTGCAGAAAGGAGCATAATTGGGCAGAAACAACTTTTTCTAGTATTTTAGACATAAATGGAAGATTTGAAATAGGCCTATAATTAGCTAAGTTGCCGGGGTCCAGTTGTGGTTTCTTAATAATAGGCTTAATAACAGCTAGCTTGAAAGGATTTGGAACATGGCCTAAAGATAGAGAAGAATTGATGAGGTTAAGAAGAGGTTCTCCTATTACAGGTAGCAATTCTTTCAGTAATTTAGTTGGAATTGGGTCTAACATACATGTAGCTGGTTTAGAAGCATTTATAAGTTTATCTAGCTCTTCCTGTTCTATGATTTTGAAGCACTGTAGATTATTTTGGTTCAGCGGAATGTTTAATGGATCTGAAGTATAAGGCGGTGCCGAAAGTTTAACATCTTCTATTTTCTGTCTGAAACCTTCTATTTTATCGCTGAAGAAATTTATGAAGTCATCACTACTAATTTGCGGTGGGACATTTTGTTCCAAAGATGACCGATTATTTGTTAATTTAGCAACGGTGTTAAATAAAAATCTAGGATTGTTATGATTATTTTCTATCAGTTTGCGGAGGTGCTCAGCCCTGGCGGATTTTAGAGCCCTCCTATAGCTGGACATACTATCTTTGTACGCAATTCTAAAGACCTCTAATTTAGTTTTTTTCCACTTACGTTCCAGGGCACGGGATGCTGTTTTGAGAGCGCGAGTATGACTGTTATACCATGGTGTAGTTTTATTCTCTCTAACCTTTTTTAATTTGATGGGTGCCACAGTATTTAGTGTGTTAGTAAAGATAGCATCCATACTGCTGATTACTACATCAAGGTCATTTGCGTTTGCGGGTGCATTTAGAAATAGAGAAAGATCAGGTAAGTTATTTGTGAATTCATCTTTAGTGGACGGGACGATAGTTCTACCAGGGCGATATATCTGTGCAGGTCTGCTAATTTCAGGTAAACACAGCTTATATAGTAAGAGGTAGTGGTCTGTTATATCATCGCTTTGTGGTATAATGTCTACATCAATGACCTCAAGTCCATGAGACAAAATTAGATCTAATGTATGCTTTAAGCGATGGGTTGGACCATTCACTATAAAAAATAGGTGGTCTGAAAATGATTTGTTGAAATAACCCATGGCAAGTTACTGTGTGTATTCCATACTGTATCATTATTCTTAAAACACTGAAAATAATTGAGAATTAATGAGTTAATGGGATGTTATTAAATTAAAATAAATTAAATGTTAAATTAAATGTATGAAATTGGTTCACTGAAGCATCCATATGGATTACACAAACTGAGAAAATCCCCAATAGTCAAGGCACACATATATGTATAGTTAAATCCCAATTAAATAACATGTAATATCAGTGGTACAATCATACAAGAAATGTACTCAGATTTGATTAAAAAAGTGTATGTTTCAGTTTGGTCCCTGCTTATTTGCATTTTTAAGTCTGAGCATGAGATTCTAAAAGCAGCTAAAGTGACACAAAGAATGTACCGATTAGCTCTTTTATTTAGAAGGCAGGGCATATCCTGCCATATACTGTGTGTTACAGTTTCTCCCATAGAAACACATGTGAACCGTCATCTATAGTCCTTGGTATCATTGTCTAAAAATTCAAAACCTATTTTGCAGCATGTATTAGTCTGTTTATTAATTTATTCATATGCCAAGATTTGCCAGAAGTTTATAAATGATATTTCTTTGATGCTTTCTTATTTATGTATATCTTTTCTTTCTCATTGAGCGTATCCTTGATCTTATCGCTGTCTTTTTCTGCCTCGCCCCATCTGTGTGAATCTATCAACTTGCTGTGCAGCCCTATATATTACAGTCATTTATCTTTGTTAGCATCCCCCCCCCCCCCCCCTCCACGTCTCTTTCTATTGCGTTCAGTGAATATTAGGAGTTATGTGTGCAGTAGATGGCTTCCAGACCAATGTAGACCGCTAAGATTACTGAAATGTTTAATGTAATATTACCGCCACACTCCAGGAACTAAACACATCAAGAGTTAGTGGTCACGGTCAGGCTATTATATCGCCACATTAAGACTGATAGTCCTGTTTTAGTCTCTATGTGTCTTTATCTTTTTAGGCTGTTGGCTCAAATCCACGATGAGCTGCTGTTTGAAGTGGAGATCTCACAATTGGACCAGTTTGCTGGTGAGGGAGAAGCCACAAATCATGATTGCTCAGTTTGTAAAATGACTAATTTGTGTCATGTCTAAAAATAAAAATAAATTATATGTGTATTAGAGCTATGTCTATATTCAATATATTGGGGCACTTCAAAATACCATGAATAATTCTTTATTATTAAACCCTTAGAGTGCCTTTTAAGAATAGTCAGATTGTTGTATTTGCAGTGGTGTTGTATCAAGTGGTGCTTGAAGATATAATAGGCAATTTATTTTCAGAAATTAACATTTTTGTGTTAAACTGGCCTACGACATTGAAAATTATGTGACTATTCATTGGCCTTTTGTTTGTTAACTCTGTACAGTAAGGCTTCATTTGTAAACAGTTAATTAAACTAAAGTAAATGTAATGAAAATTACAAAAGCATTTATCAATCTTAGGTGTTGTTAATTTCTTAGTTATTGCCCAGTAAGACTTTAAAAAAAGTAATAATCGTCCTATTAAATGGAGTTAATAACTAATAAAATTCAAGTGTTTTAATGCAAACTTTTCCTATTGTACTTTTGTGATTTTCTTACTTTAATCTTTTTCTTTACTCTGTCTGAACATGTATATACAATAAAGCAATACACTAAGGATGTTTTAGTTATTATATAATATTTTCGTAGTTTTATGGATTTTGTTTGTATTAGTTGCTAGTAATAAACTTGATTGTAGCTGACAATCAGCTGCAGATGCTGTCAGTAGCGATTAACTAGCTTTTACCTAGTGTTTAGCTTTGGAAAACCTTTTGACATATTTTCCATTTAAATATTGTGAACAGTGTTGGTGAAGAAGACCATGGAATCTCTTCAGCACATTGAAAACTTGGATGTGAATCTCTCTGTAAGTGAACTCCCACGCCTCATTTAAATATCAATCAATTATCTTAACATGAATAGGAGCTTCTGGATGTAGAGAAAGTAACATTCTGTGATCAACCCAGTGTCTCCTTTGTTGCTTCAGACACATTTTAATGATCTAATAGAAGCCTTAATCATATTAGACAGACTATCAAACATCTGTCCAATCTAATGGCCATTCACTGTGTCACAGCGTGTGATTGGTAACCTAATTAAGCAGAACTGCATTTCCAGCTGATCTTCCCTCCTAGAGCCTGGCTAAACAATGCATGAGATTTATGTCAGAAGATTCTGGTGATTTCTCTGTGTTCTCAGGTACCTCTCAAAGTCTCACTGTCCACAGGAAGATCATGGGGTTCAATGTGTGAGATGAATATTTCCTGCACCACTACAGCAACTTCTGCCTGAGTCTCCCGCTCTTCCTCTCCATCCTGTAACTATGGCAACCGTTCAGCTGCAGTTCCCAATTCTTGTTTTGGCTGATGTATCCAAGGGTAGCGGTAGGATCAGGCTGGATTGTACCAGTTTCTTTTTTGGGTGGCTTCCCTTGGTTTATTTTAAATTTTTATAGTGTGGGAGGCTCTTCTCGCTAGTATCTCTACATAAGAACTGGCTTTTAAAATCTTTGGTTTGGTTCAGTTAGTGTGTTTGATCATCCTAAATGTTCTTCAGTACATCTGTCCACACAATTGTTATATTTAGATTCATTATTGGCTTGATGAGCCGGTGGTGTTGCTATCGGTTTCTCAGCTGCTGTGATGGAACGTCTGTCTCCTGATGAATATTAATAAACTCAGTTCCTCATTTAGTTAGTCTAGCTCACTTCATTTGAAACCTGTTAATCTTATCTCTTCCGTTTCCGCGGCACCTCACAAGTCATTTAGCAGCTGCTCACTGGCCTTTCTCTGCATCTCATTTGTGTACACACGGTCCACAAACACTGACCCAGATTTTCAGTGTCCCTTTGTGGCGTTAGATCTTCCGTGCCCCCTCACAATGCCCCCCTATCACTTCAAATACACCCTTGAAAAATGTGTTTTCAGAGATGTGTGTTTTCTCTAACCTCTCTCTTTCTCTCTCTCTCTCTCTCTCTCTCTCTGAATGTCATGATATCCATGAAAGCCTTTTCTTAAAGGTCTGGCACTGAGAAGTATACACATTTTATTCTGCTAGGTCATGATCTGTTTGTTCTCTCAAAGTCATTAAATAAGTCTCTGCATCACTGACATGTGGTGGAGGAGAAGGTCCATTAGGATATGTAATGGGGTATAAATAATTGGATCATGTTTTGAACTAATTATTTGAGCCTTCCGTATTGAATGAGCTGTATGTATGAAATGTCATGTATTAATTGCTTTTGGCAATATATGAACAGCTTTTAATGAAACTTAAAGAACGCAACCTTCCCCAACTTCCTAGGTTGTCTGAGAAAGCCTGTAGACTGATTTTTGCCGGAAGGACTTTGCTGGGAAAATCGAAGTGCGTCATGACATTAATGCCTGCTCCCAAGAATCTCTCACATTGTATGACACATGAAATGAATGCTTATACAATGTTCAAGATAATATATAAATGAGTTGTCTCTAATACATTATAATCATTATATTATAATCATTATAATTGATATAAACATTTTAATTAAGCAATTATGACAATAATGTTATTTAAATGACTTCATCTGTCAGTGATTTGCAGAGCTTGCACAGTATCCATATAACCAGTGGTAAAGTATAAAGTAATGAATTACAAATACTCACATTACTGTAACTGGGTAGTTTTTATCAAGAATTGTACTTTAAAATGTGTACTATTACTGCAATTTTTCATTCAAACTGCAGTCAATACTTGATATGTTTTTTTTTTTCTTGTCTACAGTTTTGGCTATGTAAAATCAGTCCCTTAATTCCTGTTCCATCAATTCGCACAGACTGACCTCAAGACACAGACAATGCAGCAAACATGTAGTGCGGCAATGAAAACTTTATTGTTTTATCATACATGCACAAATTGCATGTATTCTATCAGTATTGCGCAAGCTTAGTTTGTGCAATAAACTGTTGGACACGCAAAGCTTGTTAGTCTGGATTGAAAGTTCATAACTTGTCACAGCTGGATTTTTGCCCCTTGGGTTACACAAATTTCGCTCTGCATGTAAATGCATCAACCTACTTTGTCGGCTTATTATTGGGGTATATATTAATGTAACCTGTTCTCACATTAAATTAATCTCACATTTTAAATGTATAGTCCATTAATGGCGAGTAATTTAATTTGCACTTAGAAACCTTTAAAAGAAAATGTTACGTTTCTTAATTTTGCATGTCTAAGGTGAAATTATTTTCACATTGTAATTCTCACTACTCTTGAGGACTTTTAGAAGGGCTTGTTTTTACTCATACTTCGATTAGTATTTAGAACAGATTTTTATTCTAATTACACTACATTTTTTTTGGCAAGTAATGTACTTTTACTTTAGCTATGAATAGATGCTTACTTAACTGCTGCTTTCTCATCGCAGCCATTTAGTTGTTTATTTTGTTATTGAGACAAAAGAGTGCAGCACATATTTACATATTTTTATCAATGAACAAAATTCTTTTAATCAATTAATGAAAAATAACTTGGCTATGAGTATTTTGAGGCACTGAGTCACGTTTAGCCTCTAAGTAATGAAGTTCACTTATAATGTGTCATGTAATAATGTGTAATAGTTTACAATCAGTGCTTATTGAACTAAACCTAAATGACCCGAGTGTGCTGTGTATGCATACATTGGTGGTTTTTAAAACTGGCTCAGACACTTTTGTACAAGCTTTATGCATCGTTCCTTTAATTGATACATTATGTACATCTCTTTCTTTCATAAATCAGGAAAACTTTTCTTTACATCTTTACAAATGTTCCCGTGTATTGAGGAAATAAAAGAAAAAGAGAAAAGGGGAACATAAAAAAGCGGTTTTAAACAAAACACAAGAAAACCAAGCAAGTACAATGATTACAGACTCAAAGAACCAGGAGATCACTGCAACCAAACAGGTAAAGCAAGGTCAGATTTGCCATGCTCAAAACCTCTTTTACATTCTCCTAACGCATTCTACTCAGCCCTCATTATCATACCAAGCCCAGCCCCTTTTATGGTAACTGACCCCGCCCCCTATGTATGGCTGCATATCATTTCCCTGCTGTGGTTTGTGTGGGCTCTATAGTAACAGGCAGCCAAAGATTGAATTGTGTTCAACACCCTGACATAAATGAGGCAACTAATGCCAACTTAAAACTGGTAAACATGAATATTTCTAAAGCAAAGAAAAAGGTATCACTGCCATCTTTTAAGTGCCATACATTTCCAAAGTATTTCCAGGGATTTACCCATAAATTAATGGTAATTTACAATAATTGCTAGCCCACCAGCACTTAGCACTGTTTCTAAGAGCCTCTAATAAGTGCTGAGAGGATGCAGGGACTCTGAAAGTTGCTTTTGCTCTGACTGGCACAAATAGAAGCGGTTTGTAGTCAAAATTGTGTCTCAGTTTGCGATTGTTTCTCAAAGTGTATTGTTATTGGTGTTTTTTTGTAAACATTGTATGTATATTCATATAGTATCTGTTACAAAATGTCCCCAAATGCTATTTACAGTAAATTACACTTTACAACTTTACATATATTAAAATGTTATTAAAAAAGGTTAATTGTTTTTGTATTTCAAGAAAAATCATAAAAACTTTGTTAGTATGAACCTGTGCGTATTGAGCCACTTGTGAAACTGGTGGTGATTTCTCTGTTTTGATTACTGTCACAGCCAATGGTTCAGAGCAATGACGCAACTCTCAGAGGCCCATGACATCACCCACTCACAAAGGTTTTTTCACTTATCGTTGCCCGCTTTGTATCCGTACAACATAAGAGGAATGCAAGTAAATGTGTTAGTTGTAATTAGAATGAAGGAAAAAATATATATAAAAACAATGAGAGTATACACAAAACAAAAGAAACTTCACATTCACACTTTGTCAGGCCTTGGCTTGCCTGTGGTGATGTTGCTGTGCCAATACTAATAACATCTTAGCGACTGTCACCAGTAAAGTATGAGGGATTGAACATCAATGCAGCATTTGAACATTTTTATAATCTCATGGATTATGTTCTTTTCACTTTTTTTCCCCAACTGTGATACTTTGTATTATTGCTTGATAAAATGGCACATAGGCTTGACTTCCAAATAAGGTCTACAAAGATGAGTTGTGGCAACATCTTAAAGACAAACGGCAAAAGAAGGAAATATACTAAACATCTTAACTTTGGCAAATGTAACTTTTCAAAAATACCGTTGATGCATTGTAGTGGATCATAAGAACAGGAAACTGAACACTTATTTAAAAATATAGCTATATCGTTAACAAAAAATAAAAGAAAGAAAGCAAAATACAGTTAGGGGAGTGCTATCAACCTGGAAAATGAAAGGAGAAGGGATCAGCTCCACACTTTGGTGTCTTGTTCCATACATCATCTAATGAGCAACAATGATGTAGCAAGTCCATCCAACAGTGTTGCTCTTCCCTGACTCCCTTCTCCACTGTTAAGTGAAACATTCTTAGCAGGTTACCAAGGTCAATCTGAATGCCTTATCATCCACTGTTCTTTCAAACTAACACTAGAAATGTATATACAAAGAATGCACTTTATTTCTGTGTTGTTGTTTTTTTTGTTTGTTTTTTTAATTTTTTTTATGACTTGGGTAAAACCCCAGCTTTTTATCCTTGCATAACAACTTGTCAAGTTCTGTCTTGCTGCTCCAACTTTCAGAGACAATCACTAGCCAATCGAGTCACCAGTCTAAACCAACATATCACACTAACTGTACACATTCATCCAATTTAATTGAGCCTTTAGCGTGTGCAAAAGTTTTAGCATGTGCAAAACTAGTTGCATGATCTGGTCAACAGGTTAGTTAACCGCAAGCAGTGATCATGGTGTTCTTGCACTTGCTTGCGATACAGACAGGCTCTCTTCAATCTGCGAACAGCACATGCACCTTATACATAAAATCCCTTATTCCATGCTGATTGCATTCAGAATAATAAAGTAAGGATTTTCAAGGGAGTTGCACTACAGAAGAAGATTAACACTCATAGCAAAAGACCTCAAGTACATCAAACGCTGTTCAAATCTGGATCTATATGTAATACATTGCTGATCGCCGTATACATTCACTTCTGCCAGCACTGTGGTAAATCCCGTTAAGACATTTGTGGATTTTTTTTTTAAATGTGGGATTGACTACAACTTCATTCTCCTGGTATATTTTCATACTGTTCGTGTACTGATTGTTTTTGGCTTGCTTTGGCCACACAATCACAAGTGAAGTGTGAACTTTAGCCTGTTTGCTTTGGGTTTGCACAGTTGAAATATCACAGATTTGATCTGCCATTTAATCTTTCTTCTTAAGGATGCTAGTGCATTCAAATACAGCTTAACTGGCCATCTTAAGGGACAGAGGTGAACGCTACGTCCAATTTGACTGGCACACGCAACTAGCAAAGTTGTGTCTAGGGAACTGTATTCTTGATGCCTTATTCATTTCAACTCGCATAGCTAAAACAGGGACATCCTCCCAAGTAAACTGAGAAGCATCACATATCTGATGTCTAGTCAAAACAGCGCATCATTTTCAAGGCCTTCTAATGATAAAAAGGACATCTCGCAATATCCTAAAACAATTTTTAGAATGAAAATGAAAATACGTTAAAAAAAAGCTCCACTTTTAAGACTTGCCGTGTTAAAGATGGTATTTGTCTTGCTCGTTTTTCATTCAAAGACGTTTCATGCAACAACAATTTCTTTGAACAATGAAACACACATATTTGTTTATATGTTCAGTTAAAAAAAGAAGCTTGTTTTACATAGTTTTAAATATACTTCTTTACCAGGGCAGGCACCGTACGCACAAACCAGGTACAGAGGCATGCCACATACTTGCATTGCTTTTGCATTCTACTATTGGCAGCTGTGATGTCATTGAAGCAGCAAGCTGGTGGGTAGTCCTATTATTTTGTTGACTCCGCCCATCTCACGTTCTAAACCACATCCACAACTCTCCACACTGCTACTGTGACATCACAGAGGGAGGGAAATATGGGGATAGTACAAGCTAGAATGGAGGGAAAAAGGCAGCGCAACAAGACTCCGTGGCGCATGCAGAGAGGGGTGTGGGTTTGAAGGGAGGGAGAGGTCTGGCCCAGGGTTGCAGTCAGATTTTTGGATGGGGGTGGGGTTGAAGTCAAGGAAAACTGTCGATGTTCATGTTCTTTTTTTTTTTGCACTACATGTTACTTCTACGTATTTTTAAATCACATTTAGTTTCTTAACTTTATACAACATTATGTCACAGATGAGGCTCATTGTGGTTTGAATCTCTCCCTCTGCTGGTACTGTGATAGGAAGATAGAGATGGAGAGAGATTATGGGTATGTCATATATATGTATTCAAATATTTGACATATACATATCGAATAGCTGAAGAATATAAAGCCTTATATATTGTATACTTATACAGTGATAATTTTTTTTATGTTTATCCAAATTGATATTTGTGCTCAGTTCAAATTCTCAATTTTATCATTGTATTGCTGAATTTATTCCACCCAGGTTTAATTTTAAATATACTTTAAGCTTGATTGCATTTGTTCTTGTTTGTTTTTAGATACTGCATTAGAGGAGCAATATCAGACTGGGAAGCATGCTCACAATTCAGTCAATTTGCAGTAAGTATTTTCCCTCAAACCTGAATGGTGAAATTATCCACAAAGTATACAAAAGTTTAACTGTGTTACTATTAAAGCTCCATCAAATCATTACACAAATAGATATGTGCTAAAATTGGTACCACAACAATAGTGTGTTACTTGAGGTTTTCACAGTATACGAATTGTTTGTACCCTTATAATTACATTTCAAGTTAATTTAGGGTTTTTAAACGTTAATTTTGTGTTTTTCTGGTCATGTCTGACCTTGACGTTGATGCTGTGGCTCAGCACTAGAAAACTGCTCAACCATCAAAACAAATAAATAATAGATTGCAATGTTATCATAACCTATTAAACAAAGGGTGCTTAGGGATAGAAATCACTGGCTTTATAATATTTCAAATTTCTAGCTTTCTGGTCGGACACAGTTAAGTATGCTGTGCTTTGGACTGAAAGTTACAATTTGATGGACTGTTTGACTCCACCAGACTGCTGCTGTTGCAAGGTTCAAACCACTTCCTCAAGAAAAGGTGAATTAACTACCTTCTCTCCAGTTCCTTAAATCACGTGTGTGTGGTCTGTGCTATTCTGTGGGTCGGCCTATAAGATAGCTTTTAAAAAAGCTCATTTAACTGCCATGGCTAATTATTGTGTTCAATTGAAAATGTTCTATCCAAATAAGATAAAGTCAGCGGGGCTATTCATTTCATCATGGTGTTTCAGGGCAAGATGACCATGAAAAGAAAGACTAAGAGCAAAAAAGTCTAGTGTGATTAAAAACATCATGAAACATTTGGCTAAACCTTCTCAAAAAAAAACATAAGCATAGGAATGAATAGAACTAAATGTAGGAACAGATATGACTTAGACATAAATAAATAGGTAGAAGAAGAGGACCGGATCAGTGGGTGGTTCAGGGTCGTTGCCGGCATCGTCGTTTGTATTCTGTTTTCTGCGTTCAAGGGAACTCTCTGTCTCTCACTCTTCGTGAAGCTGCAATCGGTAGTGGCTGTAGCGAATCTGGAAGAAGAGCCTCTCCAGCGGTGAACGGGTCATTCCTGGCAGCGTGTAGTCCTCCGTCTCTCCCACTCGTCGGAAACCCAAAGACTCGTACAGCTTGTGGGCGGCCATCTTGACTGCCGTTGTTCCTAGAACTACGGCCGAGTAGTTGTTTAACATGGCAAATTCAATAACACGCCGACCCAGAGCCTTGGCGATGCCTTTTCCGCGGAAATGAGAGTCCACTGACATGCGCCGGAGCTCCACAGTGTTGTCATCTTCCCGACCTTGCGCTGCCACGATGCCCACCACCTGGCCTTGCAAAACCGCCACCCAGAAACAAGACCCTGTGCAAAACAACACAAGAGAAAAATTCTGCATAAACATTAAGTCTCTTGCATGATCTAGTTGTAATTTAAAGTGTTGTGATGAAAACATTTGGAGATTTTGTTTTGTTTATGTCCACTTGCATTCAGAATCTAGGATTTGTCATGGAATGAGCTCCTCTTCAACCTCTCACAAGCCAATCAAATAAATCAGTTCTAAAGGAATTGAAAAATTAACAATCAGACTCTATTCTCATTCAATAAGATTGGCAAAGTTATTTGCTTTTTGCTTATTATTTTTAATAAATGTCCTGCTCTGAAAAAGTAAACAAGATCTTTTCTCACATGATCAACTTTATATTTTATGCTCTGCAAATAAAATTGTTTGCCTGAAGCTCTGTAGAGATTAGTGTGAGCACAGGTTGTGCCAGTTAATTTCAATTACAATTGTCTAGAATTATAGCATAAAGACATGTTTATTTTTTTAACAAATATCGCTAAAGGGATAGTTCACACAAAGTAATGAAAATATACTCACTATTTACCCTCAAGTGGTTCCAAACCTTTCTGAGTGTCTTTATTCTGTTGAGCACAAAATAGGGAAAAAAGAAGAAGATATTTTGAAAAGAGCTGAAAACCTGTAACCATTGAAACAAATACTATGGAAGTCAATGGTCATAGGTTTCCAGTTTTCTTCAAAATATCTTCTTTTCTATTCAACAGAAGAAAGAAAGCTAAACAGGTTTGGAACAAGTGAAGGGTGAGTAAATGATGACAGAATTTTCAGTTCTGGGTTAACTATCGCTTCAATCTTCTAATGATTATGCAACAGAAAGCCTGTCATCATCATTTGTTTACAACTGTTAGGAAAGGTCTTTAAAGATTACTGCCATCAAATTAGTTTAAAAGTTATTGATGAGTCTCATGAATGACATTTTTACAAAGATGTTTTAGTGCAGATTAAGTGCATTTTTTGTTCATTAAGTTAATTGTCATTTAGCTCATTTGTTAAATGAGGAACACATGTTGATTCATATTGATATTCTAATCTTAAATATAGTTTTTTTCTGTCATGCTTGTGAGGTTTAGCAATGTTCTGTCAAAAAAACTAAATTACATATTGAATTGCAGAGAGAAAGGAGATAAATACTCTACGAAGCTGTGAAGCTGTACAAATAAACAAGGACAGAACTGAGGTCTGGTGTTGACAAGATGAAATATACGCAGGCAAAGGTATGTCTAAAATGATGCTCATTAAATGTTATATTTTATCATGCAGAGTAACAATTGATGCAATCCTTTTTTTCTCAGTGCAATATTTATTAAGTAGTTGCTACTTTATACACAAATTTAACAACAGAGAATAGCATTTATTCGTGTGCTGTGTTGCAACATATTGCTGTATCACACACCAAGAGGTGTATGTGTGTGAGTGTGTGTCATGACTGCATTAGCTTCAGGGCTGAGGAGCACTATTAATAACACACACACACACACACACACACACACACACACACACACACACATTTGTACCCCCCTCCACCCCAGCTGTCTGATAACTGTTTCTTTTGTGTGTGAGGTTGCAAGGCCATTCAAATACAGAATCATAACATTAGCCAATGATGCTTTTATTATCCAATTAAATCGTATTGATAAAATCAACTCCCGCTTCACATTATTTTCTGCTAAATATGGAGTTTCGCATCACATTAGGGAAATTAGATGTACCACAGTTGTTATTAAGGACTAGTGGGCAGCACAACAGATCTATTTTCTTCCACCTAATTAATATATTTAGCATATAATAATAAATGAGTATCTTCCAATTCATGTATTTCATATTCAGTATTCATGATCTTCCAAGTATCTGAACGCAACACTATCCCTATAATGATGAAAGCCACTCCAAATAGATGATGAGTGCATTAAAGAAACATCTAGCATTCCCTCCTCGGATGCAGGATTCCACATTAGCATAGCAAGGGAGAAAATCCCTTGGGAGAATCCTTTGTCTGCCACTAAACAACACTACCATACATACTCACACTGGGGCTTTGATTCACACCTTCCCCCATTTCCTGACCCCAGAACTCTTTCCTCTCTTTCGCTTGATTTAGGATTATGTTTGTATGCACAGAAAATATCTATACTAAGGGCTTATAACTATTTTTATATATACATACATTTTTCAATTCTGCACTAAATTGCTAAAACAGACATGTATTTAAAATAGTGCTGGGCAAAGATTAATTGCAAAATAAAACTAAATAAAATAAGTTTGTTTTGACATAACATATTACAATAATGTGTGTGTGTGTGTGTGTGTATATATATATATATATATATTTATAATAAATATTTATACATTTTTATTTATTTATTATGTATATGTGATACATATACATAGAAACAAAACTATACAAAACAATTTTGTTACATATATATTTAAGTTTATATATAATTTGTATCATATACACATATATTTTTATATCATAATATAAATAAACGTTTTCTCAAATATATGCATGCCTGTGTGTATTTATATATACATAATATATATAGTACACATTATGTCAAAACAAATTTTTATTTTGGATGGGATTAATCATGTTTAATCTTTGCCCAGCACTAAAATAATTTTGTATTGAATTTATTCATTTTATAACTTATTTTATTTATCAAGGATTCCATAAAAGAATTATAAGACTTTTAATATATATATATATTTGCATTTGTTTGATTAAAAAAATTTAAAAACAAACTAACAATATTACTTTACAACTGCTTTGTTTTAGTATACTTTATATTTTTATATTATTCTTTTAATGTTGAAACTGCATTTTCAGCAGCCATTACTCCAGTATTCAATGTAATATGATCAAATGATCAAAAATCATTTTAATTTAATGTTTTGTTGTTCAGAATCATTTAAATATGATCAGTCTTAAAAACGGTGCTGCTTGATGTTTTAGTGGAAACTGTGTTGCATAATCTTCAGGAAAACTTTGATGAACAGAAAGCTCAAAAGAACAGCATTAATTCCAAATATAACTGTGTAAATGTCTTTATTGTCACTTTTGATCAATGTAATGCATCTTTGCTCAAATGACAGTATTTTTTCTTTAAAAATACAGACTGGTAGCGTCTTATTTTAAATCGCTCACAGCGGTTCTCATAGAGATAGAGCATAGACTTTTATGATGTATGAACTTGTTTTACAGACCCATAGGATTTTTATCTCTAACATATGGGACAATTTATTGTATATATTTCTAAAATCTGCTTTACTCAGTAGTGTGTGACAGACAGCAAACACAGGTCTATACCTAATTTACGCATGCTCTACGGGTGTAAAAGACACTCTCTGAAATGTTTACTGATACCCTACAGTGTGGACTCTGACTGGCAGCATCTGGCTTTTTTAGTATAAAAAGCTGAGAAAGAAGCTAAAATGATAATAGTGAATAAAATAAAGTCTATTTTTATGCTATTCTGCCAAAGCAAAGCCCATAAAATAATAATTATAAATTAAAAATTATAGAGCAGCAATAATACACAACTAGGTTAAAGATTTACTACCTTCAGAACCTATTTCTATTATTCTGTCACTTTTACTTAAGTAATATCTGCAATATGACTCTATATGTTTACTACCACTTTTACTACTAATTTATACATATAAAAAAGCTGGATAAACTTTTTGGTTCATGAAAAATGGTTCATTCTCTCTGCACTTAAAACAAATTGATAAATACACCATTTTGTTGGAACGTATTTCAATATTATTGCTGTAGTTCTGAGTTTTCTAGAGTACAAGTTGTGTGAGGATTTGTCCTGTCTTCAATCAATAGCGCCACATGATGCCGAACATTTATCCTCAAGAGCAGAACTAATAGAGGCTTTCTGCATATTTCATGAGTTTTCAGCATTTAAAGCTACACATCAGCTATTCGACCCATCTTGGGCATCTAGAGTGCAGTATTTAACCTCAGTTTCACAGGCACCGGTCTTGAGAGTATTTGTTGTGGTGAAATAAATATTTGGTCATAAATTATTCATCGTGAAGTGAAATATAGTTATTATCTCAGTAAATAAATAAACAGTTTATAGTAAAATATTAGCGGTAATGTATTTGTAGTATGTATACTGCATAATGAATTGCTATGTATTACACATGAATGACTTTGATATAATGAACTGCTTACACAGCATCCCCAGATGAACATTAAAAGCATACAGTATTAATCAAAAGTTTATAAGAAAGGAATTTCTTTTTTTTCTTTTTTTTTTTAATTATTTTAATCAGCATGGATATATTAATTTGATCAAAAGTCACAGAAAAGACTTATTTATTATTATAATAGTCTATTTTTAATACAAGCTGTACTTTTTAACTTTTTATTAATCAATAACAATTAATAAAAACAAAAGTATGAGCATTTCTACAAAAAATATTACCCAGAACTGTTTTTAACGTAAGAGATTTAAGCACCAAACCTTAATTTCAGGCTGATTTCTGATAAAATCATTCAAATAACTTGAAGATTTAACAAAAAGTTACACTAAACATTTCAAACCTGTGTGCGTGTGTACGTGTTTGCTTTGGATATATATGTGAGGGCATTTTTTTTTTCTTATGTCGACACAAATGCAATGAAACATATTGAAAAAATCTACTTGTGAAAATGATTGTGTGAGTGTGAAATGAGCCCTTACCTGTGGGTTTCATGTAATATGCCTCAATGTCCGCCATATCGGTGTGCAGGGCGCAGTCCAGGTAGCTGAGAATGACTTTTCTGCTGTAGTAATAACGTGCACCCATTAGAATAAACGGTGCGCAGAAGGTCAGTGTGAAGGATTTGGTCATAACATAGCACATTACTATGGAGAAATGGAAGAAAAATAAACGACACCTGTCAGAAAAGAGAATCAAATGTTTGATTTTTGGCAGAGGAGAGACAAATACAGTAAATGTATACAAATTACGAAGATATGCAGAGATATACCAATGCAGGGAGATGCATTGCAAAGTATGGAAAACTGACTAATAAGAGTTTTTCCTGTAAAAAAAACTAAAAGTAATATGTAACATTATACAATTATATGACAAGAATGATTTCTAACCGAGAGCACACTAACAGGGACTTGATGTACTTAAAGGGATAGTTCACCCAAAAGTGGAAATTCTGTCATCATTTTTCTCACCCTTCACTTGTGACAAACCTGCTTGAGCTTCATTTCTATTGAACACAAAAAATGATACTTTGAAAAATGTTGGAAACTGGTATCCATTGACTTCCATAGTATTTGTTTTTTAGTATGAATGTCAATGGTTACCAGATTCTAGCATTCCTCAAATTATCTTCAAGTAACCTCAAACAATTTTGAAACCACTAAAGGGCGAGCAAATGTTCATTTTTGGGTGAACCAAAGTCAAGGAAATGTGAGTATGTGTATGTCGAAGTTGTTGGCACCAGATGGCGCACTTGAGTTCTGACTCGCTGCGCCACTGTGCATGTTTCACGTCATACATTATCCACACACTCCACTGCAACACGATGCGCACTGTTTACTGTCAACACACACTTGCTTTCAGCTGTGACAAATTATGCACAAAGTCTGTGCGTCATGTTCACAAAGTGTTTGCAACTTTGAAATTATGATTAATATATCTAAGCCACAACAACTGGATAATTGCCTTACTATGTGTACCCAGATGCAAGGCACTCTAATGCAGTATGCAACTTCATGGACATAATTGCACTTTTCATCTGTGGGCCGTAAATAAATGTTCAGTGTAGCATAAAGGTACAAAATGGTTGCTGTCTAGCCATATCACCACGGTGCTCAGTTTAATCGCCTGTAGCTGAAAACCACTGAAAGTCATTATTAGTAAACATAAAAACGAGTTAAAGCATTAAATAGAATGTGTCATTGTTAGTTAGAAACAAATAGTTAAAAAAATAGTTAAAACTACTTGAACCTGAACAGGCAACAAACACAACTTCGTGCACTAAGAAATGTGGAGAACCCAGTGCGCCCGCGCGGGATTCATTCATTCATTGGGCGCGCGCGCACACATTCACCGGTAACGCATGCTGCATGCTTTGAACTGCTGCTGCTGCCTTTGTGACTCCTTTACAGACATTCACAGTGATTTATCGGCGAAAAGGATGTCATGATTACGTGCGTTGAAAGAAAACCCCGTTTTTAACATAAAATCATGTATAAATCAGGCTAGTCATTTTTTTGTTCTTTTGATTCAATTTGACATCATTATTGCATTTGAATGAACTAAAGAGCTCAGAGTTTTTCACATGTTGAATGAGATAAGCGGTACGTTCATCGTCCGCCTGTACTTTCACTACATACCTGTGAGAAACGCATACATAAACTGGGTTGTAGTTTGCTGTTTTAGACCCCGAAATGCCGAATTGGGTATCCGCTCCATGATCCCCTCGTTGAAGATCCGCCGCACCTCCTCATGGTCCGAGCGTTCAGACTCGCGGATAAAAACCTGGTTCCGTTTCTCAAGCTTACTCTCGAGCGCACTGGGGGACGGAGAAGACGACGTCCACATTTGCGAGGAGGAAACTATAATTGAATCTTTTTTGGTCCCAGCTATGGCCTCGTGTTCGTCTGCAACAATTTTAGTCTCACAAACCATTTTTGGAGACGAACAATACATGCAACTGGCCTGAAATGAACTGAAATTGGGGAGAAAAAAAATAAAAGATGGATGATGGTCTTCTTTGTTATGGAAAGAAAAAGGACTGATGTACTACTGCAACCCTGAGCTGCCTCACGACCAAGACTTGCCGGTGCATCACAAGTGGTATTTATAATGCGCCAAAGCCGCATTCAGATTCTGGGGTGTGGGTGTTCTCCTCCTCTCGCTGATTGGATGCTGCGCGGTGCCACATGATGGCGGTGGGAGGTGAAAGTACAAAAGACACATCGTAACGTGTCTTTTTGGAAACAGTATTTTTGCCCCCGTCAGTACACCGGCGAAATTCCTCACATGTTTGTGTTTTGGGGGACGGTGGACCGATGGCTCCATATGATGCGCTCCGGAGCCCTATGAAGCCCGCGTGTGATTGCAGTATCGGCAACGTCACGGCGATGCTGCGCAACAGCAGCAGTCTGCCTACATCACCGACACCCGAGCTGCACACTTTATTGTGTGTTTGTGTGCATGTGTGTGTGTTTGCGGAGATTGATGGGTTCATCCGCTGGCATTTTACCAACGCGCGATGGACAGCGTGTATTACGAGTGTGTGCGTGTGTGACTGACACTTTTACTGCACTGCAATGTTAAGCTCCGGCTTACGTTCATCTATCACACCCCTTTTTTCTTGAGACCCCAGAGCAGCTTATTATAACCTACGCCATTTTTGTGATATTTTGTCTTTTATGAATATTAGCAATAAGTTGCGTATTCATATCATGAACTGTAAACTTGCGCGTATCGTGCCTAAAGAACAGTATAGTATAAACGTTAACTAACAGCGGTTCAAAACTGTTCCTGACTTAAGAAGCTGCGTGCGCACGAGAGAGAGAGGCAGTTATTGGTGTAGAGTAGATGACCATTATGTGAGTTTTATTTTATTTTATTTATTTATTATTATTATTATTATTATTCTCAAACATTCACTATTATTGTAAATAAGTATTTGCTTTAACACTCCAGAAACGCGGTATAAACTGATTCAGTTTATTGTATTTAAGTTCTCAATCTTATCGGCATAGATTAGACTAGTAGCTACTAAAAAAACTTTCTCGGACTCCCTCGTACCTACATGAAATGTCTATTAGATGAATAGGCTATTTATATAAGTGAATATAAAATAACATTAATATATTTATTCATTTTCCCAGTGATGGGTTGCAGCTGGAAGGGCATCCGCTGCGTAAAACATATGCTGGATAAGTTGGCGGTTCATCCCGCTGTGGCGACCCCAGATTAATAAAGGGACTAAGCCGAAAAGAAAAGAAAATGAATGAATGAATGAATATTTATTCATTTAGCTGACGCTTTTATCCGGTATAAAATATAGGCCTCTATAACAACATTTATATTACAATTTCTATTACTTGAATACATCATAACCCCACACATGTCCCGATTGCGTCAGTGTTTAGTTGTAAATGTCTTTAAAGGCATTGACGTACTCTAAGATGCCCCGAAGAAATCGTCTTGATTTGAATAAGGTCGCATTCCAGCCGTATTGTACAGAACTAGTTTAGACTGGATCGCCCCCACCCTTTCCCTCCACCCCTCCCCCCTCCCTTAAGAAAAAGCCGTCTTTATTTCCAAAATGTTCCAGCAGGTAAATCGTACATGAGCTCCAATACGAACGCGACGTCCCTCAACAATGAAAGCACCGGCAGACGCGAGTATTACGGCTGTAGTGAAGAAGCGTCTTTTCTCAGCATCAGCATCATCTGCGTGCACGCGGACTGACTGCTGGTGCCAACGGGCTTGCGCGCACCACGCAGAAAAGTAGCTAGTATTGAGTTGCTCGAGTAAAGTGCAGTATCATTCTTGTCAGTTCGGAGATGTTTTATATATTTTCAGTATTTGTTTGAGGATGTGGTTGCGCTAAAGAAAGCTGTTGGTTTGTAACAGCTCTGTCTGAACTTGAACTAAAATGTCTTATCCCAATGTTTTGCTGCCCCTGTCTTCTCAGACTAAACACACACTGTTATGGGCTTACATCAAAGAATTATTTTATGTATTAATAATGTTCAGCTTTTAGAAATGGCACTTTTTCTCATCTGAACTAAAATTAAGAAACAAACAAAAAATTTATCTATAGGGGGAAAGGGTCTGTGGAAGAAGTTTGGAGAAAAATCATAACATTTTTAAATATATATTTTTTAAATAAATAATTGAATTAAAATTTTTAAATAAAAGTTTGATACAAATAAAACATTTTATTAAGGCAGATATATAAACACTGGTATAAAAGAAGAAAAACATGTATCAATGATTATGAACTTATTATTAAATAAATGATAATTAGATTAAATTTGAGTAATTTCAATATACAACTTTATAAAATACTATAATAACATTATACTATATAGAAAAAAATGATTTAAACAAATACATTCATTCATTCATTTATTTTCCTTCGGCTTAGTCCCTTTATTTATCAGGGGTCGCCTCAGCGGAATGAACCACCAACTTATCCAGCATATGTTTTACACAGCGGATGCCCTTCCAGCTGCAACCCAGTATTGGGAAACATCCATACACTCTCATTCACACTCATACACTACAGCCAATTTAGTTTATTCAATTCACCTATAGCGCATGCCTTTGGACTGTGGGGAAAACCCACTGGAACACGGGGAGAACATGCAAACTCCACACAGAAATGCCAACTGGCCTAGCTGGGACTCGAACCAGCGACCTTCTTGCTGTGAGGTGACAGTGCTAACCACTGAGCCACCGTGTCACCCTAAACAAATACAAATTAGACTAAAATGAATTTTAAAAACCATCGAAATAAATGAATACAATGAGTTGGAAAAGCTAAAACAATGTAAGAAAAAATTTTCTATAACTAAAAAAAATTAAGCCCATTTCAAGAGTTCGCCCTTAGCTGATGATTGATTAAGCGTGTTTTGCATGCTGTCCCGGGAGAGAGCCCTGAGCTAATAAGATCCTCGAGCCCGGGGCTCCCTCCCGTTGCAGGGCGAGAGGGGAGTTTGAGTTCAGGTAGGTCTCGAGAACTCCCCTACTTGGTGAAGGTGGATTCGAATATAAATAATTATGAAGAGAATAGCTGAATTAATCGCTCGTCTATGGTGTCAATTTACTTATGTTACATGTTTTTGGTCTGTGGGAGGAAACCGGAGAGCCCGGGGAAAACCCACGCAAACACGGGGAGGACATGCAAACTCCGCACAGAAATGTCAACTTGGCAAGGTAAGGGCTTGGACAAGTGACATTCTTGCTGTGAGCCACTGGGCCTCCGTGCTGCCCTTTCGAGAAAAGGGGAGGAGTAGGGGTGGAAGGGGGGATTCTTCAAGACGAAGATGGCTAAGGTAAAATACTCTGGTTATTTATAGCGGTTTAGGAATCATCTGATTGGTGGAACGTGCATTAGCTAATGTGGACCAGCTGTTATCAATCATAAGCACGTGCTCCTCTCGAAATTAGTTTATGAATAAACTTCACTTATATAAAAAAAATTCACAGTATAGATTATGTCTTTATAGTATAAACAAGATTGCATTTTAGCATGGGGATCCCTCACACACAGATGATAATTTTAAAGTTATTTTTGTGTTATCTTAAAGATCATTCTTAAGCTTGAAGATGTATTACAAATATTGGTATATGAATAAGATTCACATTTAATTTGAGAAAAGGTTTGTGCAGAAGGAATCTGTGTTCTTGTCTCTCAGCTCAGTTTGAACTTGAACAAAAAAAAACTAAAAATTACAATATTTCTAATGCAGATCCCTTACAAATCCATTAATTGGCACTTATCTTATTTAATATTCTTAACTCAAATAATTAGACATAACACATCCACTACTGAGGAAAAAAAGTGTTTAAATTGCTCGTTACTTTTGATTCAAAGTGTTTGTGGACACTTGTCTCTCCCTCCATTGTCCCTATTGTGTATCTTGACCCTTGACCTCAGCCATCCAGAGGGAAGTGGTGACCCCGAATGTCAGACAGCACAAAATCTGCCTAGTGTGTGCTTCATTTTCATGCAACCTTTGACCTTTCAGATCCTTAGAAATCGCGATTACTAGTATGTGTGTGTGTGTGGCAAGGTCGTGGTGTTTTGTTCAGTTCATTTTATTTCAGTTTCCATATGTAATCAATGTGTTCCGCTTTTATTAAAACAGTTGGCTGAGGGTGCCGATGTGAACACTGCGACTTAAGATCCCAAGAGACTCAATATTCTGAGATAACAAGCACTTCATAAGCTCATCTGAGACTCATTAGAGGACTGAGCTGAGGTCAGTTTAAGTTTAAGCTCAGCCTATGTATTTTCGTTTAAAAATGATAACAATACATTTTCGTTATGTGTTTAAATTTGTTTTCGCTAATTATTCACCAATAAAATTATTGCAAATTCTTCAAAAAGTTGCAAATATGTGTCTCAGAAACTATTAGCGAGTTTAAACACATGCAAATATTAAAGCGCTATCCTTACGCATGAGTGGATAATCTGTCGCTGCTTTGTTCCCACTGATTGTTATAATGACTGATGGCCAGGGCCCCATCAATGGACATGTGTGCGTGCGCTAGTGCACGTGCGTTAGTTTGGGATCCACAATTGGCAAAGGTTTGTGCTAGAGGGTCAATTGGTCTGTGAGTAACACTCCTCAGTTTTCTGCTTGGTGTTTGAATTAAGCATCGCTCGGCTTGATTCTTTTTAGTCAAAATGAGTCATGATGAGTTAATGGTGAAGTAGCTCTAGGGCTTAATGTGACATTCTCACTTTCGAGTAAGAAATTAGGATTGTGTTTTATATGCCGTGGGATGTTATCAAATGAGAAAGAGCACAAAACAGCTTTAGGCTGGAGTCTTTGTAACCTTGATCTTACCTGACACTAAAAAGATTATTTGTAGTGGCAGCCTTTTTGAAAATAATGGCTGTTGTCACCATCTTTTACCCTAGTGGTTAGAGTGTCAACACATGGCACTAAGGTGCTCACAGAGACCCAAGTTCGATTCCCGGCTCAAGGTCCTTTGCCGATCCTGTTCCCCTCTCTCTGCTCCCAATGCTTTCCTTCATTCTCCACTGTCATATCCATTAAATGTAAACCCCCCTCAAAAATAATTATATGAAATAAATATATTGTGTTCTCACTTCCTACTTCCTGGGGTTGGTAAGAGCTTTTAGTGACAAAATTTCATTCAATTTTAACTTGTCTTAGTTAACTACACTTTAAAAAAATCTATAAATTATTAATTAACAACCAAAGAAATCCAGAGATACAAAGAAAAAAATAATAGTAAGCTGTAGAAATTAAGTCATGTGTAATAATATGAAATTATACCAGGGGAAAGCATTGAACAGATGAAGAAAGGGAGGTGTAAAAAGGCATGGAAATCCCAGAAAGCAGCTGAAATCTCTCATTGTGTGTATACAAATATATGTATATCTACATAAAAATATACAAAACCAAAATGTTTACATATATAAAAATAAATACATATTTATAACATAAAATAAATATTGTTGTATTTATATATACATAATAAATATACACTGTATTCACACAATATGATTAATTGTTTGACAGCACTATTTATTAGCATAATTTAATGCACTACAAAATGCCATGAACACTATTATTATATTATAAATTATATTATAAATCTAATATTATATCTAATATCTGTTTGGCTGATGAACGTTCTGAGGTGTGCAGTTGATTTCAAGGAAAAGTGGTTCCAGTCAGGTCTTGACTGCATTAGATCCATATCACTACACTAAATGATTTCAGTTATTTCACAACCTACAACAGTCTAACATCGAAACAAAATGAAATAAAAGGCTTTCAATAAGATGCGTAAGACAGTGGTTCAAGGACCAACATAACAAAAAAGGTCTTCAAATAGAACACCAGATCAATGATTTTAGGTGTGGTAACATAGAAAAGTCACAATATTTGACTCTGGTACATTGAATTCTTAGAAAGTGCTTCATGTCAGCACCTCGGGTGTTACTTAGAATTAATTCCTTCCTTCGTCAATTATTCCTTCCTCACTTGTCAGCCCACAACAGCCAAAAATCTAAACAAGCTTCTGTAAACTAAGCTTCTGTAATAGCAGCATTTTTCTTAAAATTGACATGTCTCTCTCGCTCTCTCTCTCTCTCCCCCTCTCTCTCTTTCTCTCTCTCTCTCACTCATAACTATATTCATAACAATATTTATAACTGCAGAAGATTGCTATCAATTGCTCAAGCCTCCATTACAAGCTTAAAAATGACATTTTAGCCACAAAGACTTTGTATGAGATGCATAAGAATCTATCCATAATAGTAGTTTGATTACAAAAGCTGTCAAATGTTTTGAAATCTTTATTTCTATAACGCTTGTAAATTGTCAAAGCAGCTTAACATAGAAGATCTAGTCAATTGAAACTGTGTCAGTCCAGTTTTTAGAGTTGAAGTTCAGTTTAGTTCAGTTCAGTGTGGTTTAATTTTCACTGCTGAAAGTCCAAACACTGAATAGCAAATCCAAAGATGCGCACCTCCACAAGTCCCAAACCAAGCGAGCCAGTGGCGACAGTGGCGAGGAAGAAACTTCACCAATTGACGAAAGTGAAGGAAAAAAACCTAGAGAGAAAAAAAAACCTTGAGAGAAACCAGGCTCCATTTCTCCTTTGGCCAAACTTTTTATGTAGAGCTGCAGTCTAGACGCCGGAGACTGGAGAATGCTGGACGTCTTTAGGTGTGGAAAACATAAGAGGAATATGTTACTCCAGTCCATTTAATTATTACAAAATGCACATCCACGGTGTAGCATTCACTTTAGTTGGCGTCACCACCTGCACATTGTCTTGTCGTCAATTATTCCGTAGTTAACAAAGCAATATTGTAATCTGTAAACTGTTGTTTGTTTAATCAAAAAAACACCAAATCTGTAATATTGTGAAATGTTTTTACAATTTGAATGATTAACATTTTCATTCAAAAATGTATTTTAAATTGCCATTCCCGTCATAAAATGTTGTTCCTGTGACGTTAAAGCATTTATTAGCCCAGTAATTTGTATCACATGATCCTAATGTGCTGATTTTGAGTTCAAGAAACATTTTTATTATTAGCATCAATGTTGAAAACAGTTGAGCTGATTCATATTTTTCTTTTTCTTTTTTCAGAATGACTTAACACAAAGAAAGAAAAAGAATAGCATTTATAGAAATCTTTAATATCGTGTCTGTACTCCGTTTTTATGTAAAAAAAAATAAATAAATAAATAAATAACATGATTTTAAAAAGCGGTTCGCATGAAGATGTTCTGAGTTATAACTCTCTGCTCTGTTATGTAATTTGTCAAGGTGTGTTTGATGCAGTATGTAACTTAACCTATAGACATCTAGTCCAGTTGTAACTGTCATTCAACACTAAACCTTGACTGACATTGAAAGAAAACACTGATCAGCTGACCTTTCAAAGACTTCACAAAGATCGCTGACAGATTGACCTGTGCCCTATTCAACCAGAGTTTCTGGTACATCACAGCTTTTCAGTTAGGCAATGCCAGGTATAACATTTCTATCAAAAGTCTCCAAATCCAATTTTATATTCTCTAAACACCTTCAGTTTAACTAAAACATCAGTCTTATCAGGTTTGTACATTCATGTGCATCTAAAATGTTACATTTGGTTTGCCAGATTTATGTCATCACAGTGTTTAACTTTATATTTGAGTTGTTTTGCCTTTGTCTGTGAATTTGAATATTTAGGTACTGTAAAAAGTGATTTTAATAGTTAAAAACTGTAAAAATGCTACAGTAAAAATCTGTAGTCTTGTTAACAGGAACTTTATGGTTTGTTAATAACCGCAAATTGACTTTCCCAGTATTGTCCCAGTATATTCCCTGCATGACACTTATCTTTTTTTTTGTTTTTGTTTTTTTGTTTAGTTTTTTCTCATCAGAGATGGACATTTGAGTTACATCTAATTTTGAAAAATAATGTTTATTGCATGTGTGTTTATGTAATGTCTATTGTATATGTTGTGTGTTACCATAATGGTGTGGTGTGTAAATGATACTCAACGCCTTCTATTTATTAGTATGTTTCTCTGCTTTGGAGACGTATGTGATTAGCATTGACTCTTCATCATCACTTTTGTTGGTGTTTGTGTCTGTGTAACAAAGCTACAATGTGTAGATGTTAATATAAATTAATGAAATACTGTAGTTTACTGTAAAATTTATTTTATAGTTCTGTGTAAGCAGGTATGTAGAATAAAGTACTTCAGAAATCATGTGGCTCACCGTTTTTTAACAATTGCAACAAAGCCCTGGCAAATTTTGGCCCAGGTTAGATTTTGAGTACACGAAATACTAAAATCGCCTGTGATTTGCCTCTGATAGTGAACTTGACATTTGCGATTTGCGTGAGAAAATGCCATTGTGTTAAATTGGTACTGCTGGCCCAATTGCATCTCCGATTATCCCAGTGCTGCTAACTGTTCTTTAAGACTTTCTATTTTGCTTGTGATCTAAAAAGACATTTCTCTGAGGTGAGGAGTTTTGGGTGTCAACCTGCTATACAAAAATCAACCTGCTATACAGAATTGAGTTTTCTTTTGTCTAATGCTCCCTGAGTGGTGTAAAATCATTAAAATTGCAAGAATTTGATTGTAAATCAACCTGGCTAGCATGTTTTTAAAGACCACAGTCACATTTCATGCTGCTTTCTCATATCTGGTGTGGGGCCAGTGGGCCAGGCCGGCTATGCTCTTGAGTGGGCCAGGCCTACCATACCACCCCATAAATTTTACAGATTTTTTTACAGAATACCAAACTTGTGTCTAAAACTGTTATGTCATTCTTACAAACTGCAGTACTGCCAATATTTTATGTCTCTTATTATTTCTTTTCTTGTTTTTTATGATTTTGGAGTTGGACCAAACCTAAATTTTCTAGGCATGTTTCATTAATTTCTTGCTCTCTAAAGATAACTTATGCTGTTGTTCTTTTTTAAAAACTATAACTGACTGTTTTATAAACCCTGATGTGTTCAGTTTGACATGATTAGAAGGAACAGGAGCTGTTAATACATCTGACAGAACTTTATGAGTAGCTCATAAAGCAGAGTGAGAGAAAGTGTCAGAACGACAGAAATGGCAGGAAACCAGAATTTTTTTTTTAATGGGTTAAATGTGATGCTGTGGACTCTGATCTGTCAGCTACACACACACACTCACACACACACACACACACATACACATGTACAAACCTCTCTGACTGGTGTTCACCCTCAACCGCATATACAGGTCAGATGAGGTCCTGGCCGCTCCACTCAACCAATGTGATCTTTATGTGTCTTTATATGGTTAGGTTATTAAAAACAGCAGAGACATAAGTGAAAATTTCAATCAGAGAATGTTTGAGCTGGATTTAGATATAAACATTTACCAGATGCTTTTATCCAGAGAGTCTTCAAATGATAACGAAACAAACACGGATTATTATAACCAACAAAAAGCAGCAGAAGAAATGGACAAATTAAAAACACTGAAAATGGAGAAAGTTAATTAAAATGGCAGAGATTATGAGAGCATTAACGACAGCTAAAGCAGAGCATTGTTAGGCAAAGTGATTGTGGCTAATGAATGTTAAGTGCTTGTTTTGATGCATTAGAACGGAGGGTTTGAGGGTTTTAAGCTGGGGTCCAGGTCCCCCAAAGAGTTTAAAGGAAAGCTAACGGAGCTACAAATTTTATATGTTGTTTAATTCTATAAAAGTATATTAACATTTCTTTCAAATGTTAAAGGAAATGTCGTGATTGATTAGTTGATTTAACTGATTAATTGGTTGGTCGGTTGGTTGGTTGGTTGGTTGGTTGGTTGGTTGGTTGGTTGGTTGCACAAAATGACAATTGATCAGAATAACAAATGTTTAAATTTTTTGTTATTAAAAATCAGGGTTCCACCAAATACTTTCTTAACTCCTCTGAAGTTAAATAATTGAAAATGTGTTTTTTAAGACAGAGTAAAAACATGTCTGAAAACTGGCCACTTTTTATTTTATATTAAAACTACCATAATATTTTTTTTTCCTACTATGGAAGTCAATGGGTTTTTCAAAATATCGTTTTTTTGTGTTCAGCAGAAGAAAGAAACTTGGTTTAACACTTCACTTGAAGGTATGTTTATCACAGCATGACCCATGAAATCATGAAATATGAAATAAGTTTCATGCATGCTTATAATAACTGTCATTAAGTACTCAGTTATGTTATTTTATATGCAAAGATGAATGTTTGAGATGTCTTTGGCAAGACAACTAGACATTACCAGGACAACATAACTTGTCAAAAACATGATTGTCATGAGGCCATTATAACTGTCGTTTTTATGATCACTTTTTTCAGTAGAACAAAATGTATTTTTCATTAAAACTACACACTAAAAGTGTAAATAGTAATTAATTATATAACAGCGTTGTTAATATGTAATGACAAATTCAATTTGTACCACTGGTTGAGGTCAGGAAAAATATTAATGACCTTGTTATAAAACTCATAACACAATTATAATGGCATCATGACAATCATGTTCATGACAGATTTATGACAACTTGTCATCTCAAACAATGTCACATTTGCATTTTAAATAACATAACTGAGCTAAAGAAACTGTTTTAGTTAGTGATAGTAAAAAATGTTTTCAAAAGCATGTACAAAATCTCATTCATATTCATGATGTGTGTCATGTCATGATTATAAACGTTTAAGGCAGTCTTATGAACACCCCTTCAAGTAAATTCCTAAAAGTTTAAAACCACACGAGGGAAGATACACTGTAAAGATATTCTTGCCTTAAATTTTTTAGTCCAGTCAAATTAATTTTTCTAGTCATCTCAACTTGCATCAATCAAACTGACTAAAAATATTAAGTTAAACTTTGTATAACTTAAAAAATTTCATTGAAACCTGATAAACTTTTAAAAAAAGTTTTTGTCATTAAATTTTTACAATGTAAATGACACTATCCCTTTAAGAACTAAGATTTTTATGATAATATTTTGCATATAATATTTTAAAATATTATTGAATAAAAAAATAATAATAATTTATGCATGAAAATATACCTAGACTTTATAAAGGGGTTCTCTCACAAATTAATGACATGACTAAATGATATGAAGTTGTTTTTGTTCTACATTAACACTGTGATCTAAACTAGCTTCTTCTTTTTTGAGTCCGTGAAGTCCATTGTAATCAGTCTCGCTGTGTGTCTGTGTTTTTGTTTCAGGATTTCTGCTTCTAAAAATACCCCATCTGCATGTGGGTGTGTCCCAGGATGCCCACCATCCGCACACTGTGTCCATTTTCCTTTGGGACTCGTGCCTACAGTGCCAGGGGCATCAAGTACCCAGACTCTGCAGTCAGCATCAGGACACGGGGTCAGAAAGGGGGAGACACTGCTAAAGAGAGAGCCCGAGAGGGAGGGCAGGAGGAGGAGAGCCAAACAGGAACAAACCGGATCGTCCATCCTAGAGGAGACAGACACACAGACAGGTCTGGAAGGGAGGCTGGAGGTTTGTTCTCTTTGAAAAAAATTTTTTAAATACTGACTGTTTTTCCAAATCAGCAGGAGATGTGAAGGTGTCAGCAGATGCATAATGCAACAGGGCGTCAACTCCTAGCAGATCGTCAATTAAGTCCCACACACACATTTACAGTACACTCTTTTTTTTTCACAATAATGCACAATCTGCCGTTTCCTCTGCAGACGCCCTGCTCTGAAACTCTTTACACCATAATGGCGTAGTGTGTTTGGCACTCTTACTCTTTCTTGCCTAGAATGGGAAAAGTGAATATTTTATTATCAGAAATGGCCATCCTCTGTCCTATTCGTAGTTCAGCCTCCTAATGAGTAATTCATTTGAGGCTTCTGCAAAAATATGCATGCATAATTAATGCATTATCATCTTCAAGTATTTATGAGCCTCGTGCTACATGGGTAAAATGCCCTCCAAGGCCAGTGGGACTGGTCTAAGAGATCAGTAATAACTTTTTTACTTATTTATTTATTTATGTGTGTGTGTGTATTTCTATCTTGATACGTTTCTTTTGTACTCTTATTAAAGTAATCTTTAATATTCAGTAGTTGATTATTATTGTTTATGTGCAGGACATTATGAGTGTGAAACTGAAGTTTACCTATAACTGATCCAAGACTAGGTTCTGGCACTCTTACTTTGATCTTATTTATCAAAAAAATGTTACATATATACATTAAAAAAAAAATTTATATTGATTTATATATAATCAGTGGGGAATGTCCAGAGTTTGGTCAATTACTTTTAATTTTCTTATTTTTATCCACCCAAAAGTTGTTGTTTTTTTGGTTGACAGATTTATTTCATTTTTTTTCATCATGAGCTTTGATCTTTTTGTGGATTTGTTTGCAGTTTTCTGCTTCTCAACTGTTGCTTAAAAACAGCCCTGTGCATGCTTTTACCAAAAGTTTTATTTGAACTAAACTAAATCAGTTTTAGCAATCAGTAGCTGATGCAGATGAAGTGTAAGTTTCTTTTCCTAATATTGCACGATTTCAATAGTTTGAAAAGCTTTACACTGCAGTCTTACACTATAACGAGGAGGGCCATGCTGTTCTCTGAGTTTCTGTTTACGGATTTGATGTGTATTTTTTTTCTTTAAAGTTGCTTGCTCTGCAGAGCTGTTTTCACACCCCAATGGGAAGTGCTGCATTGCTGCGACAGTTATAATGAGTCTTTATATTCCTGCGCCCCCGTCTGGTCAATTGACGCATTACAAGTAAGAGCGCGTGTCGGGCAGAACTGCAAACTGCTGGAACATTTTTAACAGCTGTTGAGGGAGATAAAAAAACAACAAAAAAAAAGTTTACCGCAGCTGCTGATTTCAGCCCAACTGAAAAGAGATTATATAATCAAAGATTTTACGAGGTTTAGGAATCACTTCTTGGGGGCTGAGAAGATAAGCTGTCATTTTTCAAGATACTATTGTGGTTTTATTAATAGTTTGAATACGTTTTCATTTTTGTATTCTCCATTTTAATTTTATTTAAAGCTATTGTTGACCTTTTTTATAAATATGCACTATATATTTAGTTATTTTAGCACATAGTCAATGTAAATGTAAATTAGGAATAATTTTGTTAATTACTTGAATTACAAATACATATACAAATTATTAGACATATACAAATTATTAAAATTCTAATATTCCCAAGAAATATTTAACAGAGACCATTTTAAACATAATAGTTTTAGTAACTAACTTCTAGTCTTTGCCATAATAACAGTAAATAATATTTTACTAATTAATTTGCAGGATACTTGTATTAATTCGGTTATTATTATATCTATACTGTATATATCAAGTAACAAAAAAATTCCTTCAATGGTTTTAGTTATAACACTTTTTATATGTTTTCAAAAAGAAGGCATGACTTTTATGTTGTGGGTCAAGCTGATATATATATATAAATATATATATTTGGTATATACGCACCTGACTTAAACTGTACAATTTAGGTGAACATCGAAAATGTAGAAGAAATTTGCGTCAGTGTGAAAATGATCATGATGCTAAATTAGAAAAAGTCACAAAATTAAATTTAATAAATGTATAAATAAGTAAAATAAACAAAATGTTTCATTCCAAAAACCAAAACAGGTCAACTAACCCAAAAGATAACTGGAAGATCAAAAGAGCGTCTATAAAACAAATAACTTACAACAGGAATATGACGTCACATATGTTTTTAATGCACTTTTCTACACACAAAAAGACATTGTTACAGCTGTGCACTTACATCTTAGTACCAAAGTAATCTCTATGAAAGCTTCCTTCATATTCCCTTCTCATAAATCCTCATATAAAACTCTAAACTATCACTTTACATGCAGACTCTCTTCTAGTCGTAGATCTACCAATCTTACAGCAAACAACGCCATTGATATATTTAATAGATCTAAATATCTGCTTAACTATTGTGACTATTAATGATATATCCTAAGAACACAAATATAAAAAGCCGTTAGTATTTAGAAAAGAAAAACATCTAGTCTACTGTGCAAATAATGATAATAAATAATGTGTTTGCAGAATCTTTTGTAGTGCATTGTGCCTGGAGAGGAAACGCTTTCCCGTGTGTTTATATTCACTTATATGGAAAATACAATGTATTTGCTGCTGCCCTAACATGAATGCGCCTCTCAGCATCGACATTTCAACAGTGGAATGTTGTGTTGACTTCTGTCAGGAATGTGTGTTTATGCACATATTATGATGAAAGATAAAACATGTTTCTTGTCACACATGACAGGAAGCGTGTTTGAGAGCAAGGGAGTGTTTGACTAAGAGCAGGTAGTATCCTTTAGGTACATAAAGGTTTCTGTATCTAAGGGCACTGTTTATGCTGGGTTTTTAGCGCAGGCTGCTGGCAGGCATGCAGTCACACAACGCCCTCTTCTCAGCCCTCAGCACCAAATTCTCAGTCTGAAAAACATACAACATATAATAAACAGTGTTGGAGGTAATGCATTACAAGTAACCCATGTAATAATACTACTTTTCGAAGTAACAAGTAAAGTAATGCATTACTTAAACAATTTGAGTAATGATATTTGGATATTTAGGAAGTTCTCTAGACATTAAATCAAACAGTGTTTGTGTGAAAACCCCAGGAGAACCACAGCATCGCTGAATGGATTTTTGTGATAAATGAAAAAGATAGTTCAACTAAAAGTTTTGTTGTCTCTCCTAAACACTAAAATATCCACTATATAAAACATATTATTTAATGTATAATTAGTAATTAATAACCGCACTTATTCTTCAAAAATCTAAAAAGAAAATGTGCTACAGCACAGTATGTGGTATCAGTGATTCATGTTACATTTGTACAGACATTCTACCTGTATTTGGAAGTTTTCACAACATTTGGCTGTGTTTTATGGTTAATGGAATATTCTGTGGGTGTGGTTCAGTGGTTAGCACTGTTGCCTCACAGCAAGAAGGTCACTGGTTCGAGTCCCAGTGTTGGGTTGTGTTTGGAAGGGCTTTCGCCGCATAAAACAAATGCCAGAGTAATTGGCGGTTCATTCCACTGTGGCAATCCCTGATAAATCAGGGACTAAGCGAAGATAACGTCCTGGCAAAATATAACAGAACATTTTCTTTACAGTGCATCAAAGATGCAAGACGAGACTACTTTACATTTTTATTTGTGCATTCATTTATTTTTTGCCTCGTCTTTGTCTCTTTCTTTGCTCTTACCCGTGAGTCTAAGTTGAAGGCTGTTTTCTTCAGGTCTTGCAAGGCTCTTTGCATGAACTCAAAGGCATGACAGTCAACGCATGGCCGGCCTGTTAAAACACATTTGTGCAGAAGATGATGATTTCATATTGACTTCCAGCACATCATCACTAACTAAAACTAAAACTTTACAATTGCATGCATTTTTGTTCATTGAAAGAGAAGCTGAAATAGAGCTGAAATAAAATGAGATAGAAACTGTACCACTTCACACTAAGGTTAATGCATTAGTTAACATGAACTAATTATGAGGAATATGTTTTTACAGCATTTATTAAACTTTGTTAATGTTAGTCATTAAAAATATAGCTGTGCATTGCTTGATTAATTAGTTGTAAATGAATGTAGCAATGTAAAAATGTTGATAAGTATTGAGAAGCGCTTCAGAAGTATTGTTTATTGTTAGTTCATTTTAACTAGTGTAGCAACAAATGTAACCTAATTTTGCTATCATCTAAATATAAGATGAATTATTTAATGAAAACTTGGTACCTAACTAAAATATTTAGGCATTAAATGTATTCAATCAAAATAAAAACGGAATTAATGGTGAACCTAAATTTGAACATTTTGTAAAATATTTGTTTTCAAATATTTTTCAAATTATAAAATTATAAAATATAAAATTATAGTTTTCAAATATAAAATTCACAACTAAACGTGAAAATGCAAATACAGCTTTGGAAAACAAGTAGGACCACATAAAAGTTATTGTTTCTCTGAAGTTTCTATTAATAGTCACTAGTTTTAAATAAAATGTTTGTTTTTTTTGTTTTATTTTAGAAACTACCGATAACGCACAAAAATTAAAATAGGGATATTACAATTTACACCATTTAATTGCAGAAAACGACAACTGGTCAATATGAAATATTCTGTTTAATTAAATATTGGGATATATATACAGTAGTCAACAGTCAAAGTTGATCAAAAATGTTTTTTAAAATAGTCCTAGGACAAGAATGGGTGTTGTTCTATAGTTTTAGGACAATTTTAATGAAAGGTGGTGATCCACTTCAAATGCTGACTACTGTATAGAAGAGAGAGAGAGAGACTTTACAAAATTAAAAATGTACCTTTTTAATGTCAAATACACAGAAACCATAATAACTTTTAAGTAGTCTAATTTTTCCCATAAAGCTGTTTTTATTATAAGACTACAACAGCACATAAAATTACTACAACAAGGCTGCATTGCCTCCTCATCACCAAGGCTGAGCAAGAGCCCGGGAAACACCGCAGCTCAGGGCATACGATGCGATCATGACACATGAAATGATGCATGCCTGTTGCCCACTCGTCTAAAAGCAGACTGAGGCTTACTCTCGGCCGGGATGACCGAGCCTGAGTCCTCGGCTTGGCAACACACGAGCAGCATCAGCACCGCCGCCGCCGCCAGAGCTCCGCTTGGCCTCATACTGTCGCCGCACACACGCAATATACCTGCCACAGCGAGAAAACACACACACACACACACACACAGCAGAAATGAGCTAACATTTACATATAATCATTCAGACGACGAACAATTGAGAAAGGCTTTGAAAATGACGGTCTGACACAAACGTAAATAAAGAGCCTGTCGATTTTTGGCTTTGTCTTGATAATGCTAACAAATATGGTCAATTTAAAATACGACCAAATAGCTCTAATGTAAGGTGCATTATTAATGCTAATTAAAGTGGAATAACATGCTAATTTGTATTACCTGTAGTTTCTGATGAAGACACTGATACCGTTAGTCAAACCACCGCCCTCCTTCACAGGACGCAGTTTCGTTGCGGAGCCTCAATTGCGTTTTATGATTATTGTCCTTCGCGGAGCGCCGTACGATGGAGTCCCAAATGTTTTCGATGCTCAGTTTACGTTTCTCTCTCTCATTGGCTGCAGGTGGTCACGTGGGTTTCAGCCTTCCTCGCTTTGAACGTGCACCTATGTTCTGTGTTTTTTTAATAATGTGATTTGGCCAGGTTTAATATTAACAGTTGTTTTAATAAGTGTATTTGTTTTTATTCAATGAGTTAAGGCAATACAGATATTATTGGGGACTTTATGGTAGGTTTGCGAGATGGCTATAATTACAAGCTTGTGCGTACTATATGTCTGTTTATTTTGAAGCTGTTTTATTTGTTTTTCCTTTTTTTATGATTGTTTTATTAGCCTGTTTGTCTGCATAATTACATTATGTTCACTATATACACCGGAACGAAGGTGCATCTACAGTGTCAATACTAATACAGATGGATAGATAGATGTGTAACATACTGTATTCTGTCGGAAACATGATGTAGTAAGCGTCATAGCATCAAAACACAATGTAATCTTCCGCATTTATTCACACAATAAAATTAGCATCGATGGCTCAGATAATTGTTGTTAGTATTAATACGGGTGTAAACTAAATATATGCCAAAAATAAGTCCTTTTTATTATGCATCGCTAAACTGAACACGTGAAATCAGAAACAAAAGAAAGAGATGCAACACAAAACCTGTAACGTACAGCTCGGGCATCTCACTCATTAAATGTTTGTAAAAGTTTTCTGAGCTCTGCTTGCGATCACACGGGTCCTAGCGCGCGCGTGTGTCTGTTTTCTTAGGTAGCCTGTTAAAATGCCCGATCTCATTATTCGCCTTTTTCCAAGATGGCGTCGATGAGGGAGAGCGACACCGGCCTGTGGCTCCACAACAAACTGGGATCGACGGACGAGCTGTGGACTCCTTCGAGCATCGCTTCCCTTCTCACCGTGTCGGTCATCGACAATATTCGGCTGTGTTTCTCTAGTCTGTCGCCTCCGGTGAAGCTGAAACTCTTGCTGGGGATGCTGCACCTCCCGCGCAGGACCGTGGATGAGGTGCGACTGCAGGACTGCATACACACGCTCACTCACACTCTGACTTAACTTCCGAGTGTCGCACGCTGTATCGGGTTGGCATGTTGTTTATTAGTAGTTGTTTGTTGCTGGCTCGTCTGTGTTGCATGTGTAATAATAACATGGCTTCCACCATGAGTCTCCTGCAGCTGCTGTCTGCTCATGTCAGTCTCCAGCAGAGCTCTGTTCGGGCTGCTGTCTGTCTGTCTGCCTCCGGGTCTCCCATAACTTAATAGCTTTATGCATGTCAACTTTGGCAGTGTTGTTCTAATTTTATTTTGATGGAGTTTGGTCATATGTTTGGACGAGTAAAACGCCCCCTTTTCAAATGTAGTCTGGTAACTAGTTTCCGCCTAAACATTACAGTCATAACAGTCAGTGGTAGTACCGTAAAACTGTGGCAACGTAGTAAAATGCATAAATTTTTGTCATAAAAGTTCGCTATGGTAACGTATTTTGGCAGCAAAAAGCTTATTTTGAGTATGAGAAAGCGTCTGTGCCCAGTCGAAACACATTTGTGTAGAGTTGCAATCATACGTTTACAGAATTTGCTAAATTTAATTATAGTACTTGCATTGTGCTTTTTGAATTATAAAAAGTGGTAAATTTGTATATTAAGTGTAAGAAGTCAGAATCTTTTTTAGTGAATCATATATGGAGTGATTGAAAATGCAAATGTCTTGCATTTTAGTGTAGCATAACTATGAAAAAATCTATGCCCTGACATATGGAAGAAAATTACCAACTAATTTGTGTGAAAATAAGAATATTATAATAATAAATAACCAACCAATAAGCAAAACAATCAATAAATAAACAAGAATTGTCTGTTAATCACAATCTATTTTTAGCTGAAAATGTTCCGTTCATTTTCTGCCTGGACATTATTTGGTTATTGATATATTTTATGTATTTATAACAGTATAAGATATTCATTGTTTCACTAAATTAGCCTGAATTCCTGTCAATTGTTTGTGGCCCCATGGCACCAAAAAGGAAGAAAATCTGCAGTTTCTACAATGTAAAATATTGTGAAATTAAATAATGTTTTGGGAGTTTTTCTGGATCTATAGCTTTGTGTTGGAGTGAAGTGTGTTGAGGAAATTTACTGATGACATCACTGATGACGTTTCCTCTAAATTTAAAATGAAATTGTCATTTAAAGCTTAATTTTTTTTATTACATTTTTAGCATATAATAATATTTTACATGTTTGTATTTGTTTTTAGATATATGTTAAGAAATCAATACTTTGTTACAAATGAAAAATATGTCTGAATGCTTTTTTTTTTCTTCATTTTTTTTTAAAGAAATGTTTTAGGTTTTAATAGAATAAAACAAATATTAACTTTTTTCCCGGACCTAACAAATCCTGAGAATAGCTGAGAAAGTGGTCTCATTGTTTTCTATTTGAGAAAGCCCAGTGCAGTAGTAGCAGATTCATTGGACAGACCGGATAGATTAATTCTGTGATTCTCTCTCTTGATTCTTCCCTAATAATTCAGATGAAAGATGCTCTGTCAGAGATCATTCAGTTGGCCACAGTGGACTCTGAGCCCTGGGTGTTAATGGTGGCCGACATCCTGAAATCATTCCCAGAGACCGGCTCACTCAACCTGGAACTGGAGGAGCAGAACCCTAATGTACAGGACATCCTTGGAGAACTGCGTGAGAAAGGTCAGTCTGACATCAGTAATTTGAGTATTAGGAGAGGGTCAAAACCGTCATTGTAAACAATTTCCAGTTTAATATTTGTCTCTTCTGGTTGCTAAGCTCACCTTTCTTTTCACACAAAAATATGTAAATCAAAAAAGCCCACATATTTCCCCATCCTTGACTACTTAGACTGGATATTAGGGCTGTGTATTTTGCTCAGTTTGACAGCTCATTGTTGGTCTTTGTACATGAATGGACGGTGTCAGACAGACGTCTTTTTTAGGTGTTAAAATATGTGTAAATATTAAGTTAGTGAGTTTTGATATGTGCATTACTGCCACAGACTAAAAATCACTATGTTTTGAGTCCATAAACGGTTGCAAAGAGCAATATTAAATATATTTACAATATCATACTAATGTTAACATTTTACATTTTAAAAAAAGTGATGTTTAAAAAAATTGCAGTATGTAGGATTGCAGTTCAGATTCTAATTTTAGAGGATATTTATTTTTCAACGACTCGATGCACATGTAGGCTGCCAGATTGACGACACAGATATCCTCACACTGAAAGCTCCTCAGCTAATGTTTACATTTGTAGTATATTATATTATTTGCTAATTAAAAACCACCTCATGTGGATTTTTATAACTCTGAATCTACGTCTCATTTTGGGGTCTGCTACTGTCCCACATAAATCGAGGCAGCCTTCAAGACTGAAATGAAATTTACTGTGTTTTCTACCAAGGCAACCCAGTGTGCTGAAATATAATTTAACTGTTTTGAAACAAAACAGACATTTCAACACAGAATCCACATTTTCAAAGGAGAATAACTGACTTTAGAATTGTTTGTCAGATAAACAATTATGTTCACTTATTATGTTTCTTATATATCTGCACACATATGGTATTTTTATGCTTTATGAGTTAAAAACTCACATAGAGCACCTTCAAATTAGAAATATACATATGTAATACATCTTTACATTTAGTATTCATCCTTTTTATTAGAATGCAATTTAAAAAAAAATTGTGAAAAGACCAACTAAAATGTACTACTTTTGTAACCTGTTGTATTTATATGCAGTAAATGAATGTGAAGCGTCGACCATGTTGCCTCTGGAGTGTCAGTATCTGAACAAGAGTGCTTTGACCACGCTGGTGGGGCCGCTCACTCCACCCATCAAACACTTCCAGCTCAAGAGGAAACCCAAGAGTGCCACGCTCCGAGCTGAGCTACTGCAGAAATGTAAGTGTTTGTGGCTGTAAAAATGTGAGACCACCTCTGTTTGCTTTTTTTTCTGTATGGATGTATTCGGGTCATTTACTATAAGAGTTTACACTGATGTTTCTTTGATGATTGCCATGGTCATTGTTTAATTCTTACTTATGATATTTGCTCTAAAGCCACAGAGACTGCCCAGCAATTAAAGAAAACAGCAGGAGTGCCCTTCCACTCCAAAGGAAGAGGACTAGTAAAGAAGATCGACACCACAAGTAAGAGTTCTGCTCATACACAGTGTTTGGATGGTAAATGTTTCATTTTAATTTGTTTGATAATAATATTATATAAGATTAGATGGTATTAAATAATAACAAAAATATATATATAAAAATAACACTTTACGATAAGGTTTTGTTTATTAAATATGAATAGTACATGAGTTTGCATGAACTTACAATAAGTTTTTTTGCATTTGTTAATTAATGTTAATTCCAGCATTTGAAATTAATTATATTATTATTACTTTTATTATATTATTAAAGATTTATTATTATTATTATATATTATTTTACTGTAATATAAAAATAATAAAATAAACGCCTTTTTAATTGTTATCCAGAGAATCATGAAAAAAATGGAATGCACATCTGTTTTCAAGATTGACAATGATAATCTTTGAGCACCAGAGTGTGTGTGTGTGTGTGTGTGTGTATGTGAGAGAGACACATTTTCTTATAAATAATGCTTAATTGTATTATAAATAGAATACATTTCTTAGAATATTTCACAATATTGTTGCTCTACAGTTTCTGAAAAAAAAAAAAAAACATTTGTTATAATAATTAAAATTTCACAGGAGGACAAATAATTGTAGTTTAATTGTAAATTTAGCCTTTGTGAGTTTCTAAGGCAAAAATATCTTGTTAACCAAATCGTTTATCTTAACACACAATAATAAAAATGAATGTCATTTCTTCTTTCAGCGCCGCTGAAGGGCATTCCCAAAGCACCATTCCGCAGCCCCACCACCCCAAGCATGTTCAGCCCTCCCAGTAACAGAACCCCCATCGCCCCTGCCCGCACACCCCTGCGCAAGGAGAGAGGCGTCAAGGTAACTGTCCCACAATCACCTCTTATGAAGTCACTGAACAACATCATTATATCTTAGTAGCTTTTACTATCTATTAAATGCTTAAAAGCAAACTTTGTGGGTGACACTTGGTTTTGCAAAACTGAATTTTGCCTTCGGAGTATGGATGGTATGTTTTTTATATGCTTTATGCACATGTGATTATCTTTTTTTGCAGTTGTTGGATATATCAGAGTTGGATATGGTAGGAGCTGGTAGAGAAGCTAAGAGGAGAAGAAAGACTCTGGGTAAGTTTAAGAAAATTAAGTGACATGAGAGCTTTTCGCACTGTTTAACCTCAGCTTATCTTTCTCAATGGTGCTTTTAAAACACCATGTTTGTTTACAAGCCTAATTTACATGCTTTGGATATTATATCACAAACAGTCGGGCATTGTAATGCGTCAGCAATACATAATGTGTAAACCGGTTGTGTGCTGCATTTGTCCAGTCAGTGATGCCGACACTGCAGATATGCAAATAGTGACATTAACCCATGGTTCAGGATTATACATTTTCAGTAGTTCGCTTATGATTACTCAAAAAGAATGTTTAGGTGGATTTTTACTCCATTTTACTGGAGTAATTCTTAAAGACTAGCTCTAGCCTGATTGTGCTTTTGTGAATATAATTTTTGCATGTTCTTCAGACACAGAAGCTGTAGAAAAGGCGGCCAAAGAAGAGGCGGTGGTGGAGAATGCCACACCAGACTACGCAGCTGGCCTGGTTTCCACACAGGTAGTTTTTGAAATCAGCCATACGTTGGACACTTTGAATGCTGGTCAGAACAGAACTCTAATTTCTCCTCATTTCAACAGAAACTTGGGGCGCTAAACAACGAGAGTGCCCTGCCATCAACCAGTTACCTTCCCGCCACTCCCAGCATGGTTCCTTCATCGTCTTATATTCCCAGCTCAGAGACACAGCCAGGTGAGCCATTGAGAGATGCAGGTGTGAGGGATGCAAAAATAAATATAAACGGTAGTTAGATACAACAGGTAATCAGATGTTAAAGGTCATAGATGTTTGACGTAATCTCAACCGAAACACAAAGAGAGGGTGGGACAGTGTAGCTTCTCCCCCTTTTAAAAAACAGCCAATAGCATTTTATCACCGCTCTGCCAGTGAGAGTAGTTGAGCTCAAGCGCATCAAATGAGAAGTGTCTTGAAGGGGCCGGATCATGTCAGATACTAGAGAGCGTTTGATTGGTCACGATTTGACAAGAAACTAAAGTATGAGGTGACGTGAATAAACCGTTGATCCATTTAGGCGGAAGTGACAAACTACCAAGCTTTACATGTTTATATCAGTTTTATATCTTCTAAACGCGAATTCTGTCATTGTTTTGGAGCACACTAGCTTAACGATATCCTTAAAACTAACAATACTGATACTAACATCTAAAAAAAAAAAAAACTTTATTTTTTTATTTCATGGGACCTTTAATACAAAGCCAGTTTACAGTCTCCTTAATCTTTTTTCTGGCTTTGCTTGTGAATATTCAGCGAACGCAGGTGGTTCAGGACGTGAAACTACAAACCGGCAGTCGGAGGAGTCGTCCGCCCCAAGTGCTGCTGCCGCTTCATTACCCGGCCAGTTCAAACAGCGGCCGCCTATGTATAATGCCAGCACTGCCAGTCCCACCGCACCCACCTCACCCACCACGCCAACCAGCACGCCCACAAACAACGGCCCGCCCCCTGCCGCCACAGCAGCACAGCCAGACATGCCAACGCAGCCGCCCACCACTGCAGCTCAGCCTGCACCCACGCCAGCGCCCCCACAGACACAACCCAAAAAGAACCTCTCGCTCACGGTAACAGCATCTGAGATTTCATTCATATGCTGATAATGCTTTACTGGACTGTCTTGCTTTTGATCATACTAGGCAATTGTTTAATGTTTTGTTTTTAAATGAGTAAAATAGTATAACTTCTATCAAATATAATTGCTAAAAAATTCAATATTTATAGTAATGTTTAATATACATGGTTTATTGTCACCAAGGCTGCATTTATTTAGTCAAACAGTTAAAAATAGTGGTGTCTTGTGTTGACAGTTTTATTTTCAGCAGCCATTACTTAGTATTAGGTGTCACATGGTCCTTCAGATGTCATTTTAATGTGCTACGATAACGTACAGTTCAACAATGTTTTAATTTCTTTTAAAATCACCTTAATTTCTTTAAAATTATTTGAATGGTAGTGTACGATGGCAATCTGTGAAGTTGAACTCTTATGCTGCATTGTTTTTCCCACAGAGAGAACAGATGTATGCCGCACAGGAAATGTTCAAGACTGCAAACAAAGTTACACGGCCCGAAAAAGCCCTCATTCTGGGCTTCATGGCTGGATCACGAGGTATTTTGATTTTCTTTGTATGTGTGAATAGGTCGACAATCTAACAGTTCCTCTTTTTCTAATTAACCTAATATTCATATTTCTCATCGTCTCTACAGAAAACCCCTGTCCAGAGCAGGGTGACATCATTCAGATCAAGCTGAGCGAGCACACAGAAGTTCTGCCTAAAGCGGACGGGACCGGCAGCACGACCATGCTGGTGGACACGGTGTTTGAGATGAACTACTCTACTGGGCAATGGACCCGCCTCAAGAAATACAAACCCATTACCAACGTCTCCTGAGGAAGTCTGGGTTAACCAGTACACATGCACACACACTTGCTCAGCGCAATTACATGGATGCATATGTATGCATTCACACACCCCTCTTCAACATCACCCGAGGGAGTGCTTAAAAACACAATCATGTACATGAGCTGGAATGTACATATTTATGGGCCAAATTCTGAGGTATTGGGAATATCCGCTAGTGAATCTCTGGATGTTTGGTTTCAGACAGTTCCTCCAGTTTTCAGACTTCCTGTTTGGTTGACCTCATGTCCTCTCTCTGTTCCTGCGTTGCCAAAGACAGGGACCCTCTTATAAGACAGATGTTTTCTTTATCTTTTTGTTAATGTTTGTATCGTCTCTTCTTTTTAGGCCCATTTCAGATTTCGTAGCGTCAGGTGAAATGAGGCGGAATTGAGGCGGGGCTTGTTAGTTTGTCTTAACCTACTTTTGATTGGCACGTTATTAAGAGATCTTAAAAGGGTACAAACATGCTATTACGGTGTCCCACGAATGAAACGAGAATCTGTCCATGTGTTTTCAAAATCAGAATGTTTAAAAATGTTTTCAAGTTCCTCCTCCGAAGGGAAAAAAAAACAAAAACGAAAACAATAAACAGTGTAAAACAAGTTATTTTTTTCAAGAACGTAATTTTTTTTAAGGAGGGAATAAATGAAAATGTCCCGATTTTAACGAGTCATTTGCTTAAGACTTGGTACACATAATAATGGTTGATTCACTGAACAACCATTTTAATGATCTTTTTCAATGAGCGAATACCTTCAAAACAACATTTGGCACAGGTGTTACGCAGTGTCCTTTTTATTTGTCCTAGTTGATATTTTAATATAATGCAGCTAAAATAATTCATCATGTTATTGACAAAGTTTTTCAAAGTCTTCACACCTCTAGTTTGTTGAGTCCAGCTTTATTTAGGTGGGAGTGCAGGAGTGGCGAAAGAGGGAAGGGTTTGCATGAAAAGGGGAGTTTCATTATGTGCACTACAGCTGATTTTCACAGCGGCAACACAAAACAGACGCAGGGGAGATAGACAGTGATTCGGAGAGCAGCATTTACAGCGGATCTGAGAGCTGTGTGGAAGTGGAGGATTTTCAGTCCATAATATTGTAGTGATATTACTGTAAACTTATTAACTAAATCATTTTGACTAAGGTATGTCTTTAAAAACAGAGTACTGCTGACGATACTAACTTTGCCATCTGAATAAACAAAGTACATTTGGCAACACAACGTGGCGTCTCTCTGAACACTGTAACAGGTAAAAGGAGTCTTCGAAGCTATATCATGCATATTAATGAAGTTGGATCTCGTTCACAAAGGAGCGCACTGATTGGTTCAAACCAAGTCTTTCTCATGAATTAATGAACAGATGTGCTGAAAACTCAATGACGTCACTTTGTACCGGCCGGTACAGACAGCCAATCTCCACGCTGGATTTTACACAAGGATCTCATCACCATGACATTGCATCAAAATTTCTTTTTAAACCAGAAGAATGAATTTGCTCTAAACAACGCAAAAACAACCAATTTTCACTTGTTAGCTAAATATATGTCCTAATAGTGTTTTTAGCAATGTGGGACATATATATATATATATATATATATATGACTGTCAACATCTCAAAAAATGTGTTTTGGTGTTTCATGACCCTTTAAAGTTTTAGGACTGCCTTCTGGGGAGACCAAATTAGCTCCTACTTCAAAAAAAATGGTCTAACCCAATACAAGTCAGTCATACAGGTTTGGAATTGCAGGAAATATAATGAATAGTCATGACAGAATTAATATTTTTTTACTAAACAATCAGTTTACTTCATGTGGATGAAATACAGTGTGTTGAGGTTGTCTATTTTTAACTTGCATTTCCTTCAGTGATCAAACCACTCCAGGATCCACCCAGCCTCCAAAAGCCTTCTCCAGGTAGAGCGCCATAGCCAAGGTCAGATGGTCTTGAAACATCCCAGCCACCACCTGCACACCCAAGGGCAGTCGCTCCTTACTCAACCCCAGGGGGCACTGGGTCACTGGTAGGCCCAGGATGTTCAGGATTCCTAGATAGAAATGGGTGAAATTGCTGCATTTTAAAAGGGTCCTGTCTACAACACACCCCCCTTATGTCCCTGATTTGCATTGATAATGAACTCAATATTACAGTTATCTATCCACTTCCCAAGTATAATACTAGATGCATATAAAGCCCTTCTTCTTCATAATAATAATAATAATTTACTTTTCTCAGCAGTTTCTTAAAGCAGTACAGATTTGAAAGGGAAAATCTCCTCAAGCGCCACAAGCTATTCTGTGCCAGAATGCAGAAAACACATCAGGGGCCGCATTTATAAAGTATGCACACTTAAATCCATGGCAGTTTATAACAATTAATCTTTAATGTGTAAATTACTTACTGCTACGTCAAGGTCTGAGCAGACTTGCACACTTTTTCTTGTCGCAAAGTCGTAGTACTGCAGGTCTTTGAACATCTAATTAAAGTGGTGTACAAGCACCGAATATATCAATAGCGATGCAGAGTTTAAGATTAAATTTAAATTATTTTTTTTTTGCGAGATTAAAATGAACTTTTAAAAGCTTTACTCGCATTCTGTAGGCAGCATAGTTTATTGCATGTTGTTGCTTTTTATTTACTAATGCAGAATATCCACAATCAATCAATATAGGAAAGAAATGTATCCAAAATAAATAAAAAGCTTCTGATATAAAGAAAATTCAGATATATTGGTGTGTGCTCGTTTATATGTTAATGATATTAATTAGGGGGTGTTTACAAGGTTGAGATCTGACAGCAGTCAACTGTGCACGATTTCAAGATCGAACCAAGATTGATTGCACTGAACCGTGCCGGGGCCTGATTTTCCATCCTCCCTTCTCACCGACAGCCCGTACTCACATTGCATTTTACCTTCCGAGCCTGAGCACGCTTGCGTCACTCATGATGCGACTTAAGGAAAAGATGTGTTCTCACTCAGCACAGTGAACATTGCTTTAGTTATATTGTTTTGTATTATTTTAAGTTGTTTTTGGATGCAGTGTCACACACAGTCAAATCTTTTGCTGAACAGATCCACCTCTTTTGACGCTCACACTTAATCATCGTGCTGCAGGTATTAGGAGGTTTGCTGAAGGCGGCAGCTGACGTGCAGCGGGGGGTTTGCATCTTTATTAAACTATGACAGTTCGCGTTCACTGAAAAGTTAGAATGATTAATAAATCCATATGAAACAGTCCCCTAAAAGTGACATTGGATCTTGAGTTTCGCACTCAGGCGCGCTTTGCACTCACACTACAAGCGTACCGCGCCAAAGCCCAACCAAACCGCACTCTGGCACACCTCTTCCAACCGGGCCAGGGCCAGTGGAGCAAACGAACCAGGAAATGGGGGTCAAACGTGCCCAGGCATGGTTCGGATAGCCTAGTGTGAGTACACCCTGAGAGCATAATGTCCCATCACTATACTGGGGCATCAGGACCCACATAGATGGTATGAGCTCCCCCTGTTGGCTTCACTAGCCTCACTTCCCATGTGGTCTCCCATCCAGTTATCAGACTCAAACCTGCCTTGCTTCAGTGAGCAACCATGTGATTGCTCCTGGACACATTGTTATTCAATGATCTCCAAATCTATATCAATGAATTTCCAAAAGTGCATCGTTCATGAAACAATACACACCAGCTAATTTATTAGCTACACATTGCTAGTGCTTTTAGTGCCCTGTTGACTTCAGATGCTCAGTTTGAACTCATCCAATCACTTCAACTTAGTCCTTGTTCTATCAGGGGTCGCCAGAGTGGAATGAACCACCAATTACTCTGGCATATGTTTTACTGCTATTCCTGCCACAACCCTGTACTGACAATACAATCCTCCAATTCATCTATACTCCATGTCTTTGGACTGTGGGGAGGACCCGGAGGAAACCCACGCAGACAAAAACAGAACATGCAAACTCCACTACCGGGACTCGAACCAATCGCAACCTTACAGCCAGGACTCGCAACCTTATTGCGGCATGGCAAAAATATTTATGTTAAAGAGTAGTATACCTAATAAAGAGGGCAGAATGTGTATTTGCTAAATGCACAAAGTCTATTAGTAAAGGATTTATTTTGAATATCTCCAAAGCAGCCCTTACCTGTGTAGCCGAAGTTGAATGGAGTAAAAAGCGGATGGTGGTGTTTAGGTGCGAGAAGAGGGTGAGAGTGGTACAGCAGCACTCCATCTGTCCCCAGCAGATCCTCCATCTCCCTCTGCAGATCCTCCTTCTGTTTCAGGATGAACTGAGATGACTTGGAGCTGTGGGAACTCTCCATCAAAGCCAAACCTGAATTCGGCCACAAGGGTGAATGACAGATGTTCAACAATAAGTTCCTTTGAAAGACACTTAAAGAACATGAATATAACCCAATAAGTGCCATAAAGAATATCTATCATTGTTAAGAGTTTACCGATAGCAGCCACTGTGTGTTCAGATCTTCCAAATATCCTCTTTATCAGCTCCCAAACGGGCCACACAGAGCCTCCGTCTGCCAGCAGCTCAACAAAAGCCTCTGGAGGCTTAAAAAAATAAACACACAATCATACTTGCGCTAGTTCTCTGCGTGTACCATGTTTGCAGACAAAAGCACTTGTGGTCGCTTCAACCATCTGTTGAATGTAGACAATGTAGACTTTAAAATACTAAGTCAAGAATGTCAAGGCAATTTTGGTCACCTTTATTTATATAGTGTTTTATATAGTACAGCAGCTTTACAGCAACTCTGATGCAGTGGTGTAAAGTAACAAATTACAAATAAACTCTGAAAACTGAACTGATACAGTTTCAATTTACCAGAACTTCTATGTTAAGCTGCTTTGACACAATCTACATTGTAAAAGCGCTATAGAAATAAACATGAATTGAAAATACTCAAATTACTGTAATCGAGTAGTTTTTCTCAGGAATTGTACTTTACTAAGTAGTTTTAAAAATGTGTACTTTTACTTTCACTTGAGTAAATTTTTTGTGCTGTATCGGTACTTTTACTCCACTATTTGTCTTCAACCTGTAGGCACTACTTTATTATTTTTCTTGTCTATGGTGAATGGCTAGTAGAGAAGTACGAGTACTAAAAGTAGAACAATCAGTTCTGTGATTGCCATCCATTATACAGAAAAACCTCATGACACAAAATCGTTACACACAATGACCGATAGACTGTTTAGACTGCATGTCACTGATGAGAAGATGCCAGATGTCTACTGTATGACTGAAATCATAAAATGACCTTAAACAATCACTAAATCATAGGTCTCAAACTCAATTCCTGGAGGGCCGCAGCTCTGCAGTTTTGCTCCAGCCCTGATCAAACACAGCTGATCCAACTAATCAAGGTGTTCAAGACTATTTTGAACAATTCGATTATTTGGATCAGCTGTGTTTGATAGGGTTGGAGCAAAACTGTGCAGAGCTGCGGCCCTCCAGGAATTGAGTTTGAGACCTATGCACTAAATCATATTACTCAATCAAATATTACTCATACTTTGAGTAATATTTACAACAGATACTTTTACTCTACTTGCACTATTAAAACTTGCACATTTTTGGGTAAGTAATGGTATTTTTAGTGGAGTATGATTTTTCAGTACTCTTTCCACCACTGCTCTGATGCAATATCACTTAAATTCTCCGGCAAGTTTGTTCTACATTTGATTGTCAGCACAGTCAAATGTACTGTAATATTACAGAGCATTTAATAACTTGTAGTACTACACACCTTGCCATCTTTGTCCGGAAGTGCTAAGAATGTGTCCCAGATCTGAAAAGAGTATTTGAGCTGCGGAAAACTAACTTCCTGAACCGTGACTCCCAGATCTGCCTCTAAAAGCCCAAGCAACCTGGAAAAAAAAAAAAAAAAAAAAAAAAAAATTAGGCCATTTATGTATTTATGATTGCATGTAATATGGAAATGTCACCGCAATAGTTGTTTTGTCTTCTTACCCTCTTTTGAACTTCAACAAGTTGTCTGTCTACAGGAGATGTCAGTGGAGATCCACCATCATCTACTATAGTGAAGAAACGCAACTTTTTCAGATCCACCACTTTTGAGAGGGTAAGTCTGTAAAACATGTGCTTTGTGTCAGTACAGAATGATATTTGTCTCCTCTCATCTGCATCTCAGAGAAGTGTACTTGTCTGCAGTGGGTCCAGCCATGATCTTCAGAAGAGGGAGCAGGTCTTCAGCGTAGCGACACATTGGACCAGAACTTGTGTAATCATTTTGGAGACCAGAACATCTGGGAAACTGATTGTCATTTGACACTACATCTGAAAACAAAATTAAACACTCTTTTGCTTTGATAATAAGTACCAAAGTTTTTCAAATGACGGCAAAATCACAGCAAAATCCCTACCTTTCGAGGGTTTGTGTCCAAAAATCCCATTGAAAAAACACGGCATGCGGATACTTCCTCCAATGTCAGAGCCAATGCCAAACACAGACGCACCACCACCGATGACGCTTCCCTCTCCACCTATCAGAGACAGCATCTGTGTTTACCGAAATAATATTTTATGGCTAATTACCACACTCTGTTAAGCTGAACATCAATGCAACTGGAGCAGTGATAAATGAAGTACAGTAGTCAACATTTGAAGTGGATCAAAAACGTTTTTCAAAACTGTCCTAAAACAAGAATGGGTGTTGATCGGTAGTTTTAGGACAACTTTTGATCCACTTCAAATGTTGACGACTGTATAACTTTTATACAGCTTTTATGTTTAAGGTTTATAATGATTTTTCTTTCTCTCTCTCTCTC
>CAIGQV010000818.1:19632626-19669413 GCA_903798115.1 Danio jaintianensis | reverse complement strand
CTTTTATGTTTAAGGTTTATAATGATTTTTCTTTCTCTCTCTCTCTCTCTTTTTTTTTTTTTTTTTTTTTGAAGACCTGAGCTTCCTCCACACATCCTCTCAAGGTCGTAGGGGTTACTGGTGATCCCATAAAGGTGGTTGTTGGACTCCATCCACATGCAGAGCTCACTGGTGTTGGTGACACCAAGAGGAATTGCTCCAGCTCTTTTCAACAGAGCCACAGGAGGAGCGTCCACACTGGCAAGCACTTTACCCCGGGATTTCAACCCGCCTGAATTAGGCATGCCTGTAACAGAAATCAGCCATTTCTAGTCACATTTGTACAATAACGAAGCTTGTTACTGTTGAGGAACAATACAGTACACTTATAAAAATGTTTGCTGTTTGCTCAAACTACTTTTTTGAAATGAGCTGAAACATTTTCTTTTTGCAACAACTTCATTATTTTATGTTCCATCCACTTCAATTTGTAAAAACTAATAGGTTAACTTAATTCCTTCATGTTGTAACAGCACAAAGCGATTGTGTGCAACCCAGCATTTTTTACAGTGTAGTGTGGAAGATGACAAATCAAATTGGACAATTGTTGTAAAAAATGAGAATTGTCAAATTCCGAAAACGTAACTCACATATATGTCTCTTATTTAAGGGATAGTTCACCCAGAAATGACAATTAACTCACCATTTACTCACTCGTGTGGTTTTAAACATTCTCTATTTTCTGTTGAACACAAAGATATTTTGAAGAAAGCTGCAAACCTGTAACCACTGACTTCCACTGTAGAAAAACAATACTGTGGAAGTCAATGGATACAGGTTTGCAGCTTTCTTCAAAATACATTCATTTGTGTTTAATTGAATAAAGAAACTAAAATAAGTTTGGGACCAGTAAAAAAAGTGATTAATTGATGACAGAATTTACACTTTTTTGCAAGAACTGTTTCTTTAACACGCAGTCAGTTGAGCCAACAGAAAAGAAAAGCCCAGTTTCTTAAATATTTTCAGCAATACAACTAAAGAATTTGACAATTCTTATAAAAAAAAAAAAATAGGAATTGTCATTTGTGTTGTCAACTTTAACTACTTAAAAATATAAATAACTCATATTTGCAGTTTTTAACGATATCCCTATCAACAATGAAGAAAAAAAAAAGAAAAAAAATTAAAATCGGTCCTTCTTTCTCTGATGACGTGTTTAAAGGCATGAGAGTTAGACAGTGGTCACTCATATGATATCAGCAATAGCAAACCACAACCATACAACAGTGTTTGCTAGATACAGCCCACTAAAAACAATCGATTTTACAGTCCTCATAAAACAGATTTCATGGCAGACTGATTCTACTTAACCTAAAGCTATTTGTCTATTAATTTAAATGAATAAACATAAAATATTGATTAGATGATATTGCTTTTACATTAATAGCGGAAGCTTATTCTAGGACAACAAAAAGCAGCTCTGTTCTTAACTAACCACAACTTATTATTGTTCCAAGCACTGCTTTTAACCGCAGGGAAAGAAACGATTCACACTTTTAATTTAGAAGAAGAGTTAGCACTACTTTATTTAGCCATTTTGAAGAATGTTAGAAACCTGTAAACATTGATTTCAATAGTAGGAAAAACAAATACTATGAAAGTCAATGGTTACTGATTTTTCAAAATATCTTCTTTTGTGTTCAACAGAAAGAAAAAAAAGTCAAAGTGAAGGGTGAGTACATGATGATAGAATTTTGGGTGAACTATCCCTTTAATACTGCAAAAACCGTTACCTATATATTGCATTCTCTCCATCAGTGACGCCATATATGAATATAAATGAAATATGCAAATAATGAAATTAACCTGTGGTGAAAGTGTGATACTCATAATACTCATGATTAACTACATTTAACACTGATCAAATTATGATCAGTGTTAAATGTAAAACAAGACAACCCAGAATATTTTACTCAGGGATTCAAATAAACCAGGGTTAACTAACTCAAGTGTGAACACCCTAAATAGTACATACTAAAGCACTGATGGAGTTTAGTTAATGATTGGATTTCAATGTTCAATGTTGGTTTCAATGTTATGGTCATGTGGGGTTTGATAAGTGAGAATGTGCAGTCAGATGGTCATTATATGTTATCTGTACCCTGTAGTCCGAATGACTCTTTGACAGACATAGGAACGCCTAGCAGAGGAAATTGGTTCTTCAGAACTTCCTCTCCTCGATTTTCCTCCTTTATTAGTTTGTCTGCACGAGCTGCCTCCAGAAGGGCGGCAGAAAACCTAAAAGAGTGGACATTAGTAGTGAAACGTCAAGTACAAATACTGTTACCTCAATAAAAACAAGTGCTCACCTATCTTTGACCAAAGCATTGAGCAGTGGGTTCACTTCCTGAATCCTATCAATATACGCCTGCACAACCTCCACACTGGTAACCTGCATTTACATATGAGGGATTAATGTTCAGTATTACACATGGCCAAAAAAAGTACAAAATGATTTGTTATTTTAGATTAACTCCATATGCATTGGGGAATCTGTGAGTAAACTTGTGTTGTTTTAGGACTAATAAGCACTTGTGTACATTATGAAAGGACTGTGCAACCATAGCTCACATACTTGCTGTGCTTGTAGTATAAAATGTTCACAGTCGAAATAATCTGAATATTTGTATTAAAATGTAAGAATTATAAAATATAATAAGCAAATTTATATTTTCCTTCTTTGATACACTATAATAGGTTTTCAACTGATAATTTTCTTCTGTGGAACACAAACAAATATAGGTTTAGTTCCTTAGTGCATTTCCTATTAGATGACCGAAGTTGATTTATGCATTTATTTATTTTTTGTCTTCCACAAAGAATTACAACAAAATAATTAGCATTTTTTGTTGAACTTTTCCTTTAAGGAAGACAGTTTTGAGTCTGCTTGATGTCTTTTGTTATTTAGTCAGCAAAAAATTAGAAAAAGGTGACATTAAATGTGAAATTTTCAATACAGCTAAAAAAATTTTTTTTTTAATTCTCAGTTTGTCTGGATGTATTGGATTTAATAAATATGAGCTTGAGTATACTTTTAAATAAAACCGTATCATTTGGAGCTTTTTGTTTTTTAGAAAACGAAAATTGGTAAGCATTGTTTCTTAAAGGGATAGTTCACCCAAAAATGAAAATTCTGGCATCATTTACTTGCCCTTTACTTATTCCCTACCAGTTAGTTTTTTAGTTCTGTTAAATCTTGGAAACCTGTAACCATTGACTTTCATAGTATTTGTTTTTCCTCCTATGGTGGTCAATGGTTACAGGTATCTATCTTTCTTCAAAATAACTTATTTTGTGTTCAATACAAGAAATAAACTCCACTTACCACTTGAAAATGAGTAAATAGTGAGTGAATTTTAATTTTGGGGTGAACTATCACTTTAAACCCGACTAAAAACTTTAAACTCCCCTGAAGTTAAAACATTGGTATTGTATTATCTAAAAACAGAAAAACATCATTTTTAAGTGGTCTCTAAATGTTTTTTTTCATAGCAGTATATTTACAAATGTTTTTACATAATCAAAGCACTTCAGAGCCCTTTTATTGAGAAGATAACCCTGGATTACTCTAGTCAATAAATATGCAACAAAGCCTGCTTCATTTACACCTTTGGAGCAGAGGCACTGTTTAGAGCAACAATATATAATTGAGTTTGTTGCTGACCTGTCATTCTTGTACTGCACACCACAGCAATTACATCCTGGCACTATAGAATATTACGTCACAAATTCATCAGTTGTCTGTATACACAGCCATGATGGAGATACTCGTCTGTTTCTTAATCCAACTTCAATCAGCAATGTCTTTTTTGTTTTGCTCATTGCTTCTCAAGTCACAAAATTTTCTTTTGGAACAACTTTTGGACTTTATTACAAATAAGTCACTTTTCCCTAAATGGTTAAATAATAATAATTTGAATTGTATTTTCAAAGGAGTATAATACTTTGATAAAAGCTATTCCAACTGGCTTAATACAGTTAAAAATGATCTTTTGTTCAATAAAGTTAACTACATGCGTTTATCCAGCTTTATATTTGTGCAGCATCGATATTGTAGATCAGGAGTGTAAAAATAGTCACATTCGTGAAATATTCCAGCTGAAGAGACAAATTTTACCGGGGTTCCTTTATAACAAATGTAAGCTGGAGAAAGGCCTGGCTTTTGGCAAACAATTTTTTAATCTAACAAGATTAATTTTGCACAGAAATCTATTCTGTTAGTTTATTCATTTCAAAGTATGCTGACGCGACTTGCTTATTTTGTGGCTTTGTAGAGGAAACAGCTCCAGATTTTTTTTATTCATAAGCAAAAATGGCTTAAATCTCCTTTATATTTACCCCTTTTTCTTGCTGAAGTTGTCTCTTGTTACCAGTCTTAGAGATACATATAACGAGAAAAAGGCTACATTTTTTATGCATTATGACAACCTTTTTAAAAATACGTTATAGCCCCATTTTGTTTTGTCTATTGATTATAGTATGATTCATGCAAACCTATAAGTTGTTGTTTTTTTTCATCTTCTCTGTATTATTTGTGAAAGATATATCCATTTCATCTTCCTGTTCCTCTATAAGTTGTGGCAGTAAAAAAAAGACAAAAGCATCTATCTGAACAGTTTTACTGATAAAATATGGAAACAACAAATGTATGATTGTGACAATAAAAAAATGCAGATACTTGCATTGTAATCTACTACTGAATAGTGCAATAATCTGACAAACTTATTTTAATAGGCTCCATTCTGCTTGAATTGTTTGTAACTTTTGAATGTCTTTTCTTTAATATTCTAAATGTAGTCCGACAGATTAGTACAGTCCAAAACATGTTAATAATTGATCTTTTTCATCAGAAGTAATTAGCAAAGTAGGCAAGTTTAGTTCTTTTCAGTGGCCTTGTTTACGTTCTGCTCTCCAACATGGCCAAACACTCCAAAAAACTAGATATTTGAACGGCGAAACAGCTTCATTTTAAATGTGCAAAATTTAATTTTAACATAATATATAAACACCAAATGTTTTTACTTGCAAAATAGAATGCAATGAATGGTTATATGCATCTTTTCATTCCTCATTCCACTATAAAACCATGCCAACTTTCTCAGAACAAACTCAATCACCCTGCACATCACCACCACGACAAAACACTCACACGTTTGCAAAATCACATTGCCTAAAGCTCAGCTGTGACGAAGCTAATGCAAATAAGAGCTCAAACCTCTCTTCTGCGTATCTTCTCAGCCAGCTGCACTGCAGAGAGAGTAAGCAGCGGGTTTGTGATTGGAGAAAGATGTTTTGGACGCTTTGTGCCGGGTGAGAGCAGCCTGAAGAGAGCCAGAAACAGGCCGGGCACGAGGACCAGCAGACAGTGCTGCACGCGCTCCCCGAGAGACAGAGACATTGAGCTGCGTGAGAGCAGAGATCGGGAAAGGTGCATTATATATACAGACACACACACCACACCACACCTCTAGCATTTAACTGTGTAGATCGTGAACTTTGACCTGTTTTATTTCCCTCTTATCAGTTGAGTGTTTTCTTATAGCGACCTATGGAGTCAATATACACTTGGTTCATTTTATAAACGATATTTCGAAGGCTATTAAAAACGCTGTATAATAGCAAGACACGCTTATTATTCAATTCATTAATTGATTTTTTTTCATCATTAATTGATGTATTTTCATTGCTTTCGTTGTTTTAATTCTTAAAGTTTACATTTGTTAAAGATAAACACTGTTATATAATATTATAAAAATAAAATTGTATTATTTATATGCAATATATACTGTATAAAAATTGCGTTTTTGTTTGTGCAGAAACACCGATGGAACAATCACGATAAGACGTTTTTACTTTTCTTTTCAGTCAGTTCTTCTTCCAGTAGCCAGCTGACTAAAGATCTTTTTATATTATGATTTAAGCTAACGTTAGTCAAGTCAACCACTTCCTAACCTCTTCATGGTCCAGTATAAAAAACCACGTTAAACACTCATCAGAGGGGCAAATCTTCCCTTAATTCCATATATGGGACGAGCTATGATGTCACTATAGATGGGCGGAGTCTTTCAGTGAAGTGAAAGTGAACTGAAGAACAACTGGAAATATTTATGCATTTGCATATGTTTAGGTATATGTGAGCACAACTGAGACACAGGTATGTAAAAGAAATGTACTTTCATCTTGAGGTTTTTCGTTTTTTTCAGTAGGTGTAGCTGCATGTCTTGTAGTGTACATCTGGCCAGATTTAGGGCCAAATGCTTTTGTGTTTTTCTTGTTTCAGCAATGCAGTGGCATCAGAATTGTATTATATTATGTCATTTGAGCCTTTTTAAAGTAAAATGTGAAGTAATTTGAGCAACACTTTGGCATGGGAAGTTTGGCTTTTCTCGTTTGCAACTAACGTTAGCTGCTTATTAGCGTTCATATTGGCTATGGGTGTTAGAAGCACATATTTGTTGTAATTTTATCTCATCTTAAAAACACAGCCAATAAGAAATGCATGAATTAATTTAACAAGATAACGTTTAGCATTTAGCCTTTATTTTGTTTAGTAAAAATGATTTCAGTGGTTTTACAAGCAAATTCACCATCAAAAATAAAACACCTGTAAATCCTGTTACTGTAGCTTACATGATTTCAAATAAATTTTGATTATATAGACATGACTGTCTTGTATACATTTTTTCCATCTTTATATATCAAGATATATTGATGTGTTGTTGTTTGATACTTTTCAATCCACCAATCATTGTTTTTGATACAGCTCGTGGCTTAATTAAGTGTATTTCTTTTAAAATCTTTATAAGAGAAAAACAATGGAAGAATCTCCAAGAGATACCGGAAGTCTGGATCCATCTAAATGTAAGTCAGTAACCCCCCAAAAATAATGGATTAGTGCTTGATGCTTGTGGGGGTAATACTTTCTTACATCTCTTCTTTTCAGCTCTGATATCCTCCACTGGTCCTCTGTCTGAAGAGCTCCAGTGTTCAGTCTGTCTGGATGTGTTCGTTGATCCAGTCACCACTCCATGCGGACACAACTTCTGCAAGACCTGCTTGGAAAAGTGCTGGCAAAACAGTCAAGACTACAGCTGCCCAATCTGTAAAGAAACATTCCACCAAAAGCCTGAGCTCAAAGTCAATACAACGCTCCGAGAGATTGCAGGTCGTTATAAAAAGAAAAACAATCTGGAATTGGCTGAGGTCTTCTGTGACATCTGTATGGAGACGAAGCAGAAAGCCCTGAAGTCATGTCCACTGTGTCAGAGCTCTTACTGTGAGGCTCACCTGGAGCGTCATTTGACAGTTTCGGGTTTAAAGCAACACAAGCTGATCAACCCTGTCAAAAATCTCCAGGAGTATTTGTGTCAGAAGCATGACCGGCCTCTTGAGCTGTTCTGCAGAGATGATCAGACGTGTGTTTGTGTGATCTGCTCTGTCACTGAACACAAGACTCACAACACTGTTCCTGTAGAGGAGGAGAGTGAAGAGAAGAAGGTTGGAAACAGCAGAATTATATTTTACTTTACTTTTGTACATTATTTAATTAATGTACATTTTCATATTGTAACCTTTTAATATAAGGTATTTGAATAGGCCCTTAGTATAAATGAACATTATAATATATAATATTATAATATATTTTTTATTTTAGATGATTTTCCTTTTATATATTATTATGTGTACATTCTATCTATTTTATTTATAGTCTCGTTTTCTGTATACCTGAAATGAAAATTTACTCACCCATCCAAACCTTTATGAGTTTCTTTCTTCTGTTGAACACAAAAGAAGATATTTTGAAGAAAGCTGTAACCGTTGACTTGCATAGTATTTGTTTCTGCTACTATGGAAGTCAGTTGTTACCAGTTTCCCCACATACTTCAAAATATCTTCTTTTGTGTTCACCAGAATAATTTCTTTTTTTCTTTTTTTTTTTGTGAAAACCTTCTACGTAAGTAGTTGAGAAATAAAAGAGGTCTGTGTTGTTTTCTGGCTATAGAACCAGCTGATGAAGACACAGACTGACATGCAGCAGTTAATCCAGGACAGAATGAAGAAGATTGAAGAAATCCAGCATTCAGTAGAGCTAAGAAAAGTAAGTTTACAGTTAAGTTCAGAATTTTCATTCAAAGACAGACTCCAGCGTATTCAGTTGTCAGACACAACTGGCACTATAAATTTACTCCATGCTCATGGTTAAATATACTGCTGGGTCTTTAATATTGTGAGTCTATTTTAGTGCCATAGATGTGGATTTTATGGATTTTATGCATCATGGATTTTATTAAATACCAAAAGATAAAAAAATAAAAAAAAATCTAATATTAGTAGTAATATTAGTATGGTATGATGTTTTCTTTTATTCTTCTTTTGTTCCATACCTCTATTTATTTATTGATTTATTTACTTATTTTTAAGGATTACTATAATTTCTTTATTGTAATTTTGCCCTTAAAGATTCTTGCATTTATTTATTTTGTAAATATTTAGTTAACCTATTTGCTACTATTGTTTCTGATTTGATTTTGTAGTATATTTGGGCTATAACCCATTGCAAAAAAATTTAAAATCAGACTGCCTCTGCTAGAGATCTCAAAATGGGCTGTGGTTCCATAAAGGCACTGATTCAAAACAAACATGAAAATCAACACAAAAATGCTTCACCTAGCACTGAATGAAGGTTCTGTCATGGCCATCAGTCCCCTGGCCTCAAACCTATAGAAAATCAGTGTAGTTAATTGAAGAAATTAGTCCGCTAACATGGACCCGGAAAATTCTTGCTGTTATCTTGACAAATCAAAGTTACAAAAAGCATTGGACGAAGGTATGCCAGTAACTGTGACAAATGGGAATTGGAGAAACTTAAAATTACTTAAAATTGTTTTACTTAAATTATTTTAATTTAGGATCAAAGTGATGATTGATGCATGTTTTCTTTTCACCTTTACCAAGGTGTTCATATTTGCCATGGGTGCCAGTAACTGTGAACATGCATATGAACGTTTGATACAAAGAAATACAGGCTTTTTTTCTGACTAATTAGAGAAGCAATGAAAAAGAGAAAGCCGACTGTGTGGAGGTATTTGCTGATCTGATGGACTCCATTGAGAGATGTCAGTGTGAGCTGCTGGAGGTGATGGAGCAGAAGCAGAAAGCAGCGGAGAAACAGGCTGAAGATCTGATTAAAGAGCTGGAGCAGGAGATCAGTGAACTGAAGAGGAGAAACACTGAGCTGGAGGAGCTCTCACACACTGAAGACCACCTGCACTTCCTACAGGTCTCTCTTTCTTTTTCACAATAAACCACTTTAATCCATATCACTCCTCTAATATCATACTAAAGTATTTTCTCCTCCCTCTTCTGTTGTAGATGTTTCCATCCTTGTGCAGGCCTTTAGACACCAAGGTCTGGACGGTAATCAATATTAACACTGGTGTGAGTGTGGAGACTCTAAGGAGTGCTCTCTGTCAGCTGCAGGAGACTCTAGATGAGAAACTCAGTCAAACTGGTACATTTTACAGGTTTTTATTTCACAATTATTATCTTTTTAATTTACAAGCACCAGAGATTAATGAGAGCATGCACAACTTGACACAAAAATCATCCACTACATCCAAGGCACACAAAATGACCCTTTATTAATGCAATTGAAAGGTCCTTGCATTTGGTCAAATAGTTTGTATTTTTAAGTGAGCACATAGAAGTAATTTAGTCACGCCTACAGTGCAGTTCATAAACATATCCATATGTATGTAAATAAATAATAATCCTTTGTTTTCATGTATGTCACAGTGTTTAAGAGGATCCAGAAGTATGCGGGTATTGTATATAATCCTACCCACTCTTGTGCACCCTTATACATTTTAATTAGATTTATATACATTTTCATTTGTAAACAGAAGCTGTGATTCAAACTCTTTCTCTCTTAGTGGATGTGATTCTTGATCCTGATACAGCTCATCCAAACCTTATCCTCTCTAAAGATGGAAAACAAGTTCAACTTGGAGGCATAAAGCTTGATCGCCCAGACAACGACAAGAGGTTTGAAAATTATATTGTTGTCCTGGGAAAGGAGGGCTTTTCCTCAGGAAGGTTTTATTTTGAGGTTCATGTAAAGGGAAAGACACAGTGGATTTTAGGTGTAGCCAGAGAATCCATCAACAGAAAAGGGAACTTCGTCCTTAAACCTGCACATGGAAATTGGACTATATGGCTGGAAAATGGAGACAAGTACGAGGCTCCCAAACGCTCTCTCTCCTTGAAAGTGAAGCCCCAGACAGTGGGTGTGTTTGTGGATTATGAGGAGGGACTCGTCTCCTTTCATGATGTGGAGTCCAGGTCTCATATCTACTCCTTCACTGGTCAGTCTTTCACTGAGAAACTTTATCCATTTTTATGCCCCATGGCTAATGATAGCTGCAAAAATTTAGCACCACTCATCATATCATCTTCCACTTACAATGAATGAATTACACCTAAACATTAAATACTAAATCTAAAATTATTTCCAACATGTTTTAGGAAATACTTGCTAAAAGGCATTTTATTTGCCCTTCTCTGTCTGTCAAAGTAAATTTATAATACTGACTTTTAAAGAGTTCCTTTAATGTGCTTGTTCTCTTATTGTCTGGCATAATAAAAGATTAATTAATCAGAAATCCACGAAATATTTTTTGTTTGCATATAAATCTTAATACCTACAATTACTCTAGATAACAGAGAAAATATGTTCCTGGCTCAAGAATTATATTATTTTTAGCATTTACTGTATTCATGTTTGTTCCAGAACCAGTATGAGACAAAGAGCTGGGCCAACAGCTCCAGGAGTTCAGTCACTTTCTGTTTCTAGTGATACATATTTTTCAGTAGCCTTTTAAATGCATACAGCATTATATAATGCATGTGTTGATATTTTATGTACGAATGCAGAATTTTAAAAGGGCTGATCCCTGTAAAGACCTCAGATTTTAGTTTTGTGCCACTAGATGGCAGCATGGAGTTATTTGAGTTCTGTTTCTCTATGGCTCATATCAAACATGCACACAGCATATACACACTTTTTCATGTTCTACTGCATGCAACTCTGCACCCATTAACAACAGGAGCAGTTTAATGAGCTCTGTGCGCTCAAGCATGACCAATTTATTCAGGAGACCAGGTGTGTGCTTTATTTACTGCGAGATATTCTTGCACCATGAAATGCATCAGTATCAGTAGAGTCAAAAGATCTTATTATTTGATAGTAGGCCTATAGCATGACAAAGTTAAAGAGTGTCTGCAACATCAGTGTAAAGAAGCAATGGCTTTATGTATTTCATGAATTATATATATTTTATTCACAAATGATCGTCAGACATTTGATAAAATAACCAAAGGATGTTCAAAAAGCTGCTGTCAAAACTAAAGCACTTTTAAAGCTCATAAATAACTCAACAGCGTCGGTCTTGCTCAATAATTCATACATCATAGATTTGATAGCGCAGTGTTGTCTTCGTGTAAAGTTTCTCACAGTAGGTGAGCTTGTCATGGAATAACAAAAAGTAAATAAGCAATGAATGTCTGCTCACCATGAAAAATAATGTTAGCGATGGGGGTCAGGTGATGGGACGTTTGTTACTTCACTCTTTGGCGTACTTATCTCAGTCGACAATTAATTTTTATTTAGTTACTTGTTTTAGTTCAACTTATCAAGTTTTGGACAAATTTGAATAATGTTTTATTGGTAATATAATTATTGGTATTTTTAATCCATTTTTGTTATTAGTTTGCTTTTGTATACTGTTTTAATCTATTGAAACATTTGATCATTTATTTAAATTTTTTTTGTATTTATGTATTTTTATTCGTATTGTTATGCTTTTTCTACAATCATTTTTGTTTCTTGTGGTCCCCTGGGGCTTCCTGGGCCCCGTTTGAATACCGCTGCCCTAACTAGCAGTTAAAGGAGGTGAACAACTGCAAGATGCTTGCCACTGCTTCTTTCAGGGATTATGATCAGGGACTGTTTAGGGATTCTGGGCCCCTTCAGTAGAAATCAGGTTCTGGGAGTCAGACAACACACAGGCCCCATGCAGGTCATCATGTACTGTACTTTCTGTCATTGTATATCATCTTTTATTATAGCTTTGCATATTACAAATATATAAAAAAAAGATCTTAGTATTGTCAAATATGATGTTACGCTTGCAAAATATTTTGCGTTAATTTAGCTCAATACATTTATTAATTTAAGAGTTCTAGAAAAATAAATTTCCCCAAATGATGAAAAATGATATTGTGTAATTGACAATGAATTGAAATTATGTAGGTTCTAAAAACTAGCGGATTATTGTAGCCTAAATAAAAGCTTAGACTGCAGCCGCCAGGTCTGGGGGGCGTGGCGTGCATCATTCACTACATGAGCTTCGCCTGGTCATCATCTTCATCATCATCCTCTGTCAAGCAGCTCGTGCGCGCGCCCCTGCAGGTGAGCCGCCGCTGGTCCCGCCCAGGTGAGTAGCCTCCAATAAGAGCTCAAACTCAACCCCGCACACATTTCCTGCGACTAACATACACAGATGCCTGTAGAGCTCCTCCGTTTAGTCGCTTTCAAATTGAAACACGAGGAGGGGGTTTGAGCAGACGCATCCGAGCATTTTAGGGTATTTCCGATGGACTGAAAGGTTTAAGCGAAGACTCGATAAGTTTATACCTGTAGAGCATCACAGGTAAGCTTTGCATCAAGATAAGCGATATAGTGGCAAAATGTTAATATTAATTGTAACAGGGTAACTTTCAGGTAATAAATAAGAATATAAACTGTTTTAAAGAGGTCGCGATGGCGCGTATCGCCTCACTTCTCTATGTATAATTGATCATCCGCAGTCCGACTGTAGGGGAAGATGCCGCTCATCACTAGTCCGACTTCACCAAAACATGTTCACCCGCGAGAGAATGTAAATATAACTGGCGGTAACGTCGATTCTCTGTTTCCTTTCTGAAACAGGATTGTGATGCGTTGCTGAAAATGAGGCCAGCTATCAGTATGGAGGAAGCGACGCACGAGACCTGAAGATCGGTCACGCGCAGGACGCGTAACGGGGATTTATAACTTGATAGAAAGGCGGACCGCTCTTTTTTTCTTGTCAAACAATCACAGGGACCTTGTAACTGCTGCATTGCAGAAATGTAAACGCTTGGGGTAGATTTCAGACTGCTTGAGATAATGTCCATCTTTATGGACCAAGATGACTTTGACCCGGAGGCTTCGGATTCTCTCATGCACGGGGTTCACGGAGCGCACCGGCCCAGGCCGTCATCTTACCGGGCGCTGCGCAGCGCCGTGTCTAGCCTGGCACGACTAGATGACTTTATCTGCGAGAAGATCGGCTCAGGTTTCTTCTCAGAGGTGTTCAAGGTAAATATGTCATTTATACTAGGCCAGCTTTTAAACATGACACGTGCTGCATCTGCAGCACATCTATAAATGAACATAACATCATGCAAACAAAAGCTTTTAGAGACTATTTGTTGTGCCATTTCTATAGTGCCGTTTATTTTTGTTTGTAAATATTTGCTGGTTGAAAAAAGTTATTTTTGGCTTCTAAGATGGAAGTGAAGTTAAAAAAAAATACTTTGGATGGCATCATGCTGCTTTTCAACTTTAGTAACTTAAATCTTAATATCTTCAGGATTGTCTATCAACAGTTGAAAATAAAATGCATAATCGTAATGCAATTATATTTTGTACTGTTAGCTTGTATGTCTTTATCTTGCAAAAACCATATTGTTTATCAAAACTATTAAAAAGTAATTGTAATACCCTTAGGCTAACTCGAACCCTCAGTGAGCATGAGCATTGACAGTCCTGCTCTTTATTTCCATACCGTTAAGTTATATGATGTTCGGTTTGTTTAGCTCTAATAAAATGAAAGGGATATTTTGCTTGAATTAAAATGTGCTATTAATTGACTTTTCCTTTAGGCCATCAGAAGTTGAGGTGGCTTTTTTTTTTTAGAATGTTAAAGATGGCTTTTAGCTGGTTTTGTGCGCGTGTCTGTTAATTAAACAAACCATGTCGGCTCACATGTGAGTTTGTCAACACATATGACATTATCCCATAAGAAACTCATCTTGTGCCCCATCTCGAGACCATTTGGTTAGGCTGTAAATTAAAGATAATAATGTTGTAAAGTTTCTTACACCGGCCAATCCTTCATAAGATGTCACTAAATCATCAGGAGCTACATATACAGTGTATGTTTTATTTGACTTTCAGAGTGCCAGTGGTCATCGACTTAACATTTAATAAATGAACAAGGAGCACAGTTTCAGATAAAAATCTTAATGTTCTACTAAAGAAAAAGTCACCTGTGAACATCTTGGATGATCTGAAGGTGAATAAATTAACAGCAAATTTTAATTTTTGTGTTAACCATCCCTCAAATGACTTGAACATATGCCAAACATATACTCTGTATACACACCTAATTAAATGAACATTACAGATCTCATAATATAAATAATGCACCTATCAAGTGACATTTATTTAGACCGCTAACCATCTTTTCACTTGCAGCTGACTTTACGATTGTTCTGTCATGATGTGCCCTCAGGTCTCGTTGCTTTGTAAATTGATGATGCGTTTTACACTCCCAGAATGATTGATTGGACAGACCAGTAATTTACGAAGCTCTTTGCAAAACTCGAATGATAACAACAGTCGTGCAGGCAGGGGTCGTGACCTGTGTAAGGACAGTAGGTCTGTGTTGGTGTGAAAGTGGATACCCGTTGACAAGGTGCGCAGGTGTGCTGGAAACTCTACTCCCATGTTTGTGTGCATGTGAGACCGAGAGAAGAGACCTAATTAGTTATTCCTCAATAGTTCACTCTGTCACCCAATTTACTGACTGGGTACCAGATATGGTAATAACTTCCTGCTGGTTATTGCCGCTAGAATGTCACCGCTGATGAGGTCAATATATATGCAAATGTGTGGTAGCTGCTATTTGTTTCTACTTGTAGTTGCGTGGGTTATGAAAGATGTAAATAAGGCATTTATAATGGTGAATGACCTCAGTTAATAGTCCAGTTAAAAAAATAAAGTTTTAGATAGATAGATAGATAGATGGATGGATGGATAGATAGATGGATGGATAGATAGATAGATAGATAGATAGATATTTTTTTATTTTTTTTGTTATTCAAATAAATGGATAAAAATAGTATTAATAGAACTTAAAAACATTCAGACTAAATTTTACAACATTAAATTGGGGTTTTTGTACCATAAATCCATGTATATCCTTTTTAAATTTTAGGATGGGGGTCCCATATATAGGAGGCAGACTCAGTGGTGTCTAAATGACTGAAAACCCACACTTTAAATAAATAGCCTACAACAATAATATTGAGCAATCTTGCGGTGTCTGTACCTGTCCTGACAGATCCTTCAGATGCTGTTTTTATTCTTTGCAGTCTGTCTCAATAGCCGGGGCTTTTGAGAATGTTTCTGTCTGTTCTCCTCTAACTGGTCTGTAGGGCTGGGCTATAGGCCAAAATCATTACAGTAAAAATCAGTCAGTATCAGTAATTATGATAAAAGTTAAATCTTATTTTCTGTCATGTTTAAAGGCAGAATTATAATTGCAGAGACAGTTAATTTAATTTGAACTGCTCTTGTTTTGTACATTTAGCAAATCTGAGGTAAAACATTTATAATGATAAATATTTGCAGAAACAGGTTTTTGTTCCCTGACTTTAAGGACAGAATGTACATTGCATACAACAATAACATCTGTATTTAAAATTGTATTTTACTATTCTGACTGTTGTTTTTAATATAATTATAAAACCCACTAGCTTGCATACACACTCAAAAAATAACATTTGCTATTTGTTCAACCTACTTGTTTAAAATGAGCTGAAACAACACAATTATTGTTTTGTTTTTTTTTGGGGGGGACTCAATCGTTTTATGTTCAATCCACTTAAATTTGTAAACTAATAGGTTAACTTAATTCCTTCATGTTGTTCCAACACAAATCGATTGTGTGGAACCCAAGATTTTTACAGTGCATTAATGCAAATATTATAGCTTAATAACTACATTTACTGTAATTATATTCCATTGACCATTTAGTAGGTTTAATACATGTCTAAATTAATAATATAATTCAATTCATATAGATATGTTTCAATTCTGCCACATTACCATTTTGCAGTTTGTGGTACTACAGTAAATCCATTAAATAGCCTTCTAACAGGATCGTTCATTACAGTGTTTCTTAGTGCTATTTCATCTAGCTTTAAACTAAGTTAGAGACGTTTGTGTTAAATTTGCCATATGAATAGGGTATATGCAGAAGGAAGGACTTTTAATTTTCAGTAACCCAGTTCAAGCACTTCAGGTGAACTGTATGCGGTTACAAAATCGCTGTGTTTAAGGTCTGTTTTCTTTAAAAATCAGTGATCTTCACTGCTTGATTGATATGCAATATAAAGTGGGTCTCAGAATGTACAAGAAGCACAGCGTTAAATTCCATTGTTCCACGCTATGTCTTTAAAATGTGAAAATGTATTTTACCCCAGTCTTTTCAATGGAGTTTCTGCTCTAGCCTGCTGTTATTGACGGCGTTTGACTATTGAAAATAGTCACATTACCCTTTCACTGGAAGTTTATCGATAGGGGAAAAAAACAATAGCTATGCATATATTCTGTTGGCTATATTTTAAGTTCTTTTGTTTAAGGTGTCGTGATCGATTTGTTTACATGCGGACAGGTCACAAAATGTTGCTCCTGGCTACAGTTCGCATTAATGAATAAACAGTATTTTAGACACCTTATAGTTTAATCTAGGGAAAACTATATTGTGATAATCATCGTTAACATTTTATCACCCTGCCCTATTGCTTGGTCTAATTGGTATGTATTCAGAAAATGTCTCAATTTAGAAAACTGCTTGATAATTCATTATATCTGCAGGGGGAAAATTGCTCTGCCATTACGTTCTTCTCCAAGCTACTGCAGTTTTCTCTCCTTTTTTGCCTACTTTGATAAAAATCGAGTGATGACAGACAAGGGAATTTTGTTTATCTTGGTTTTGCCATTCACCTCACTGAGGGATCAGCAGGCTTTCTCCTTTGAAGCTGTGCCAAGACAAAGTAGCTATTTATGTGAGATTCCTCCACAAGAGTTTGATGGAGGTGGACACTGAGAATGAAGACTCTTGAGGTTTTTTTTTTTTTTCCTATCTGTGCTTTTTAACTAGTCATGTGACACGGTTTGTTTTGATACCTTTGTATGGAGTCAGAAGCATGATGTCCTAAGAGGGTGTCCATCTCAAATGAGGTGTAGTAAAAGTGATTTTGTTGTATACATAGTAAATAGTGTCTACTTTTTATTGTTTCATATATGAACATAAAATGTCAAAATATGGGTCAAACATTGTTCCGCCGCCATTCAGTGTAAGGGATATGTTTGAGCAATTCCATGCAAATGTCAACCTTGCAATGGAAAAATAAAGTTTTCACCAAATAGCGAAACCCTTTCTAAGTTTGTAAGGCTTGTATTTTACAGTTATGCAAAAATACTCAAAAATGCCTCCGTCAGTGTTTTCAAACAATTGTTTGATTTAGCAAAGTCACACAAGTGCCAATTTCACATCTTTCACATCCATAAAGGAGCTTTTTCCCCACATAAATGCAAAAATGTAAAGTAAAATGAAATAAAATCAGTCGTTTTTGATTAATAGTGAGCCAACTCTTATCCTTTTGATTAGCATTATTTCTTTTGGGTTGTGCAGTTTAATTCACAGAATTCCTACAAAGTATGTTGTGTACTGTAAACTCGCAAACTTCTTTGGTCGCATCCATAATGCATGTTTATTTTCCTCATTTAAAATATAAAATGTTTATAAATTCATATTTTTCTGATCCCATAAGTCTGTGGTTAGTAGTTTTGGAAAATATAATGTTAAAAAATACTTTCTCTGTGAATTTAAGTTAAGTTTTTACTGCAAATGTCACATCCATAATGCTGGAATTGCTCTTATGTAAAATTAAACGGAATACCAATTCTGACTCGTACTTCTTGAAATGTAGAAAATAAGTGATTAATATATTTAAAATAATTATTTTTGCTGACAAATTAGTAAAACCAAGTGGTTTGAAAGATTTTGAAGAGGTTGTTTTGTGTGTGCAGTAAATAACGTTAAACGAACTGCTAAACATTGTTTTGTCTTCTTTAAACCATGCTTTAAATGTATCATAGTCATAGTTTTCATCAGCAAAAAATAAAAAGCAGGACACATTCTAATGCACCGGAAGGAGAAAAAAAGCATATTTAAAGCTGCATTACGTCATTTTGTTTCTTGAAACTCCCTTTTCATCTTTGACCCCATGCAGTGGTCTACAATTAATACTAAAACACATGCATATCATTGCACTGTGATAACAAAATATCAAACTGTGTGTCAATTGTTTCAATGAAAGGCAGAAAAAACAAAACTTCTCAGAAAGTTTGCATACCTAAACTATTCACGTTACATTTACATTTTATGTGGCTAGCAGACAATTTTATTCAAAACCACTTTAAAGGTACACATTGTACCAGTACATGCATTTCCTGAGAAACACCTACAGAAAGTGAACGGCAGGCCATTGATTTAAGTAAAGATCCTGCATTATTTGTATCACACTTTTGTGGAATATTAAGTGTCGGAACCCTTTTGTAGACTTTAAAGAATATAGTCTCTCATCTCATTAATAACAATAAAGATGGCTATTTCGGATATTTTCCATTAGCCTCACATTTGAGCTCTGTGTTCAAGCCACTGTATCATGTGTGCTCATTGTGTGTTGCTGAAATACAGTAATGAGCTGCGACTGCACGCTGAGCTGCATTTGACAAAGGCATGATGATGTCACAGTAACACGTCTTGAGTTCCACAATTAGAAAAGACGCTTTTCAATGGGATCCGGTTCCCTTCTTGGTGTCGCGCATTTTAAATATGGGCTCAGCTCTATTAAATATAGATATGAGGAGTGTGGTTAAAAGCACAACACAGACTGTACATCATCGACGTGCTCATGTTGGAGTTTGAATAGGAACCCTCAACTGATCATTAAAGACATGCTCTGATTGGTCGGGGAAAAGTTTGAGGTCGTAAACAGTTTGCAAGCTGGTTTTGACATGATTTTGAAAGCCTGGATTTACAACAGTCACTCTTTAGTGCTCTCTATTTTCTCTCTCTCTCTTTCTCTCTTCTTGTTTCTCTATTCTTGTTTTTCTCTGTCTCTTACTAGTCAGGGCATGTATGTATGTCAGGCTACATTACCGCCACAGAGCTCCTGCATATGTTTGCTTGAGTTTTGCGTATGTTTTAAATGTCAGTGTATTCCGAACAATTTGAAGTCTGCTTGTGAGTGCATTTTAGCAGGTGTGTGGTTTTATGTTAAGCTGTGACGGTAGAGTGTTTAAAGGCTTTCTTCTGGTGATCCGAAAGTTCTAGGTTTGGAAACTTGGCTCTTTTATTGCCTTTGTAAATTTGATTGTCATTATTATTTCACTGTGAATGTGTCCTATACTGTAGGTGAGTCAAAAACAGAGGCTTTCAAGCTTCTAAAACAGGTGTTAACTTTAAAAATGGTACATCTTAAAAAGTACACAGATCACTGGACTAAATAACAGTTTTGCAGTTTTCTGTTGCTCACCCATTTTATGATTTACAGAAGTTATTTTGAAGCATGCTCAAACCTTTCTACTAACTAACACTAATAATTTAACGCGAAAAGGAATATTCCTTTTTCATATGGTACATTTATAATAATATTATGGTCTAATTCCATTGTAGCATTCAAAACTACTGATTTAATATTTCTAATTCTAAATAAAATAAAGACTTGTTGGTATTTGCTGAATTTAAATAACCCTGCACCAAAAGTTAGCAAGTGTCTATTATACCACACGACAGAGCCAAGCTAAGAGTGTCTGTTCCAGTGTCTTATAATGAATGTTATACATGCAGGTAGTGTGAATTGAATATAAAGTGCAGGGTTTATATTATGAGTAATTTTATAAAAGCTGTAAGATGGAAAGAGTGATCTATGTATTAGGTAATGTTTTAAGTGTTCTATGGGGCACTTTTAGCTGTCTCTTTGGCAGTGTGCTGTAGTGTGAGAGTGGGCGATATTGATGGCCTGTTAAGTGCTGTCTGTTAGCCCACCTGTCTAAACGGCAATATGAGAAGTATGGTGATAGAAATGGGATTAATCACATGTACACTCATCCAAACTCTAACACCTCTGTTGTTCATGTACAGCATACAGTGCGCATCCAGCTGCTGTTTACCCTGTCAGCTACAGTGCAAGAGTGTGTGTGACGGTATCAAATTTTCATGGTGCGATAATCGCTGAATCTTTTATCGCAGCATGGGGTTTTATCGCAGTGTTTCAATAAATTACAAAAAGAGGTTGAATACCTGGACCAAACATCAGTGTTGTCCTCTTGATTAACAAATGTAATGTTTTCAAAATAGCACAAACGCTTTTATAACAAAAACATTACATATAAAAAACTGAATGAACTATCTAATATTTCAAGTATGTGGTTATTGAGATTTACAATCATAAAGAGTAAATTTTTGAATGGATAAATTAAAGTATGTACTCCTAATCAGATCAGATCATGGGTATTTGTACAACTTCAAGAGAAATATGACTTCATTATAGTGTTGCCAAAAGTGCTGACTTTTACCAAATTTAACTCTGTTTCCTGCTAAAATTTGAGCGCAGTTAGTTGAAAAAAAAAAAAAAAAAAAAAAAGTTCAATACCCGATAGTTCAGAAAGAGTTTGATTCAATGTATTTGAGAGTGCATTTTTTTATTTTAAAACGTGTAAGTTTTGTTACATTTACGCCTGGCATCCACACAACTCCAGCATGTTCGACACGCGAAAACGGAGTGTTTTAAAGGTCCTGTGAAGTGCTTTGAAATGTGCATTTTTATTCGATGTTTGATATAATCTCAAACCAAAACATTAAGAGAGGGTGGGGCATAGTGTAGCTCCTCCCCTTTAAAAAAAAACAGAGTAGCTTTTTGTTTTAGCACCACTCTGAATAGGGGGAGGGCATATCAGGTTCTAGAGAGCATTTAATTGGTCACGATTTGATGAAAAACTGAAGTATGAGGTGACGTGAATAAAACTGTTGATCCATTTAGATGGAAAACTATATATATTATATATACTATATAATAGTTTTCCTATCAATACTGATGCTTACTAACATCTAAAAAAACAAAACGTTATTTTACTTTGAAGGGACCCTTAAAAATGCTGAAGACCCCATTTTAGTTTGGAAATGCTGGTGTTCAGTGCAGACGCACTAAAGCACGGACTTTTGAAAATGGCTATTTACAAGTGAAATCACCGTAACTTGCTGATGTGGCAATACATAAACAAAGAAACTGATCACACAAGTGCTCTCTGACCAATCTGACCCTGAATCGTCACAGCACTGTCATATAACCATTACCATAATGCAAATGCTGGCAAAATATGCGGATGCCCAGTAAGCGTGAACGTATCAAGTATCATGTGTTTTAGGATGTATAGTGTGGACAGAGGTTGTTTTTCTGAAACGCAGTAAAAACAGCAGTCTGGACGAGGAGCGTTTTCATTCTAAAACAACATTTTAAAACAAATATACACTAATGTAAATGCACTTAAAGTAGATGTTGCTAACAGGCAGCCAGTGATCACCAAAGGCTGGCAATGTACAAATGTGTTATAAATCTATTTGTGCAGAAAGTAAGACTGGAATTGCTTACATTTCTGACATTTTCAGCTCATTTTTTGTGATACAGCAACTCTCTATATTTGGATCGAACATTTTGCAGACCTTTTCCATTCACAAATGGTTATTTTACACACTAGTTTAAGGGTGTGCAGGAGGACGTGACCTGGCATGTAGTGCACGTTCAAACACATTGCTCAGTGATGATTATATGGGCAGCCTCAGTTTAAATGTTTTTGGTGCCCTTTTGTGTGCCCATTAAAAACAACTACAGATTATTTATAGACTGGCTGCGTGGATTATGTCCTCACAGAATTCCATGGAAACTCCACAGAATTTGAACAGCTGTCATTCACAAAGCTCTACACAGCCCCCACCACTTGTTTGTTTGTTTAATAAAAATATGTTTCAGCCACCAGGTGTACACCGTAACATCAGCTTCAGTTTACACTGTTTACCGCTGTGTGTTCACCTTATTTTGCAACACAACATTAACCCTTATTTCAATGCATAAGACTTCTTAATCATTAGCTGCTAGAGATGAATGAATAGACAAATAACAGTGTGCAGTAAATTGTCAAATTACTTACAATTAGGGCTGACATGATATTGGAAAAATCTAACATTGTGATATTTTGTTATTCCGTTTTTATTTATTTATTTTTTTTATATATTTTGCGACATAATTTCACCAGATGACTTAAATATCTCTATTTGGAAATAATTGGTCATTTTAGATTGATTAGGATGATTCTGCAATGAGAGTGCATCTGCATAACATCTAATAAACAATCTGTAAATACAATTGAAATAAACAGTTTTTTTTTTTTTCAATCTTTTTCCAAGTCTAACAGTATCCAGGTACAGTAATTGAATAATACAAATAAAAATAATTCAATAAAATTAATAAGTTACGAACGGTACAATTGCTTATGCTCCAAAAACACATGCAAATAATAAATTATAATACAAACTCAACATTGCATATTATTCGCAATGGTCACATCGCAGGATCACATTGCGATATCGATGCTGAAACGATATATTGTGCAGCCCAACTTGCAATGCAATGCAATACAATAAAATACACAACAATAACAAACCAGTTTGTGTGTGATTATGATGAGAAAATATGAATGTGTCTAAATAACAGGTTACAAACGGCCATATCTACTCATACATATAAAATATCATTGCTAAAGTATAAAGATTGCCTCAGTATACTTCAAATGGAATCGAAAAAAAAACTGAAATAACATCGTTGACGTTGCTTGAATGTTCGAAAACATTATACCATCGCTCAGCCTTTTAGACTCCTTTTTTTGCTCTCAAACGAAAAATGAAAAGTTTGTTCTTTTCATTTGAAGTATACCGGTGCCTTAAATCTCCATAACTACATAGAGGATAGTTTTTCCATAAAAGAAAGTTGTCTTTAATCACCCGTAAATATTTTTAAACCTGTCTGAATAATTTTGTTAGATGAACTTTAAAGAAGATATTTTGCGACATGTACACAGTTAAAACAAATAAGAGTTCTTGCTGCAATACTTTTTTTTTTTTTTTAAAGTCTTCTCAACTTGCATCAATCAAACTGACAAAAATATTAAGTTAAACTTTGTGTAACTTAAAATTTGTTGGAACCTGATTAACTTATTAAAATTAAGTTAAAGCAAAATAAAAATGTTTGTCATTCTTTTTGTTTTTTACAGTGTAGAAAAACAAATGATTTCTGCATAGTTTTCCATACTATGGACATCAGTGGTAAAAGCCCACTGTTTGGGTATCTTTTGGTTATTTTGAATGATTACAGAATTTACATATTTGGGTGAATGAATAAATAAATAGATAAATACAGATACAGTTTTAACTGACTGACTGTTTTCTACTGTCCTTCTACTGCAGTCCTACTTCAGAAAAATATCAAGACACACACAGATTCCTTCATTTCCTGCTCAGAAAAACAAGACTTTTCTCTTCAGTTGCCTAAAGGACACCAATCCTCACTGCGCAGATATTTTTATCACAGGATGCCGAAATAAATATTATGTGTGTTCAGGGCGTCTTCTGTAAATGCATCCCTGAGAAAGCACTGCACCTCAGCGCTGTTTACCTTTGATAAAATGCGTTGTGCAAACACCCTCAGATGTGCCAGCAATCCCACACACAGGTCCATCGCTCTTGCTGCAGGCCTGAATCATATCAGATAATTTATGGATTTGAAAGTTTCCTGCTATTGATCTGCATGAGACTCACAAAAGCAGATAATGGTACTTATTGTTATCCTGATATCTTAGCTTGCACACTTTACTGCTGCAGGCCAGATCCTGTCTTTATCAGAGACGGGTTTCTGCCTTCGCTTAATTAGATTGTCTATGCAAAAGCAAAATGACAGTCGAAGTTAAAGAGAATACTGTGGCGATCAGGATACTGTGGATCAGGATCCTTTATTGTAACTTTACAATAAAGTAAATCATACTTTACTTTATTGTAATCGGTGGGATTAGAGCTATCTGGGTTTCTCAAAAGCTAACTTTGAATAACTAACGGCTTTATTCTGCCTGGCGCCCGGGAAAAATAAAATAATAATTTGGGTATTCACCACCGTTACAATACCCTTAAAGCTTTGGATGCTGGGAGTTTCAGTCCTTTATGGACGTTCTTGCTCGGGGTTATTATTTTTTTGTGGAAATATTTTTGTCATCGGGGGAACATGTTCAGACAGCATTAGAGTTAGACAAGAGCATGCCGTTTTAATTTATAGTCATGAAACAAATCACACATAACAATTTCTGCCCCATGAGTCTTTATTTCTTTTCTTTTTTTTGTGGTTGCCATGAACCAAAATATTATGGTTCTGGGTTGAACTGTTTGTGTAAGTCTGTATGTGTTATCGGGGCTGCTACTGAGACAGCTACCAGACAGCTTGAGAGAGCAGATCGGCAGCTTGTTGTGGGTCGCTTCATATTTCCTGTGAAATGTGTCCTGATGAGTTCAATCAAACAAATGAGTGGTATGGACTGCACAAGCTCTTGCATAGGCTTAGAAGGGACCTCACAAAATGCCATGTCACAATAATCAATATATCCACTTATCACACAACACATGGACATGACCTCAATCATTTTTGGTGATGCAATATATATCGCCCATACATAAACAATTCTAGCAACATTTTAGCTGATTGCGCAACATCTCTTTCTCTATTGGAGGTGTCTGTCGGTATGGTTAAAAAAACACTATAGTATAATTTCATGTGGGTGCCTGGCAAATGAAAATAGATCTGGTAGCAGATATCACAGCCTCGGTTGCTTTTTACCTTGCACTTTTTTTTTTTTTATTAGCATTTATTATTATTTATTTGTTTATGAAAAATACGTTTTCACATTCTGATTCCAATGCCTAATTATTAAATTGTTAAAATTACTGTAGTTAACTTAAATACTCTTAAGAATAGAATATTATGTGTTCTATGGAAGAGTGTACTTGCATTGTGATGATATTGTCATTTTGGCATTATATAATGACTGGCATAAAATGGTCCTAAACAGACAATAATATCGTTCATCGCAATATATTTTGCACAACACAAAATAGATATTGTGACAGGCCTAGTCTATTCATGTTTGCCGTTCTTGTCATTTGCTTATTTCATAGCAACTTGTAGAATGCAGTTAACGTCAAGCAAGCAAAATCTGTCACACACTTAATTTTTGTATACTTGTGCATTTCTCACAAACTACTAGATTCAGTTTCATTTTAATAACATTTATTTACGCTTGATGTTTTATAATTTTTGTTTTATATTTAAAGTATTTCAGTTATTGTTGTTGTTGTTGTTGTTGTTGTTCAGCAACTTCTTTTATTATACAATGGCAATTCTAGCCTTATAGAAACTACAAAGTAGACTCTACAAATATGAACACAACCTTTAAACATACACTTTCATAGAATATGAATGTGATTAATTACATTCTGAATATGTCAGATATAACTTTATAATTTCGAGGTGACTGTTGGCAATTGTGTTTGTTGTAATTGCTGTTTGTTTTATACTTGTAATTTTCATTTACTTTTCTGTTCTGATTAATTTGTATTTTGTTATAACTAAAATACACGTTTCCAATGTTTGAAATGGTTTTATTTAGGATTACTAGTAGCATCGTACATAACTATTGATTGATTATGATTACATACTATCTGAATGAAAGTATAAAATGTGACTTACAATTGCAACTGATCTGTGGGTTTCAATAGTACAATTTTGAAATGGACCGATTCATAATAAGTTTTTTATTTTTATTTTTTTGTTTATCTGAAGTAATTAGTTTTGCATCCTCTTGAGGACATATAATGTGTTCTGCAGCAAGGCACTTTGAAGTCTGGATGAATCAGAAGTGTCTGTGTGTGTGTCCAGCTGCCACAGACATGAAAAGAGCTGTAGTGTATCTGTTGCTGACTATTTTCTCTGTCTGTAGGTTCAGCATCGCAGCACAGGGCAGGTGATGGCTCTGAAGATGAACACTATGGCCAGTAACAAAGCCAACATGCTGAAGGAGGTGCAGCTGATGAACCGCCTCAGACACCCCAACATACTCAGGTCTGAAACACTGACATCTGTGGTCTCTGAAAACAGACAGTAGTCATTACTCACAATGTTAAGTGTGCAGTGATGCTGTTGAAATCTATAAAATGAAGTATTGTAAAGGATCTGTCTGCTTTTTATTTGCCCATTAATTTTTAACAGATAGATAGATTGTTCTCTGAACTGGCCTTTTAATTATTTTAACTACAGTTCATTTGCATTGTGTTTCTAGCATTAAAGTGTTAACAAGTGTTTTTTTTTGTTTTGTTTTTTAAAGAAGTGATTGTTCCTCTTACTGGAAACGTAACTCCTTATAAGCCATTTCAGAGTAAGATAAATGTAGATATGTACTACTGCTCAAAGGTTTGGGACAGTGAAATCATAAAATTTGAAAATATTCATACTTTTATTCAGCATTAAATGGTTTAAGAGAGACCGATTTATAGCAAAAATAAATAATTCTTTCGAGGTTTCTAACTTTTTCTACCTTTCATCAAAACAATGTCTTCTACAAAATGATTAAGCAGCAGAACTTTTATATTATATTTCTTAAACCTGTTGATTTCTGAAGCATTGTGACAGTGAAAACTGGAGAACAGCTTGCTGCAAAAATCATCTTTTCTCTCACAATAATAAATTGCATTAGTGGTAAAATATTGGTCAGCTATTTTAAATAATTCGAAGCAATTTTATTAAAATTTTACCGACCCCAAACTTTTAAACTGTAGTGCATATTTTAAATATGATGAACAAATATTGAAAACTTTCCTTCCACTTAATTCTATTGTTTAATTAAAGTAGATGCAAGTCCTTAATAATTTAAATTAAGTGAAACTATTTTAATTACTTTTTAATCAGACTTGACTACTGAGTTAGAATGAGGCCTAAATCTATATAAAACAGTCCCTTTATAGTGATGTCTTGTCTTCAGTTTCGGGCTCAGGTGCACTTTGAGCTCACACTACAAGCGTACCACACCAAAGCCCAACCGAACCGCGCTCTGGCACACCGCTTCCAACCGGGCCAGGGCCAGCCAACTGAACCGCGCCTGGGCCCGATTCAGAGCACTCACACTTGTCAAACGAACCGGGAAACGCGCCCAGCCATGGTTCGGATAGCATAGTGTGAGTGCACCCTTATACTGCTTTAAGATAAAACAATCAAAAAAGTACCATGGTATGATTTCAGAACTTGTTAGGCATAACTGGTAAACAATACCACCTCGACTGATGGCTCTTCACTCTCAAATGTACTAAAACAGTCTATTTTAGGAGAGCGAGAGAGAGTTAATTTCTATGAATAATTTATTGATTTACTTCTGAATTCCTATTTGTGAGTTTTCTCCACTCTTCCCTCTAGAATGGAAAGAATGTTTTGTTTGAAGTCCAGTTTGCCTAGAGGACAAAGTCTGCGCTGAGGGGCAATAAACACATTATTGTGTGACCGCATGAATATTGATGTCACAGGATGGAGGCTTTTGTCTTGGTCATGCCTCCAGAACTGCAGCCGCTGTTTAGATAGCGTCAAATATTTAATCGGAAACCAGAGAGTTTGACTCGACAACACTTCTGAAATGTATTTATCTTAAACAAATCCCTCACATCAATACAGGGGGTGTGTTTGTTTATATGCGCCAGGACAAGAAGTCTAGATCTTTTGTCAGCTTAACCTGCTCCGGCTTGTGTGGTCTGTGTGTGTCTGATTTAAATGCGTGTGAGTGTGTGTGTGTGTTTACATGCATCTTAAGATTGCCTTCAAAATGCAGGTGTTCCAGCTCATGTTCTTGCGACAGGTCACTCTTTAAGGAACTTGTTAGCGCCTTCACCTGTTTTTTTTGCTTTGTTTTGTTATTCCAACACCCTTACTCTGTTTCTCCATGTGTGTCTGTTCAGGTTTGTGGGAGTGTGTGTTCATGAGGGACACCTACATGCTCTGACAGAGGTAAGGAGAGCTCTAATACACACGGGTACAGCTCAGTTCATTTTGTCAAAAGCTAAAGCAGATGTAAACTAAAGGCCAATTCAAACAGCACCTTCAGGCGGCAATAGACACTTTGTCAGGTTTTTGTAGGATCAGTGTTACCCCTGTTGGTTTCTGTCCAATCTTGTTTTTCGCTGATTTAACATTCTGAATTGGTTACTTGTTTGGTTGTAGATTGTCTAAGAAGTGACACTTCGTGACCGTTCATGTCTGTCAACGTGTATCGGTGCTGTGTGAATTGACCTTAATACATAAAAAAACAAACAGCAGACACTTGGGTAAAACTGATGCATTTTGTTTTGTGGTTTGATGTTTTATGTATCATTTTCAAGACTGAATGATAAACATTTCTATTTAAAAGTATGTGGATGGTAATAAGGGATGCTTTTGAAAGTCTCTTATTCTCACCAAGGTTGCATTTATTTGATTCTGTAAAATACATAAAACAATGTGAAATTATTTAAACTCAACTTGCAATAACTGTTTTCTATAATAATAGGTTTTACAGGTTATACTGTGATGCTGCATAGCATATTTTTGACATCACTCTGTCATATGAGCCTTCAGAATATGTTGAAGTTTATGTTGTTATTGTTAATATCCTTAAAACAGTTGCTGCTTAACATATTAATTGAAATCAAAATCAGATGCTACTTGGAAAGCTCAAAAGAACAGTGTGTTTAAAAATATTTTTTTTATGATTGATCTATGCTTAATATAATTTGATCAATTTAATGCGTCTTTGGTAAACAAAATTATTAATTTCCTGGGAAAACATTGTCTTGCTGACCCTAAGTGTTTGAAATTCGGGTGGTGTATTTTTGTATTTGTCATTTTGTTTGCTTCATATGCCATCTTGCTTATTTTTTTTTTTTTTATAGCACTCCAGGATTGGCTTCTCTGTAAAGATGCATTGGATGCTACCTTTTAAAATCCTTTTCATCAAAGTATCTTAGGAGTCAATTTTGAAACCGCCTTGGTGTTGAGGTGTACTTGCTAAATAGTTCTTAAATAGTTCTTAAAATAATAATGGTAATATGTACTTCTAAATGTGCAGGCATCTATAAAAAATACATTTATACATTGATTTAAAGGGGTAGTTCACCTCAATGATGATGACAATAAAAGCTTTCATTTACTCACACTCATGTGGTTCTAAACCTTTATGATTTTTTTTTCTTCTGTTTAACACAAAACAAGATATACTAAAACTTTTCTTTTCCAAATCAGTTTCTTTCTTCCTTCTGTTGAACACCGTAGAGGATGAATAAATGATGGCAAAAAATAAAAATTTCTGGGTGAACTATGCCTTTAAGTTATTATTATGCTTTTTATTTTACAGAATGTAGCATGAGTATCAGACAATTATATTTAGGGATGCACAAATTTGGAAATTTTGTCCGATAATCGGTAACTTGAATTGATAGCTCATATTTGGACGTGGATGGGATTATGAATGCAGATCTTGATATGACATTTTCTACAACATTAACTGCCTTTGTTTTAAAACCTTAACTGTCTTCCCTCTAACATCAACTAACTAATAAAGTGGACAAAATTGTGGTAGTGATGTAAAAATTTATCAGCAGAAAAATTGTAGATTCAAAATAAGGATTTATTAGCTGATATTGAATTAGAATCAGAAAGAGCTTTATTGCCAGATATGTTCACACATACGAGGAATTTGTTTTCGTGACAGAGCTTCTACAGTGCAACAGAATTACAGAGACCGGACAAAAAACAGATAATAAATATATTTTAAAAATAGAAGTAATTAGTGAATACAAATATACAAATTGACAAGTGTATATACAGGTATATTATTATATACAACGTTACATGTGCAGCTGTTATGTGCAAATTGGCATGTAAAGTATGTTGTTAACTGTATATGTGTATAAAAAGTAGTGATGTTTGTTTCACAATTACTATTATATGGTGTTCATGATAGTATTGCTATCATGTCTCATGAATTATTTTTGAATGATCTTTAGCTTCTATTTCTTCAGAAAGTATCTCTTTAACATCATGTGTGTTTCGACTAGAGGATCTAAATCTTCTACTATAGATATCCTCAACAGTTTGACCTGTGTGTGTATTGTAGTACATTAATGGTGGTAATCTGGAGCAGCTGTTGAACAGTGATGTGCTTCTGTCCTGGTCTGTGAGAATAAACCTGAGTCTGGATATTGCCAGAGGACTGCAGTACCTCCACAGCAAGGGCATATTTCACAGAGACCTTACGTCAAAGGTACGTTTATTACAGAGACTTTGAACGCCAGCACACATCAGCATGTATTCTAGAGGCTTCACACAGGATTCTTACTCTACATGACGCAGCCATGTTAAAGGATCACTCGATCACTTGAAAAACTACCTTCGAGTTAAACAGTTGAGTTTTACCATTTTTAAATCCATTTATTTTTCCATTGAGGAACACTTTTAGCTTACCATTAATAATTGAATTGGATCAAAACATTAGCATCTCACTCAAAAATGACAGTTTTGATAATTTTCCTATTTTAAGTTTGACTCTTTTGTCGTTATATCTTGTTCTAAGACCAATGGAAATTGAAAGTTGCTGACACACGCTACCCTGTGCACGTGGGTGGTCATGTTGGACATTACCTAGCTGGGAGCATTTTCAGGTGCTGCTTAATATCATTGTTACTGTTGCAGCTATGCTACGGCAGCAAAGTTCCTTGATTATTACACCGGAATGAGATTATAGTTCCTAGCCTTTTCAACTTTTCATTTTGGATCTGTCTTTGTGCATGATATAAATACAGAAGAGTGAAGCTTTAAATAGGAAAATTATCGAAACTCTTGTCATTTGAGAGAGATGCTAATGGTCTAATCCGATTCAATGACTTATGCTAAGCTAAGCTAAAAGTGCTCCTACCAGACCCAGAGATCTGCTGAATGGATTCAAAATGGTAAAACTTTTTTTTTTTTTTTTTTTTTTTTTTTTTTTTTAAACTCTAGGGAGTGAATAAGTGAAGTGTTCCTTTTAAACATGTTCATGTAAAGCAATAAGCACAAATACACTTTAAGGAAAGATGCACTGTTGCTCATGTTTCTGTGTTGTTGTTGTTGTTGTTTTTTTTTGTGTAGAATTGTCTGGTGCGCTGGGAAAACGGGCACTGCACTGCTGTCGTGGGGGACTTTGGCCTGGCAGAGAAAATCCCTGATCACAGGTCAGCACATTGCGTCGTCATAACTGGAGAGATAAGATTAGATATACCACACTCTTCCAGAGAGAGAAATGGAGGCCTGATTGATGAGCCTCCATTTTCCCATAAAACACTTGTACAGTATCTGTAGCCAGAGAGTGAATGATTAAGATTGTGTGATGCGGTCAGCACATTTTCAGGTTGCTGCAGCCTCCACACTTTCAGTCCTGTCCTGCCCTGTTGTTGTTTCAGTCGATTGTGTACACAGCGCTTCACATGTAAATGAATTGGATGTTAAATGCCTCCGATATGCTCGATTTATGATGTTGACATTTACCCTTAATGGCCCGAGTATCTGTTCACACATGACGTGAAGCATGTACAGTTAATGGAGACACGCACATACAGTTCATGTAGACACTAGAATAACAGAGTAAATTCACATTGTTGATGCCAAAAAAACATTTCGGTTTTCGTTTCATTGAATATGAACTCGAAGATCTTAATGCGACAGTTGACTCAAAAACCAAAATGTACTCAACATTTTCTCAGCTGTTTTAAACATTTGAGTTTTTTTCTTAATGAACATAAATGAAGATCTTTTGAAAAATGTTGGAAATCAGTAGATATTGACAGCGATAGTAGGGGGAAAAATACCATTCAAATCAGTGACTGCTTGTTTCCAACATTCCTCAGAGCCTCTTGTTTGGTGTTCAACCGAAGAAACTCAATCATGTTTGGGACAAGTGGAGACTGAGCATGACAGCATGTTCATTTTTGGGTGAACTGTCCCTTTAAGAAGATTAAAGGCAAATTCCAGACATGCATAAAACCCAAATCAGGTGTTAAACCAGCCTCGGGCCTCGTGCTTTGTTTTCACCAGGTATTAATATGCATTCAAATGCACCTTCTGTGAATGCTTGTTCAGTTTTCCTGGAGACTTTCCCTCTTATTTCATCATGCTCTACAAGCGTGAATATTACTGAATCAATGGACCCGTGTTTCATGGATTAAGTGGGAAAAAAAAAAACTGGAACTTTGATCTTAATCAGCATAATCGTAGCAGTGCATTAAAATATGAATACATTGAGAAGTGTTTGGAGAAAGTGAACAGAAACATATCGATCACGTGTTTGGCCAGTAGGCAGACTGGCTTACTACCACTGGACTTACTACCACTGGAACATTTAAGGCACTTTTCCACTGCATGGTATGGCATGGTTTGGTACAGCTGCATACAGTTAATGTGACGTATACACACTGCAGATTGCCAAGAAATTCCATTGTCTTTGGATGTGACATGAGACCCCAAACATGCTATATTTAAATGGTCAACAGGAAGCACTGCTGTATTGTTGGTTCGCATGACTAAATCAGTTGGTGTGTGTTGTGCGTTTATACTTATAATGTCAAACCAGTAGAGGTGGCTCAACTATAGCAATAATCCCACCCACTTCAAATGGTGTTAAACTGCAGTGGAACTGCAAACCGAACTAAAGCGAGCCAAGCTGTACCGTACCATACTATTCGATGCTTTAGAACGCGTTTATGTATTTAGCTTTGTCCACTTTTTGTGATAGACAAAGATGCACCCTAATACCAGGTATAAATAGGCACAAGGTAGTATAATATTAATCTATTTAAGACATTAAACTGATTTCGTGACAGTAAAACATTTTATAATATACAGTTGAAGTCAAAATTATTAGCCCTCCTGTATATTTGTTTTTTCCCCAATTTGTTTAACGGAGAGAAGACTTTTTTCAACACATTTCTACACCTAGTAGTTTTAATAACTAATTTCTAATAACGGATTTCTTTTGTCTTTGCCATGATGACAGTACGTAATATTTTACTACATATTTTTCAAGATACTAGTATTCAGGTTAAAGTGCAATTTAAAGGCTTAACTAGGTTAATTAGTGCAATTAGGCAAGTCATTGTATAATGATGGTTTGTTCTGTAGACAATTAAAAAAATCTATTGCTTAAAGGTGCTAATAATAGTGACCTTAAAATGTAAAAAAAAAAAATAGACACTTATTTTTTTCCGATTAATAAAAAAAAAAAAAAAGACTTTCTCCAGAAGAAAAAAATACTATAGGAAATACTGTGAAAAATTCCTTAAATACTCTTAACATTTACTTTTGACCATTTTGTCAATCAAAGAGTCTGAAAAAAAATCTGGATCTGACACTAAAGACTGGAGTAATGATGCTGAAATCCAGCTTTCCAATCACAGGAATACATTCTAAGATAGATAATATATTAAAATCCATTAAATGTATACATTTTAAGATTTATTACAATGGAAACGATTAATGTAAATGAAACAAAAATCTGAATATTGGAGTATTAACACTAGTCATTTATTTGGAGTCAGTTTGTTTGTAAGTTAAGATGACTTAAAGTCATCTAAAAATAAAAATAAGGCATAACTTTTACAGTGTATGAATGATAAACATGATTAAATCAGTCTCTATTACAGGATTCTAGCAGTATGAGGATGGTTGGAGGTCTTAATTGTGTGAAGTTGCCCTCCTGGCAGCTATGATCATCATACTGTAATTGCTAGGTGGCTTTTACTAAGGAAATGATGGGAGGAGGTAAATGTTTGCCAGTGTATCACTGTAAAGTCTTTTATACATAATACAAGAGAGGCTTAAAATAATATTTTTTGAAATTATAAATGTGTCATTTTAAAGTCCATCCAGTTATTTACCTTCGTTGGAAAACATTTATGCCAATAACTATTGGGGGAAATCCCTCAAAATCACTGGTAACAAAAACATTTAAATTACCTGGAGCTGGTCACCTTATGTGGACTGTTAGGTCATTTTACAGTTTGGTTTATATCCAAAAACTTTTGCAACCATAGTGATGTGTAGTGCAATAATAATAATAATAATAATAATAATAATAATATCAGAGTGCACCTTTAAGTAAGGGATCAGTATTACTAATATTGCTTTAATATTTGAGCTGAGCAGGCTACTGTATATAACACTTAATCTGTGTATCCTGTGGATTAACATTCCTTTTAGTGAAGCACTCATGCTGGGACATATTAAAGTGAGCTTCTGCTTGTGTGATCTGTTCCTCAGCACAGGGCCTCTGTCTAAACGCATGTATGAGAGCGGAGGTTTGCAAGTCTCTGTTTGGCTTTCCTTTTATACGCTGTCTCAGCACAAAGGTTACATAACAGGGTGGCTAAAGTATACCACCCAAACACTGCGTGTGTGTGTGTGTGTGTGTGTGTGTGTGTGTGTGTGTGTGTGTGTGTGTGTGTGTTATTTTAAGTGTCATCAGAGTGCTGTTTGTGTTTGGTCCTCGTGTAGATGACTTGAGATTATTCTGTAAGAGAATGATTGTGTTCAAAATAACATCTTTTTATTTTGCAATTGTAATTGCAACAGTAATTACACCATTTAGAAGACTGAGGTTGGTAAGAATTTGAAAGACTTCTCTTACGCTATTCAAAACTGTTAATTTGCATAAACGATACAGTAAAAAGAGTAATACTAAAAAAAAAAAAAAAATTAAATATCTGTGTGATTAACAATGTTTATTTTGCTAGCACAGATGTTTTTTTTTTTTTTTAGGTGAACCATTAATCCAGCAAGGTATAATCCACTGATAAAAGTTTCTGAAGAATTTCTGCATCCGAAACCGCCTACTACTCGAGTAGGTCTTACATTTGAATCAGAATTTACTATACAACCGTTAGAAAAGTATGTTCTATATAGTATGAATGGGAGTAGTGTGAATCCAATTCTGACGTTTTACATCCCCATTTGTCATTGTCAGCTGACCTACCCATTTCAGTTGCGTCGCTTTACTCCAATTCATAAATTTTCTTGTCTTGCATTATGGGATAGCGTAGCATCCATCAGATGGGCACTTCAGAATCTCGCTGGAATTAGTAGGTTACTCGGGTACTGCTCGCATACTGTTTTTAACCTACTATATTGCAGAGAAGTATGCAATTTCAGACGCAGCCAGTGAAGAGTTTGATTCTAAGATTACCAAAACAAAGACTTCAGTCTGAACATTAGCTTCCACGTTTGGAGTGTCGGTCCTTCTGTTACTCTATACGGCTTCAGCCATATTACTATTCTTAACATTAGTTTGCTATGAGGGAATGATAAACAAAAATAAAGCCCCGCCCCCTACTTAATATTCTGTTTCAGTTGGAAGTACATCAACTTACTGAAATAAGTCTCAACAAGTTCTGTTTCACGTGGACTTTAATATATATTTTTTTGTGTAATGTAATTTGTTCAAGCATCACAGCAGCCTTCAGTGTCACATGATCTTTCAGATGTCATTTTAATATGCTGATTTGCTGCTAAGGAACATTTCTGATTATTTTCGATGTTGAATACAGTTGTGCTGCTTCATATGTTTTTGAAATTCTTTGAAAAGTTCAAAAGAACAGCATTTCTAATGAGATTTTTACTTTTACTAGATTATAAACCTATTTACTGTCACTTTTGGTCAGTGAAATTCACCCTTGCTGAATAGAACTATTTATTCCTTCCTAAAAATTTTACTGATAATTCTTTTTATTTTTATAAACCTTTTTTCTTTTGCTGTTAAACTCTTTTAGATTACAGCAGTTTGCAACATTCCGTGTCCCAAAATGCTATTTAATCATCATGATCTTGTCACAATATGATGACAGATTAATTCAACATGTAATGTCATGTGATCATCACCACTTTTTAAAGTGTTTATCATAGAGTGAACAAACATGCCTAAGACATTGTAGAGACTATAAATTGTAATCAGCAGTAGTGCTCTAATGTTCCATTATAAACAGGTCTAGTTTGTTTACATGTAGTATCAGATTCAGCATGGACTTTAATTTATTTTAATGCTGGCACTTTAAGAAAGTGTGTGTAAGAGAGGGCTAAAAATCTACAAAGTCCTATTTTCCTCGACGTTGGTATTTCAGTAAATGTTATGTAATGCATATTTCAGTGCGTTTTCAATAGCTTCATGTTTATGTGTAAAACCACTGGTGTTTGTGTATGTGAAGGAGTCCAAGCAGATAGCTAAATGGAGGCTTTTTGGGAAGCTTTCCTAAAAAGGACAAAGTATTTGAGCAGTTTTGCTGTGGTGGATTCCCTCACTCTGACTAACCCACATCTCCAAATGCTGTTTACACTGCGGTGCATTACTCCATTTATCTCTCTCTCTCTCTCTCTCTCTCTCTCTCTCTCTCTCTCTCTCTCT
>CAIGQV010000818.1:19526389-19616236 GCA_903798115.1 Danio jaintianensis | reverse complement strand
TATGGGACACCATACTTGGCCACACTACACTTCACTTCACTAAAGTTGTTCAGAGCAGGCAGGTCTTGTGCACATTACAGTTTCATATCAATACCAGGTCTCTACATCACAGACTATGTCAAGATAGGATACATATCACCATACTAAAGCTGCGATAGGGCTTTAGTATCAATTTGGGAAAAAACACATATTAAGCAGTTTGTAATAAAGGTAATATTGTTTTTTGTACATTGAATAGCCAGTGTTATAATAGTTGCAATAACTGAAAATTTATCAGTAAAACAATATTAGTAAAAAGTTTTTTTTTTTTAATCTATATTTACAAAGGAAAAAAAGAACTTAAGACTAGATTTTTGTGGAACAGTATGTAATTTTATTTACATACTGTATTTACATGTATCAGTATGTAATACACATCAGTTGTTGTCTGATGATGTTGTGACGGAGTGTGGAACCATAGGAGTTATGGTCTTTATTACATCTATGGGACTATAGTTCATCCATGAACATGATTCTAAAGTATTCCAAACTTACTATCATGGTAGTATAAAGTAGAGTAAGGGTGAATGCTGTCGACGTAAAACAAGAGCACTGACACAACTTAGCATGAAATCAGCAAGGCTCTTATTATGTCACAGTCAACCGATTTCATTTTCTGGTCATAATCAGGGGGGAAGAAACAGCGCTGTTATACTAAATACATTCTAACGATCTGTTATAATGCTGCTCTGTGCCAATAAAACACACAACACATTAAAGCGTCATTAGTATTTCCTTGTTTACTATAAATCCAAACCAAATCCAGGGTGTGTGACATCGTTAGCATTAGCATTATTGTCCGTGTCACTAGTTAAAATGGCTTATTTCTCTAGATTCAAACATTCGTCGAAACATTTGGGATTATATACATTATTCAGCAAAATATATAACACTTTGAGTGGTTTTTCATTTTAATAAAAAAAACTATTGTGCCTTTAATGTCTCTGGCTCAATAACATGTATAGTGTCAAGTGCTGAAACATGACAACAAAGCTCGATCACTGCGTAAAACTTAAAACATAAAAAAAATAAAAATAAAATGACATGTTGGTACTAATGTGTAGCCACTCTGCAGCAGCGGAATTAATATGTGCATTGTCAGGAGTTCATGAAGATACTACCACTACACACAGGAGAAAAAGCACAAACAAATACAAAAATATTAAAATACAATGTCTTTAGATGCTAACCATAGTATAAGTGGGATAATTGACAATGGGCTTTTGAATTATTCAAAAATAATGAATCCTGTCATTAATTATTATTCCTTACTTATAATGTGATCTCTCTTTTTTTTTTAAGGGGTTTTCACATTTTATTGGACAGGACAGTGTAGATTATAGACAGGAAAGTGTGGAGAGCAGAATGATCGGCAAAGTAGCTCAAGCCGGGACTCGAACTCGGGTCACCGCGAACACCTCAGTGATTTGTGTCGACGCACTTTAAGCACTAGGCTATTGGCACGAACATAATGTGGTCTCTTAAAACAAAGAAAAGCACATACTCTCCTTTCAGAAGGGTGAAATGTGTCACGTCAGGCATGTTGGTCAAATATCAGTGACCTGAATCTCACAGTCATTATTATTAAAGCCAGTGACTCACTCAAATCAGCAGAGCACTATAAATCCTCATTCTCTCGCTGTTATTTTCAGCTGACTGTAAGGTATGGTTTCTGTATGGCTTGATTTATTGTTGATTTTTGTTTTTTGCTCCATGTTTTTCGTCTTCTGACTCACAGTTGCCCCATTTGATGCTCTTTTTCTGCACAATTCCTGCTGATGTTGCTGGTTTTCTGAACAGTAATGGAAACGCTGCCAGGAATCATCCATTCTGTGAAATGTTTTGTACTGTTGTATAGATTTAAGGCGCACTTACACAAAGGACCATATTGATGGCAATACAGAAATCATGAATCTGCTAACAATAATATATCTACACAAAGCATACTCTTTAATTTCCTTTCTTTTCAGTTGATGAAAGTTTGCTTTAAGGAGCTTATTTAAATTGTCAGACAAAAATGTCTACAATAAACAACATTGTGTGTTGGAGTAGATGCTTATAAATTTATTATTGTAGTTCTTTGTGGGAACAAGTTAGATAACGTTTACTATTATCTTCTCCTTTTGAGAAAGTGTAGCTTTAATTGGCATTTAATATTTTAGTTGGTTCAGTAGAATTTTGGTACTGTGCCAGTGAAGGGAAATTTGTTTGATTAATTAATGCAGTAGGAGCAAATTAAAGTACTGCCCCCAGACTGGTTTCTAAAACATTCATGAATACTTGATGCCATTATTCTGAACCGGTGACTAGGGTTTTAAATGTCAAGTTTCTTGTTGACCAAATCTAACCGAGTGGAAAAGTCTGCATGGGCTCAGTTCAGTTTTAATAAACCACAGCCCACAAAGTCTGAAAAACAACATGCCGAGAGTACGCTTGAAAGAAGAAGAAAAAAAAGAAGAAGCAAGAATTAAAGATGAACCTGCCCTTTTTTTTTTATTGTTTGTGCTTCAATAATAATAATAACCAAAAGACATTTTATTAGTTAAGTTTATTTTGTGTGAATAAGCAGTTCTTCAACAGTGGTATTATTCATTAAATCAATGATTTGTATGATTTAATTTTTTATGCAAATTGTTCAGGCTTTTAAAACTAAAGCTGAAAACTTGCATACTTAGTGGCTTAGTGTGATTTATGTTTGATGCTAACACTGGGTGCAATGTTTAACTTGTAGATGTATAGTCATTTGTATATATAAAATATTGTACAAAATATGCATAAAATAATACATTTGTACTATAAATATAATTATAAAAAAATATGAGGGTTCAAAAAAACTAAATACAGACAAAATGAAATTTGTCTAAATATAATTTTTGATATGCAATGTGCATTGCTAAGAACTTATTTTACTTACTTATTATCGCTGTATTTTATTAATGATATATTATTGCAAAAAATGGCAAAACATTTTTTTTTTTGGTCCAGATCACATCTTATAATAAAGGTTGAACTTTGTGTCTCATTTCAGTTGGCAAATGTCTTTACATATAATCTGTTTAATAATGCTGTGAGAAAACTCCCCATAGGAAGGTGTGACTCACAAACTGACTCAGTGTGCATAAAGAAACGCACAGATCCTCATCCACAGAAACCAAACAAATATCAGCCTAATCAAGGGTTTCCCATACATATAGAATGGATGATTCATTATTTTTAAAACCGTTCTATAGACTTACAGGCTGGCCTTCGTGTAAGATCTTAACCTTTTATTCCACTTTATATTTTTATTCATGTTCTCTTCTTTTTGGTGAGCTTTAATTACTATACTTCATTTTCATCATCACTATTATTATTTAAAATTTACATTATTTTCTCTGTGTAAAGTGACCATTCATTTGTTTGGAAAAATGCCATATAAATTTTCCTTCAGCTTAGTCCCTTATTCATCAGGGGTCGCCACAGAGGAATGAACCGCCAAATATTCCGGCATATGTTTTACGCAGCGGATGCCCTTCCTGCCGCAACCCAGTACTGGGAAACACCCATACACTCTCACATGCACACTCATACACTATGGCCAATTTAGTTTTTTTTTTTCAATTCACCTATAGCACGTCTTTGGACTTGTGGGGGAAACCAGAGCACCCGGAGGAAACCCACACGAACACGGGGTGAACATGCAAACTTCACACAAAAATGCCAACTGGCCCAGTCGGGACTCAAATCACCGACCTTCTTACTGTGAGGCGACAGTGCTAACCACTGAGCCATTATGCCGCCCCTGATTATAAATGTTTTTTTTGTGTTTGCTTTAAAATGAATATACAGACCACACAAATGCTAAAGTTTAAATCTTTATTTGGCTCTTTTTTTTTTTTTTACATATACAGTTCATTTTATTACAATTTTATATTATATATACAAAGATATTCAGTGGAGTGAAGACCGAGTGCATGAATGAGTGATGATGTCACTAGTGTGGCCTTGGCACGTCCTTGTCTCCTGCCCGTTTCTTAGGTGCAGTTCATCCATCTGGTGCTCACCGATGATGTCAAACAGCCTTCATGACATCAGCTCATCTGCGCCAATACTGAGGGGTTTAAACATAAAAACATTATTAAAAAGACCAAAACTAAACGCAAAGTAAAGTGCTATTTGAATGTTATTTTTTTTTAAAGAATTTGTCAGTATTTGTGCCTATTTGACAGGCATCACACTCTTGATGACCGAGGATGATACATTTATCAGATTTTCAAGACTTTTGAATCACAAACTCACAAGAAAAACATGAGACTCATTGCAAGGAGACACAAATGAAAAATCACATATTTTTAACATTCCCTAACTGGATGAAAGCCAAGTCTTATAAGCAATAATGTGCAATAATGAAAAGAATACACATCACAATATATTCCGATTTTTTTTCTGTTGAGTATAATTTAAAAAGTCCTTAATGAGTGAGTCATTAAATAATTCATTCAAATGAATCATTGAAAATGGGAGAAAGGGATAACTTATTGTTCAATTATGGATTAAGGACATTTATTAGATTTTAATTTAATAAAAGGAAAAATTTTTTTGAAAGACTTCTTTAGATATCTTCAACTCCGCATCATTTCAACAAAAACATTAAAAAAAGACACTGATGATGATACAAATAAGAGAGCTCTAGTTAAATTATTCTCCTCAGCTTATATGGCTGAACCGATGTCAAAAACTATAGCTAAATGATATAAATCACTGATGGATCTACAAGGGGATTCATCTCTGTACATTAAAGTAAAATGGGAGAAAGAAAGTGGTACTATCATCTCAAATGAGGATTGGCTAAATATATGTAAATTACAATGGGCTACTTCCCGTTCTTCATATTGGAGAGAATTTTGCTGGAGAAATATTATTTGTTTTTTCCTTACTCCAAAACAGAAAATGTCATTTCATGGGAACCCAAATTGTTGGAGGTATTGCGGATCACAGGACACTAACCATTTTCACATATTTTAGGGATGTCCTAATATTAGAAGTTTTTGGAAAGGGATACATAGCATTTTAGAAAATATCTTAAATACTTCAATTGATTTCAGCTTTGAGGTACTTTATTTGGGGATGCTGTCAATGCATTTCTTAGAAAGACAAAACAAATATATTTATAGTCAACCTCGCTTCAAGTAAAAAAGACATTACTAGATGCTGGTATAAACCTAATCCACCACAAATGCAAGATTTGATTGATGTTTTGAAAAATATAATCATTATGGAATTATTACATACAGTGTGCATAACCAAAAATATACATTTGTTGACTTGTGGTTAAAATTGACTGAGTACATTACTCCCATTCAACCTAATGTATTTTTTCTATAGAATTTTGAAGATTTATTTACTTTTCTGCACCAGCCTTAGTAGTTTTTACAGCCTTAGTTAAACATCTACAAATGAATATTTTAAGACAATGGGCATTTCTGTTTTCTATGCTGAATTTTGAAATGACACAAATGGTTGCATTAAAATGAGGAAATACACACACACACACACACACACACACACACACCTGTGCAAACTTGTGTATCTGTTCAACCACAGCAGCAAACAAAGCTCCAACGCTCTCATCAATCAGACTCTGCATGTAATGCACCGCCTCCTCATCCGAGAGGTCCAATCGAAACTTGTCCTGAACCTGACAAACAACAAACACGTATCAAATAAATACTCAGTGGTTGATTTAATCTCTGAAGATCTGAAGTCCAGCACAGAGAAGGGCACAAACCTTTTTTACGGTTTTGTCAGGCTCCAGTGCAATGTCTGGAATATTAGCATCCACCATCAGAGAGAACAGATTCAAAATCAGATTGGAGTATCTGCATATGACGAGTAAAAAAACATTCATATTTATCATTTCAAGTAAAACAAAAGCAAAACACAAACTACATGAAGGAAGTACAGTACTGTTTAAAAAGTCTGGGTGGGTAATATTTCTTAAATGATTCTGAAAGTCTGAAGTGGAATTTTTATAAAAATATTTATTTTAAATATTATTTTTTGTTATTAATTCTCTAATGGCAGAGCTGCATTTACAGCATCCTTACTCCAGTTTTCAGTGTCAAATAATCCTTTAGAATAATTAAAACTGCTTGTAAATCTTTTCAGTATTCTTTAAATAAATAAAAAGGTAAATAAAACCCATCATTTATTTGAAATAGACATCTTTTATAACATTTTAATGTCTTTTGATAAATTTTAAGCATATCTGTCAAGTGAGGAATAATTGACAATGGGTGGTTTAATCATTAGAAAATAATCCACACATTATTTGTGCAATATTTTCTAATAATTCAACAAACTGGAGTCAATTATTCCACACCTAAAGACATTATTCAGACATTTTATTTCAAGATATTTGTCAGGCTCCTGTGTGTAGCACTACTTTCATACACATCTCATCTAAACTGTCGTCGGCTGTTATACAACTGAAATCATTAGTGATATAGAACTATAATGAGGTTCAAAACTGCATAAGCTGTGTGTTTATCTGAACATAACAGCACATAAATGTTCATACAACAGCCCTGTACAGGTGAGTGGGCTTGACAAACCACCTGTAGAAAACACACTTTCATCTATCTGATATTTTAACCGACACTTGCACCAGACACTTTCTTACAATTACTCCATATATTTAAAAAACTGCATTTATGAAGTGTGCTTTACACTGGTGAGTGGGCTTGACAAACCACCAGTAAAAACACCCTTCTTTCTCAAAAAAAACACTCCCCCCTCCTAACCCTAACACTTAATTTTTTCTGAGCACTAACAGTTTCTTTATATAATTAGCACTTATTGTGTGTATTGCCTCTTTTTGTTGAATCGCTGAATGCCTGCTAAGTGACTAAATGTACAGTCGTGGCCAAAAGTTTTGAGAATGACAGAAATATTAGTTTTGACAAAGTTTGCTGCTAAACTGCTTTTAGATCTTTGTTTCAGTTGTTTCTGTGATGTACTGAAATATAATTACAAGCACTTCATACGTTTCAAAGACTTTTATCGACAATTACATGACATTTATGTAAAGAGTCAGTATTTGCAGTGTTGGCCCTTCTTTTTCAGGACCTCTGCAATTCGACTGGGCATGCTCTCAATCAACTTCTGGGCCAAATCCTGACTGATTGCAACCCATTCTTTCATAATCACTTCTTGGAGTTTGTCAGAATTAGTGTGTTTTTGTTTGTCCACCCGCCTCTTGAGGATTGACCACAAGTTCTCAATGGGATTTAGATCTGGGGAGTTTCCAGGCTATGGACCCAAAATTTAATCGTTTTGGTCCCTGAGCCACTTAGATATCACTTTTGCCTTATGGCATGGTGCTCCATCGTGCTGGAAAATGCATTGTTCTTCACCAAACTGTTGTTGGATTGTTGGAAGAAGTTACTGTTGGAGGGTGTTTTGGTACCATTCTTTATTCACTCAATTTTGTTTTTGGGCAAAATTGTGAGTGAGCCCACTCCCTTGGATGAGAAGCAACCCCACACATGAATGGTCTCAGGATGCTTTACTGTTGGCATGACACAGGACCGATGGTAGCGCTCACCTTTTCTTCTCCGGACAAGCCTTTTTCCAGATGCCCCAAACAATCGGAAAGGGGCTTTATCGGAGAATATGACTTTGCCCCAGTCCTCAGCAGTCCACTTGCCATATTTTTTGCAGAAGATCAATCTGTCCCTGATGTTTTTTTTGAAGAGAAGTGGCTTCTTTGCTGCCCTTCTTGACACCAGGCCATCTTCCAAAAGTCTTCGCCTCACTGTGCGTGCAGATGCGCTCACATCTGCCTGCTGCCATTCCTGAGCAAGCTCTGCACTGGTGGCACTCCGATCCCGCAGCTGAATCCTCTTTAGGAGACGATCCTGGTGCTTGCTGGACTTTCTTGGACGCCCTGAAGCCTTCTTAGCAAGAATTGAACCTCTTTCCTTGAAGTTCTTGATGATCCTATAAATTGTTGATTTAGGTGTAATCTTAGTAGCCACAATATCCTTGCCTGTGAAGCCATTTTTATGCAACACAATGATGGCTGCATGCATTTCTTTGCAGATCACCATGGTTAACAATGGAAGAACAGTGATTTCAAGCATCACCCTCCTTTTAACATGTCAAGTCTGCCATTCTAACCCAATCAGCCTGACATAATGATCTCCAGCCTTGTGCTCGTCAACATTCTCACCTGAGTTAACAAGACGATTACTGAAATGATCTCAGCAGGTCCTTTAATGACAGCAATGAAATGCAGTGGAAAGTCTTTTTCAGGATTAAGTTCATTTTCATGGCAAAGAAGGACTATGCAATTCATATGATCACTCTTCATAACATTCTGGAGTATACGCAAATTGCTATTATAAAAACTATAAAAAGCAGCAACTTTTCCAATATTTATGTAATTCTCAAAACTTTTGGCCACGACTGTACATGCAAAAGTTTAAAGTTATCTCCCTGAAGCCAAGCTTTAGAGTGTTAGTGTGGATCTTGTATTTGTGTCTGACCTGCGCAGGTGCAGGAAGGCAGTGTAGCACTGTTTCCTGAATTCCTGGTATTGCTCGCTCTGCATGCCCCCCATCCCCTCCACCATTTCTTTGCTCAGCTTCATGGGAGGCGGCAAGGGTTTAGGGTCCCGACCCAAAATATACCCAAAATCTATATGGAACAGCTTCCCTGCAGAAAGACAGACCAGAGAGAGAGACAGACCAGCATATACTATGTTTTTTTTCAGTAATTAAAAATGGTGCCTTCTTTAAATGTACCAGTCTTGGTGAGAAGCAGGTTGTCTAGATGTCTGTCTCCAACCCCGAGGATATAGGTGATCACACAATAACCCGCTGAAAACAGAAGACACACACACACACACTAAAGTTCATGGACATCAAGAGGGAAATATTCACCTTAGAGGGATTCAAAAAAACTTGTGGGTTTCTTGTATTTTTACTCTGTGTGTCAAAGACAAGATGTACACTTAAAAGATGACTTCAAAAAATGTTAAAACTACTTATTTAAAATGAGTTGAAACAACACAATTCTGAATTTTTTGTGGGGGGCTATTTTTTATGTTCAATCCACTTAAATTTGTTAAAAAAAAAAAAAAACTATTAAGTGAACTTTATCAATTTGTGTTGGGACAACATGAATGAACTGTGTGGAACCCAGCCCTTTCCTAACAGTGAACGTACACCAGAATAAATTAAAATTTACGTATTAATGATTATGGCTCAAATGATGATTTTAAGTAAACATTTAACTTCAATATTGACATAAATTGAACCACTTACAGCGGAGCACATTCTCCCGAAAATCTTTTTTTTTTTTTTTTTTGTAGATCACAACTTTTTCGTGCATATGCCACATTTAAATATGTGACCGCTGGTGACTTTAAATTAAATTAAATTAAATGTAAGTATCTAGAAAAATGTCAAAAAATAAAACAGAACAAAAATGGTGGAGAATGGTTTCAGTGTAACATATATTTATGTCAAATGTACTTGACCTGTACTTAATATATAAGAATAAGAAAAAGTGATCATATTAAATGTTATATTTTAAATGATTAAACACTTGCTGACAAATGGGTAAAACATAGTGGTTTAAGGGATATTGGTAAAGTAAAAAGATTTTAAAATAATAAATTTGTATTTCAGGACTCCACTGTGATCCTTAAAAAGCATCTTTTTACCTGTCATTAACTGAATCTTGTTCTGAATAGGCCTGATAGGATTTTCTTCTCTTTTTTTTTTGCTATATTTGCTGAAGTGAATGACTTTAATGGGTGTCTTTAAAAATATATGATAGTCCTTATTTTTGTTCAGAACAAAACAAACAATATAATATACAACATACAAATAAATAAAAGCTCTAATACACTTTTACTGTCGTAGACCGTTTTGACCCACATATACTTGATGTTTATTAAGGTACTAAATAACCAAGAAAGTGATCTGATCGACAAACTGAACTCACCACAGCTTTTAACATATGTGTCCATGACCTCAGAGCTGATGCCATAAGGTCCTTTATCGTTGGGTGCGTACTTTCTGAAGAAACTCTGCATGGAGACACAATTAACCAAGAGAAAAATGTGCACTTAGTAATTGATTAATAGAAGATCGGGTTCTTTAGTTGTATTACAAATAAAAAGAAGAATGTTTCATATGTCCACTATACTAATTCTAGTCTATAAAACTAATATATATTACACAAGAACTAATGCAATAAAAAAGGATTTTGTTTTATCTTAACAAATGACAATTTTGACAATTTTACCAAGATGCTGATTAGCTGTTTGAGAAGAAGGATCGGAACTAGACGATGTATTGCATTACCTGAATGTTTCCTTCAGTCGCCAAAACCTCAGCCACAGGCACTGACTGCACAAACTGCATAAAACCTGCAGACATGTGTGAGACGAAGCTCAAAATGAGATCAAACTCAAATATGCCTTGACTGGCTCATAGTTTTTATTCTGCAGTACTGACCGTGTTTGGTGCTGGTGGCCAAAACTTTGTATGGGGTCAATTTTAGGTCCAAATTTTCTTTTCTCAGCAACTGTAGACAATAAATGATAAGAAAGTACAGATAGTAATAAACTAAGCACTAAATGAAAACTTTTTTGCTTGTTTAATTTTAGCTTTAGCAAACAAACTCGCAAAATAAACACATTTCTTTGAAGAAAAAGTAATATTTCTTGTGTACAGATAAGATGATGTTAAATTCAGCTTATAATGGAAGTTGCAAGAATATTTACTTTTAAATCGTGACATTCATTCATTCAGTCATTCATTTTTTTTTCGGCTTATACCTTTTATTAATCTGGGGTCGCCACAGCGGAATGAACCGCCAACTTATCCAGCATATGTTTTACGCAGCGGATGCCCTTCCAGCTGCAACTCATCACTGGGAAACATCCATACACATACATACGCTACGGCCAATTTAGCTTACCCAATTCACCTATACCACATGTCTTTGGACTTGTGGGGGAAACCGGAGCATCTGGTGGAAACCCATGCAAACACTGGGAGAACATTCAAACTCCACACAGAAATTCCAACTGACCCAGCCGAGGCTCGAATCAGTGACCTTCTTGCTGTGAGGCGATCGTTCTACCCACTGCGCCACCGTGATGTCAAATTGTGACATACAGTTGTACAAAGATTATTTATTAGCAATTTATTATTGTAAACTTTATATTATTTTTCTAATATAGGAAATAAATAAAAACATAGTATTTACTACCATAAAGTCAATCTGGAGAAGTATTATTTCTTTTAATTTGGCTGGAGTAAAAAATATATTAAAAATGTATAACTGCTAAGATCAATATTATTAGCCCCCTTAAAATTATTATTTTTGATTGGCTACAGACAAACCACTGTTGTCCAATGACTTGCCTAATTAACCTAACCTGCCTAGTTACCTTAATTAATCTAGTTAAGCCTTTAATTTGCACTTTATAGTAGTACTACTTACTTATACCAGTATCTTGCAAAAAGTAAAATAATATGTACTGCTATCATAGAAATAAGTTATTAGAAATTAGTTTTAAAAATTGTTTAAAAATGTGTTGAAAAAAAATCTTCCCCAAAATTTCACAGGAGGGCTAATAGTTTTGTCTGTACATCCCAGTAAAACAGCTTTTTTTAAACAAAAAAAACAAAATAGGAACTTGATTTTGTGCACTGGGAATGAATTGGATAGTTGTGGTTTGCCACTGTTACAATGTCATTGTCAATGTCAAAAGTTGCTGCAAAATATAGATTTAAGATTACTACACCACATGAATTAAAATAACACCATGACGTGCATGGATGTTTATTCCATGGTGACTTTCAGAAACTCTGACTCTGAACGTATGTTTATATGTAAAACGAGTTCTTCTGACCTTATCCATGAGTGAGATAATCTGCAGGATGAGCTGGTCCTGCCGCAGGTCGTCTCCATGTTTAAAGATGACAGGATATTGCTCTCCATCTTCTGTCTTAAAGATGAGCTTTGCTGGCATCAGAGCACTCTGAAAGAGACAAAGCCAGCAGTCAGGGGTTGTAAGAGCAACACTGATATGAGTAGTAGATATGAACAATGCATCATTCATACCTTGAAGAGCGTTGCAGTCTCAGGAATGATGCCTTTGATGCGGATCTGTGGCTCCAGAGGGAGAGGAATGGGCTCGATCTCTGACAGATTCACCTTCTCATTATCAGCCAACAGACTCTGTAAGCGTTCCGTCTGTCAGACACAGAAAGATAGATAAATGAATTAAGAAAACCAATGACTTTTAAAAAAAATTCATTCTCCGGCAGCTATAAAAAACTGATTCAGAATGATGCTGTGTACCTTTTTCTTGCGGTTTCCGCTCTCTCTCTGAACAGCTTTCATGAGCTGCACCAGTCTGTCTACAAACGTCTGCTGGGAGGCCAGAAGTGAACGCATCACTCGCACACTCTTATCACCCTGGAAACACACGTCAACATCACATCTTTTGTTTAAAACTGTTTAACACTCAAACACTCATCATCCCTTTCTTTTTTCCATCTATTTAAGCATTAAAGGGTTAGTTCACCAAAAATGAAAATGCTGTTACTAATTACTCTTTCCTAATAATGTGTGTTTACTACAGGCAATGAGACACTTGTGTGTTGTTCTGCTGACCCTAAGGGCATGGGCGTAAATTTCATTTAACAGTAGGGGGGACAATAAATAAAAAAATGTTCTCATGAGAAATTTTTGAAGGGGACACAAATAATACAGTCAAATTGTACATAAATAAATGTACTTATATATGTCCAGAAAAGTCTATGTTAATTAAGACACTTAAGAATAGAAACAGAATAGAAATTGAAACTAAACAATTGAAACGTGTTTAAAACTATTGATTCATATATAAAAGAGTCGACTCATAGTGCTTCTAATGAATCGTCTTGATAACGAGTCTTTAGCCGTTTCGGCGTGACGTGGATACGAAACTTAAGCCCCGTCTATTTGTTGCGTGCGCAATCCCGAGAAAATTGAAACCTCCGGCCCCGCCCACAAACAGACACTGACACAAACACTGTAGCAGACCCCGGTTGAATCATGTCGCGAAGACGCTGTGCTCAGCTGGATATTATTGGAAGTGTGAGGGAAAATTAGTGTTATTTTCCCTACCCAAAGATGAGGCTGTGAAGAGTCAGTGGTTGAAGTTTATTTTTGCAGAAATACCTCAGCATACCCCAGGCCTTGTGCTGTGTTTCTGACGAGTGCTTCAGCAATCTACACGCTTACAATGGGGGATTCGTTTGTTAAAGGAAGGATGAGAAAAGACTATTGATGTATGGGACTTTGCAGAGCTTGACAGGAACTTTACAGTACACAGTTCATGGACCAGTTTCTTTCTCCATTTCACAAGTGTAAGTAAGTGCGATTAAAATGGTTGCCTCCTTGTTTTCTCTAGCTTGCAAATTATGTATTTAATTGTGTTTTGTTACTTGTAACCGCTTGTACTGTATCTGGTTAACTCTTTATATTCTCTTATCGCGTCTAAAGCCACGTTGAAAACGCGACGTGTGCCGCTTAGTTTATGGATTTAAATGCGTTTGTGAGCTCGCGTTACACTGCCGTTTGTCGTTGCTATGGCCACCATCAGCTTTTCCTACACGCGTTGAAATTACGAGAGTTTTCCGGGAGAAATAACAAAACGGGAGGGTGGCGGGAGATGGGTCTGAAATACAGGAGACTCCCAGGAAAAACGAGAGTGTTGGCAGGTATGCTCACACATACACTCTGCACCCTGACTACTTCAATATTGTTGATAAGCCGTGGTGGGCATTTCTCTCGTGCTGAACGCTGGACCAATCGCAACAGACTGTCATCGGTCCAATCAGCGCAGATTAGCATCACGCTAAGGAGGGGTTTGGGAACAAATGAATCGCTGAACGAATCATATGGGAGTCATTGGGATAATTAGGTAAAAATAAATGCATATTATATGACAATGAAAGTGTTTTTTGACCTTGCATGCATGTCAGCCTGTTGTTGGAGACCCCCAAAACCACAATATGACCCTTTTTAATGCATAATAGGGGCTCTTTAACATTATGCCAAGTCGTCACAAATAAAATAATACGTCCCCTCTGTCCGCCCGGGATTTACGTCCGTGCCTAAGGGTGCGTATCCACCCCAGCATTTTTTCCCATCTGAGAGTATTTTTCTTGTTTGTTTTGGAAACACTTTAGTTTAGGTCCCAATTCATGCTATTAACTACTGGCTTATTACCTGCCTATTATTAAGATATTCATTAGTAGTTGTAAGGTATGATCTTATTCTGCATCCCTAATCCAACACAAAACCTCAACCCAACTTCTACCTTACTAACTATTAATAAACAGTTAATTAGTAGTTTATTAAGCTAGTAGTGTTAGTTAATGGTTTGTTAATACTGTGAATTGTGACCTAAACTTGTTACCGTTGTTTTCAATGAGAGTGCAGCATTTTTTCGAAAATTGGATCGATTGGAAATTAATAACAGATTTTTCATATTTGAGTGAACTAATCTTTAATTTGGTTATATAAATCAGCCAGACACTTTTTTAATGATCATCAAAAGTACAATTTTTAAAAAGGCAAAATAAAAAAATCCCTTTTGTGCAAATCTGTGTTTTTATGAATGTGACAAATGGCTTTAAATGTATATTAAACATCAAACATCTCCTGATTGGTTTTGTCACTACATGGATTAGTTCTGCATGCGATACTACTTAAGATGAGTGAAAAATGAAAATGAAAATGAATGAATTTTGAATTTTCAATGGATCAAAAGTGGCAGAAATGACAACTGTAAAATTGCAATAGATATTTCAAATAATAAGTGTTATTTTTAAACTTTCTGTTCATGAAAGAATCTTGAACAAAATTTATTAATAAAAATGTATAATTATTTCTGAAAATTATTGGGACACTGGAGAAAATTCAGCTTTCTCATCATAGGGAGTTAAAAAAATATCAAAACATATTACTGTGCTTTAAACCGTAATCATAATAATTTACAAAAATTATGAATTTAAAACCAAATTAATGCAGTCTATGACATATTTTAAGGACATTGCTCAATTTTTTCTGACTCTGTATTTTAAACAGTAGTGCATCATCATTAGTTTGTTGACTTAAATGGATAATTTAATCGCAAAATGAAAATGTACCCAGTATTTACTCTCCCTCAAGTGGTTCCAAACTTTTATAAGTTTCTTTACTCTGTTGAACACAAAAGAAGACATTTTGAAAAAGCTGAAAACCTGTAACCATTGACTTCCATAGTGGGAAAAACACGGTTACAGCTTTTCAGCATTCTTCAAAATATCTTCTTTTGTGTTTAGCATAAGAAAGAGAAAACGATTTGAAACACGTAAAGCGTGAGTAAATGATGACAGAATTTTCATTTAAGTGTACTTAAGTAAATGTGAAAGTACCTTAAGCAGAGCCTGACTGAAGCGTCTCATCACATTGAGGTACATGTCATGGGTTTTTGGGTCTCTCTGCTGCGTGTCCTGATCCTCACACTCCACTATCACATACCTACAGCCAAAGACAACAGACAAACATTTTGAATTGAAATCTTACATATTGAGTCTGTGGAACTGGCAAACGTTTCGTAGTTATGCAAAAACAGAGCTGCAAAATACCTTCATGCTTTACTCACCAATATAAATAGTTTGCTAATGTAGAGTTTTTGCAGGCACGCGATATAAGGAAGGTGCACAGATCTTGCTGTGAACACAGGTCATACACACTGTTACATAATCATCAACATTAGCCAAAATTTCCTTTTTTTTTTAATTACACTTGCCTCTAGATTTTCACCATCTGTTCCCTCTTTGCCTTTCTGTGAGCTGGGCATCACTGCAATAGCTGATGCCAACTGAGAACTGGAAAAAAAGGAATACTGAAATAGTTAAAAATTCTCACTATGTATTTGGTTATTAATTTCTTTTAAATTCTGTTAATTTCACACATCTTCAGAAATTGTACATGCACATTTTGAAATGTTGTGATTGTAAGAAAAGTAATGCATGTTGGATGTTGTTGTGAGCTGTCAGCTGACCTGTCCAGATCTCCTATTGTTGAGCTCTCGGTCAAACCCCCCTGACTGTCTCTCTTATTGGCAGGCTCCAAACCACCCTGGATATCATTGAAATTCTCATATTTCAATGCCTGCACCAACTGGAGCAAGTACATCAGCAGATCCTACAAGGAATTGGAACAAGAGATGAGGTGTGTGTATGGTGTGTGCCCAATTTATTATGTCACAAGTCTGAAGGATTCCCAAACAAATTCACATTCATCTACAGAAACATCAAGTTTCTCTAATCTTTTATCAGTCCCATAGACTCACATTGTAATGGCATGTGTATCGTTTATAATGATTATTAAAGATTAAAATCATTGACGTACAAAGATTTCTTAAGAAATATTCTGTTCATTGAAGAATCAAGAAGAATCACAGTTGCATGACAATTATAAAAAGAAAGGTTTCTTGGGCACCAAATCAGCATATAAGAAAAAAATAACCAAAAACTAGAGTAATGACTGTTAATAATTGAGCTTTGTCATCACAAGAATAAATTGCAGATTAAAATATACACAATTTTCATAATACTTACATAAAATACTTTCTTAATACATACATAATATGTCCTAAAACCATTCACAAAATGAAGTATACTGGGGGCTTTAGTCAAGCAAAATAGAAAATAGAAAAAAAGATATAGCCAAAATTAATTTTTGAGTTCGTTTCAGGAGTTTGTAGCTTTATAGTAGACACTGAAACCTGCACCATTAAAGCGATATTTTGCACAAAGCCCTATACACTGCTAAAAATGTTTCTTACTTAGAGGTTTTGTCTTGATTCTAGTCCAAATATCTAAAAATTCTTACAACAAGAAGCATTTTCTAGACAAGCAAAACATATAGTCTTGTTTTCAGAAAGAATAAGTCAAAATGAAGAGAGTTTTTCCTTAAAACAAGCAAAATAATCTGCCAAAGGCGTAAGCAAAATAATTGAATTGTTTTCACTTTGAAATAGGATTATTTCGCTTACCTAGTTGGCAAAGTATTTTGCTCATTTTAAGAAAAACCTCACTTAATTTTGACTTATTATTTCTGAAAACAAGACAATATATTTTGCTTGTCTAGAAAACTTCCTTTTAGGGCTACATAAATATTGGAAAAGAACTTCTGAATGTATTTTGTCAGTATATTTACAAAAAGCACACCTCATCATCGGCCTGCTGTAGCCTGGCGACGGCATAGCGTCTGACGGTGGGGTTGGTGAACTGCGAGGACAGCAGCTCCAGTGAGTCCTCCACATCCATCGGACGCCACTTTCCCAGCAGCTCCAGCGCCTGTTTGGCCTCCTGAGGCAAATCCCAGTTCACACACTTCAGGAACTTAGTGAGAGCCTACAAACAGACACACACAGTGAGATTCTGCTCTGAACAGTAATTAAAGGTAAAGTTCATCCAAAACTGAAAATTCTGTCATCATGTACTCAACCTTCACTTGTCGCAAACCTGTTTGAGTTTCTTCTGTTGAACAAAATAGAGGTTTCCTTGAAAAATGTTGGAAACCAGTACCCATTGACTTCCATACTATTTATTTTTTCTACTGGTTTCTAACATTTTTCAAAATATCTTATTTGGTGCTTAACAGAAAAATGAAACTCAAAGGATTGGAACCACTTGAGGGTGAGTAAATTTTCATTTTTGGGTGAACTATCCCTTTAAAAATAAAGGTTCTTTATTAGTAAGAAGAAAGAAAAGACTGTTCCTTTGAAAGTTCCACAAAGAACCTTTAACATCCATGGAAACAGGTTCTTTGAAGAACTTCATGGATACTTCTTTAGAGTATCCAAAAAAGGTTAAATGGTGAACTATCACTTTAAGACACCACCCTGCACCCTAACAAAATAGAAGCTTCTTGTTGAAAAAAAAATGTTGGAAACCAGTATTTCCATAGTAAGTTTTTTTCTCTTTATAACTTTCTTCAAAATAACTTATTTTGTCCCCAACAGAAAAATGAAACTCATAAAGGTTTGGAACCACTTAAGGGTGAGAAAATAGTGAGTTTTTTTTATTTTGGGGTGAACTGTCCCTATTAAAAATAAAGGTTCTTTATTGGCATGGTTCCACAAAGAACCTTTACCATCCACAAAAAAATGTTCCTTTAGGGAACCAAAAAAGGTTAAATGGTGAGTAAATTTCCATTTTGGGTGAACTATCCCTTTAAGACACCACCCTGCTACCTAATAAGAAAACAATGCTAAACACACAAATGTACAATACATAGACATCAGTGGCCCTAAACTGCATGTGCTCACTCACCTTCTCCTGCGTGGTGAGGTAGTATCTAAACTTCCACACAAGGTCCTGTTCCTCAGAGCTCAGCTGTTTTGTAGGTGGGTAGCTCACTATGATCTGTGATAGATACAGAAATGCATATCAAACCACATCTGCGGTGATTTGTTGTGTGTATGTTGCATTTCGCTTCATCAATTACATTGAGTTGATCGCGTGTGGCTGCGTTAGGTTTGAGATCGTGGTCAGAAGGTCCACTGCGCAAACTACGGGCCAGTTTATGATGCTTACTCTCCACCAGATTTTCCTGAAACAGAACAAGAACTCAATTAACATCAAAATATTTGTACATAATCAAGTGGTCAGAACAGATATTATCATAACTATGAACCCATGTTAACTAATTTAACACGCACCATGCACATCTGGGGGTCAGGCACTTTCACGATATCTGAACTGGTCGGCAAAGGAGAGGATTCATCTGCATCCTGAAAAAAGAGAGGGGTGTAGAGACAGTGAAATTTACCTGGCCATCTAAGTACCAAAAGAAAAATGGCTTTAAAATAATTTACAGTCCATTTTCAATTATTACAGCAATTTATTTTTAGGGTCCACCAAAGTAATTTGTACTGAACATCAGTAACTTGGCAAATATATCTTGACTTATTCTACTAACACCAACCAAAAAAGTTTTCCTATAATCAACAGAATGGCTAAAGTGAACTATCAGAATAATTTGTAAATAAAAAAATAAAACAAAGTTTTCATGTGAATGTGGGGAATTATTTAAATCCAACATATTGTGATGTGTACTAGGGATGGGCGATACAATAAAAAGAAATTGATACAAACCTTTTTAAATATTCTTTTTAAATGATATTAACACTGATAACACCTATTTCTTAAATGGGTGACAAACAAAAAGTTAATTTGTAAAAAAAAAAAAAAGATCATTGTACTTAGTCATCTTTTGAATACTGTATTTTACAGAAATATTGATAAAATAATTTATTAAAAACAAAATAATGTATTACATAAATATGATTTTTTTTAACCAAATTTGCACTCTTAAGGATTTCTTAGTTTTAAATGTTTTTTAAGAAATTTGTACTACATTTAAATTACAACTAGTGCTCATGAAATATAACATGTAACTATTTAAGCTCTAAGTCCTTCTCTACAGCCTTAGAAAATGCAGCTCCTCTGTGTGACTGTGCTTGGCTACACACAAACACACACACACATGCTCGCTTCTCACAGTCACATGACATGAACCAGATAAATAGGTCATGAGTGTTATAGGACAAACGTCACACAACAGCACTGAAAACTTGGGACAATTTTTTAGAAATCCAATTTCTGTATGAATTTTATTTCAATATTATTTTCAATATTAATATTAATCAATATTAATTACAACAAACTAAGTCTTTGAGGGAGTTTAGGAACTATTCTGATATAGACTTTATATATTTGTCATGCTCAAACAGTAGATTCACATGCTAAAGTAAGCTAAAATTGTAAAAAGTATCATAGGACCTTCTTTAAGCAATTGGAAAGACTTTTAAAAAGTTACTTTCCCTACAACAGTGTCCTAAGGCAATGGCTAAACAGTTAGCATTAACGAATCACAGACCAATCGACTAAAATGTAAAGTCATTTAGACACAAAACAAAGCTTCAATTTTGACGACACACGCATTAACAGAGACATCAAACAACATTATTCTGATTCATCATTAACTTCATAGCAAAAACAGAAACAGTGATAGGAAAATGGATGTACCTTTTCGTAATAGACAATGCTGTATTCACGTTCACCACTTTTGACGCGGGGGAATTCAACCATAAGGTACATAAAATTAGAGCTACGCTTCTCGCTCTGTAGAGATAAAAACACAAGCTTTACAAACCAGCTTAACCTGACGCAGTTTACAATTACAAAAATTACAATGATGTCATACAGTGATATGCAAACCTAGAAGAGCCACTCACCTCATTGATCATCTCAATCTCTCTGAAGGTCAAGCGATCCAGCCAGTCCACTTTAACCATGTGTCCCTGACGGTGAGCTTTTGTTAGCTGTGAGAGACAGGAGGCAAAAAGCAAAGAAACAGAGAGGAAAGCGTAAAGAAAAAGACATGTTTCCCGGCCCAGTAACACTGAGAGCTTGTGTGCACAATCCTTTAGCCAATCATATGACAACTGCGTGTCGGCCAGCAAGAGTCTCTCACACAGAACCGCGCATTAGAAAAGGACATTAAGGGGGAGCCAGTACAATGTAGTAGCACAGCAAAATGACTCAGCCCTTTCTACACAAACAGTTAGTAATAGTTAGTACAATACCACGTCTCATCTTAAAGCCACCAAGGGTCTAAGAGGACTTTGTTTAACCAGGCATAAATGTGCTTTAGTGGCTAAACCTAACGTCCATAACATCCTTTGATAAATTCAAAGAATGTTGCCAGTTTAAAACAAGATGAGCTTTTTCAATGGCATCCACAACAAATTCTGAAAATCGATTACTTTAATCTGTACATCACGGTTGACTAAAGTTAAACATGAAAAATGTAAACGTAAAAAACTTTAGTAGTAGTTACAAATTTTACAAAACAAAAAAAAGGTAACTCTTTAATTTAAGGACCAATTTTAACTATTAATTAATGACTTATTACCTGGCTAGTATTAAGACATTGGCTGTTTATTTGTACTCATAAAATGCATGTGACCATGGACCTCAAAACATTTTTTGAAATGAGATTCATAAATCATCTGAAAGTTGAATAAATACACATTCAAATAAGTTGATGTATAGTTTGTTTAATTAGACAATATTTAGCTGAGATACAACTATTTGAAAATCTGGAATCTGAGGGTTCAAAACAAATCTTAATGCTGAGAAAATCGGACGCTTTTGTCCAAAGAGACTTACAATTTAGGAGGCATTCAGCGATTCAACAAGAAGAGGCAATACACAGAAGTGCTAATTATACCAAAAAAAAAACTGTTGGAACTAAGAGAATTAAGTGCTAAAGTAAGGAGGGGAGAGTGCTTTTTTTAAAAGAGAAGAGTGTTTGTACAGGGGGTTTGTCAAGCCCACTCACCTGTGCACACTTCATAAATGCACAATGACTTTTTTTTAAGAAATATGGGGTGACTGTAAGAGAGTGTCTGGTGCAAAAACTGGTGCAAGTGTCTGTTAAAGTGTCAGAGAGATGAAAGATGTGTTTTCTACAGGTGGTTTGTCAAGTCTCACCTGTATGAGGCACTTTTAAAGTTGTTTATATGTCAAGTAAGAAAAAATTGAGTTTTGATATATTTACAGTAGTAATTTACAAAATATCTTCATGGAACATTATCTTTACATATTATTACAATGATTTTTGTAATAAAGAAAAATCTATAATTTCGAGCCATTTAATGTTTTTTTGACTATAGCCAACAATACAACAAGACTGGTTTTGTGGTCCTGGGTCACATATTCACCTAATACATATACCCAACTACCTCCTTAATAACTATTAAGCAGTAAATTAAGTAATTTATTGAGGCAAAAGTCATAGTTAACAGTTTGTTAATAGCAAGTATTGTACCGGAAAATTAAGTGTGACCAAAAATAAATAGTATAAATTACAGCTACATATTGTTAGAAAGCAATTTTTTTTTTTTTTTAACTAAAAAAAAAATCTAACAAATAAATAAATTATGCATAAATATGATATTAAAACTTGGTAGTGTCCAAACTGCAGTCCTTCAGCATCCAAAACACAGAAAACGATATACTCATCCTATTTGTGTAAATGTGGAACAATTTACACAAGCTAAAAATGTATCCTGTCCTACATCTTGCCCACATATATGAGCCAAGCACACACTCATATATACACACACACACACACACACACACGCACACGCACGCACACACACATTCAGCATTCCTGTCCTGTTTTCTCTCATACTCACGTCACTAAGTATCTCCAGGTCTGGGCCCTGGAACAGAGGGCAGTTAAAACATGTCCTTTTACAAAACACACACACACACACACGCGCACGCACGCACACACACACAAAAAATATAAATCACACACACAATCACACTCCCTCGCAACAACAAACACTCTTAACTCTCATTCTTTCCACAAACTTTATAATCTATAAACACAATCAGCGTATCAATCTATCCCACCCTGCCACCCACTTCTCACTGAACATATCCCTCATGCGTAGTAACTGTCCACAGGCATATTTCTCCTGTTTGTGGCTCCACCACTCCCCCATCCCTCAACTGACCTTGGCCAGGCGGCCCATCTGGTCTTCCGCCAGAGAGCTGCTGGTCCGTCCTGGTGTACTGGTGGGCTCAGTGCCATCGCCCTCCACACCCGGCCACACCTTCAAATCATGCATGCCCTGCCGGAACATTCTGGTGGATAGAGCGGAGATTGAGAGAGACTGATAAACCAGAATAATAGAAGTATAAAAGAGGTGTCAAGTTTGTCAGACCACCTGATCATAATCTGTTGATTACAATATGAATAACCCCTGACAGACAGATTTTTATTCACCTGATTTCTCATTATCACAGATTCAGAAAATACTGGAACCCTAAAATCTGGAACACAGTGATGTTAGCATGGAATGTCTGTGACAGGACGCAGCTGAGACAGAGTCAGCTGACTGAAGAATTTGGGGAACTCTGCATGGCGTCCTAGAACATAATATCATGTGTTTGCCTTACTAACTTCTCTAAGAATATAGCAAGAAAGCCTTGGCAGAACTAGAAGCAGGACTGCTTATTTTAATTTTGCACAAAATTATCAGACCTGTGTGTATTTTTCCTCAACAAATTTATTTACTGGTTCAAATATGATGTCAGTATTGTTGTTATATATTTTAAAATCTTTGTAAAAAGGTCTCACTTTATTCACTAAAGCTGCATTTATTTAAAAATATAGCACAGTGACATATTACATAAGATATTATTCCAAATTAAACAAACAGTTTTTTACTTTAATGCATTTCAAACTGGTTTATTTCTGTAATGCAAAGCTGAGTTTTTAGCAGCTATTATTTAAGTCAAAGTACCCTTTTTTTTCAATATTATTTTTTATTAATATTGAAAACAGTTATATATAATAATATATAATATTTGTGGAATCTGTGATTGTTTATTAATTAATTTATTTGAATTAGTATACTTTGTAACATTATAAATGTCTTTGCTGTCACTATTAATCAATTAAATGCAGCTTTGCTGAATTAAAGCTGAATATAAATTTGTAAAACAAAACAAAAAAATTGAAACATGATGCATGATAATTAATAAGGTGCACATCTTCATTAATTATAAACAAACATTGTAAATTCTTACCCATATTTTCCAAACAGGGTGACTGTAGTGCCCCCAACAGGTGTGGCGCGACCGGGTCCATACACGTCCCACACAGTCAAAGTCACCTGGGCACTCTGAGGCAGGTCAGGATACTTCACGGGCAGCCGGAGCCACTCATTCCAGCTGAACAAGTAATAATAATAGAGACACAATAGTGTATATTTTAACATATTTCTCTTTTATTTCACAAATATTTACCCGTATCGGGTTACGAGTATCTCATTGTTAGATGATATTACACTATAAAATATTTAGGCTACAGTGCCATACACTAATATTGGCACCCTTGGTAAATATGAGTAAAGATGGCTGTAAAAAATATTGTCTTTAACCTTTTCATATTTTTAATATGCAATTTTCAGCGTTTTTGCTATTTTCTTATAGCCACTTCCCATTTTGTGAAGCTCAACAATCTTTTGCTGCAAAATGTTTTTAGTTTTTCCCATTGAGATGCATGACAGGACAAACAGGATTTCATAGTTGAACTATTTTCTTCCTAGTAACCCACATGTATTAAAAAAATATAAAACATCAATGGGAATATACTGCAAAATTGTTTGGCTAATATGAATTTATAGGGGTGGCAATAATTTTGGCACACACATATATAACAAAGACATCTGTTTTTTCAAAACTGCTGTGTTCGCAATTTTTTTTAGCAGATTTGAGCAGATTTTTTGTTAATGCTTAGAGCAAAATATCAGAAGATTAAACAACAAAGATTCAAACCTTCTTTGTTTATACTTACCAAAGGTGCCAATATTAGTTTCGGGCAATTTACATATCTGGAAGAAGCATCTCTGACACTTGGTTTGGTTTCCTGCTTGGGCTCATCACTGGGTCACACGTGCATAAATACAGAGATGAACCACAGATAAATGTACTCACTTCCAGCGAGTGCTGAAGGCCTTGTAAGAGGTTCGTACAGGCAGGGCAAGTGGTTTTCCCTCAGCAAACACCTGACAGGTGACATACAGGTCAGAGCAGCTCTCCTGATAGAGTCCTGAGAATCGCAGCATGGGGTCTTCAAGCAGAGCTTTGTAGCTCTTCTGCTCTCGTTTGCCCTCCAGACTGCCTCTGCAAAAGCAAACACAAAGAAAATGCAGTCAAGATTTTTGCTTCGTAAGGCTCAAAAACAACAGTTGTTTCATGATAAACGATTGGGCTAAATAATTTGAGCAATAAAATTTCAGCAATTTTCACACTTTGAAAGAAAAAAACATAATATCTGGTTTATTTGTCAAGGGTGTTGTTTCTTGCCCTTTATATTTGACCAAAAATTACAGTGAAAACAGTAATATTTTGAAACCATATTTTAATTAAAGAAGTGATTTCGATGTTCTTGCAAAAATATCATACTGACCCAAAATTTATGAACGGTATTAGAAATTTATAGTAACGTGGGTTTGAAGCACATTAAAAAAAGCACAATATTTATCATAATTTCAAGAATTTGTCACTTTTCTTGTTTTTAAGCAACCTACGAGATTTATGAAATGTGGAAAAAGTATGCTACGAATAAACAAAATTTGGCTTATGAATGAAAAGAATATATTTCAATTCACTTAAATATTAGTTTTATTTCAATAGCAACAGCAACTGATCTTTAACCTAAAACAGATATCTTTAACTGAAAGGATCTGGAAGAATCAAGGTAGATACCCTTTTGAAGATAAAAACTACTCTGAGAAAAGCTTTGATTAACTTTGTGTTTCACAGTGGAAAAACAATGTGTTAACGTTGAACCAGACACAGTTTTACAGACCAAAAAGAAACAAGATCAAACTACTGAAACAGGGTAAAAGGTTGTTCACAACACTAGTTTAAACTAGAAGTTATAGATTAAAACTTTTTGGACAGACATACTGGACAAGGACTAATCTATTCGGTGCACTTGTGTCACACCCCACATGAAGAAAATACTATAGTAATTTTTAGTAAAATACTATAATGTTTTGAAACCATACTATAGTAAAGTGCATTATACTCTATATTCTAGTATTTACAACACTTTGTTAATGAATACTACAGCAGTATTAACTATCAATAACTGATAAACACTGTTGTATACTTTAGTTTTTACTACAGTAAACTGTGGTGTATTGTACCATTGATATAGTTTTTAAAACTTAGCACAGTATTGGGTAATTTGTTTATATTAGTATTAGTACAGCCACTATGGAATTACCACAACAGATTTCAGTACTTTAGGTACAGTAGTTTCAAACACTTTACTCAAGTAGTTTACTGTTTTTGTGGTTCAACAACACTACAGTATTTAGTACTATAAATTACTACAGTATTTTGTTCATGTGTGGTGTCTGTGTTTTACACGCGATCAAGTGTGTACTGTGAAACAAGAAACAAGTATACTTCAGGCAAGAAGATCAAAAAGTCAAATTATTCGGTTATTCCAAGAGCTGCAAGTGGTAACAGCTCTTCATGCAGTTTGGCTCTTACAGTTTTACAGTTTGCTTACTGTCATCCCGGGATTCCTCTGTCCTTCAACTCAATCCAGCGCAAACTAATTCCATGATGCAGCAGGACAAACCTTTTATGATCTTCATTTATGATCCACACGCGGACAGAGACTCGTTAAGGTCGAGGGCAAAAGGAGAATGATGTCAATAGGCAGATGACAGTCCTAAAACAAAAGCTCTCGCTGGACCCGTGTTAGCGCTTCATTCTTCTGACTCACAGTGTTGCTATGCTCGCTTTGGTAAACATCGCAAAAACAACGACATGATTGCACGGACGGAGTATTCCCCGTATATAAATTTAAACACTGTAACAAAAATGCTGGGTCCCACACAACCGATTTGTGTTGGGACAACATGAAGAAATTAAGGTAACATTAGTTTTTACAAATATAAGTCGGTTGAACATAAAACAATTAAGTTGTTCCAAAAAAACTCAAGCATTGTGTTGTTTCAGCTCATTTTAAATAAGTAGTTCAAACAAACAACAAACGACATTTTTTGAGTGTACATTATGTACTCTCTCTGCATATGAATGTTTGGAGATTTTGTCTGCCGAAGTGAACAGTAGAAACGCAAAACAAGTATTTTTCCCATAATAAACGGTGAGATATTTACTCGATCGTCTCTCATGACAATCTGACAGTTCTGCAATTCAAACAATGACTAAGGTCCAGAAACATACTTACATTTTCAGTTGGACGTTTATGTCCAAATCGCAACTGTACACATAGTTAAACTTGTCAGTGTCCATCTTCAATGATCGACGAAGTGTTATGAAACCGTAGTGAATAGAAAGAAAGGCATAGAAAAAGAAAACTGCCAATTTGTCCGGCGGTGGGAGATAAACTGCAGGGCCTAGAGCAAAGACCCTGCACTGGATCTACTGGGGCTTTTGCTTTTCAAAACAGCTTATAATCTGATGCAACTTCACTTGATTACTGATAACCAATATGGCCGTACAAAAAAAACTTGCTGTCTTAATTTAAGACAATAATAAAGTTGTAATGTACATCTGACAGCGCATCATCGCGTCCGCTTTTGGAAACGAAAACATTGTAGCCAGGCGTAAATAATCGACGTCAAATCTGTTCGACCGCAGTAGCGGATTGTACGGGCTGAGACGATTAGAAACGGCTTCTTTGGTCTGTTGAATCTCAGCGGCTTCCTGTTTGGTTGAATAACGGAAAGTGAAAGCGGACAAATTTCACAAAACGTTTAAAAGTCCTGTGAATTGCATATTCGTTGTACTATAAGTACAATTACTTGCATTGATTATTATGATTGAAGACTGAACAAAGGCAATATTCTTTTGTACTAGTTTCCTCTGTTTGAATGTGTTAAAATAATTTACTGTATTTCATAATACATAAGATATTCATTCTGTCTCATGATTTTGTAGGTGCTGAAATGTATTAAATGCATGTGTAGTAGACACACACACAGACACAGACACACACACACACACACAAACACACAAACAGATACAAAAAAAAATCATGCACAAACAACTTATTTATTTTGTAGTTCTCTGGATTTGCAATTAATAGGCTTGTGTCCTCAGTAATATATATAGTAAAATGATAATAACTCAAATTATTGCCATTTTACACATAACACATGTTAATGGCAAATCCAGATAACTGATAATAACTCTGAAGTGGTCTCATGTTTTTCCAGAATATACATTTATTTGTCTTCATCAGCTTTTCTACCCAGCAGACGGACAAGTCATTTTTGCAGACCCTATCTGTCTTTTGGGTGCATTAACAGAACGTTGTCCAAGTATGTTCTCCAACCCAATCAACATTTTATTAGTGTGTTTGTGTATATAGGCAACAAAATAGGTTGCACTTCCTAAAAACTTAATCTCTCTACACATAAAATGTGTTTCTTGTCATCGTGTGTGAGAGCAGAAAAGAAACAAGCCGGTGAAATGATTGAAAAAACACACTGTTTTTTGCTTTTAATTTACATTTGCTGGCAGCTTGGCACCTGATCACTTGCATCTAAATCTTAGTGTAACCCTGGGTCCCCCCTGCACATTAGTGTGTGGTTATATAATAAATGGTGATGAGTCAGACTGCACAACAGAACAGGACCGCAGTCCATTACACACTCCGCTCGGGACTCAGAAGCTGTTAAAGAGGATAAGGCTCATTGCCACCCCTCATGTGTTCCGAACACTCACAGAGGGGGCTTTGCTTCCTTGCTCCCAAGTTTAAAGCCACATTCCTTTGGGTTGAAGCCATTGGGCAGCTGCACTCTTGGGTAATGAAGGTTTCCACTGGCTAGCTCTTAGCAGGCATTATATTCCAGAATTGCCAGTTAATAATTGCTCATGTGATGGATTAAGTATTAGCTGATCTGATTGATCTGAGTTGGTTCTTAGCTTATTTTCTTAAATAAAATGGATCAAAATGATTCAAAAGGTTGCTACCATGACTTAAATATATCCAGGCTTTGCAGGACAATTCCCCTGTTACACAGTGAAGCTGAAAACATTCAAATAATGAACTGTTCATTCCTGATTTAAACTTCTAAGAAACCCACTACGGTCATCAAACTGTGGAAGAGACTGGAATCATTGTTGTTCTCTAATTCTGATCACTGGATACATCTTATTGTGTAAAACTAGGTTATTTTGTTCAGCTAGCAACAATGAATATTACATTACTTCTGAAAATTATTTATAAATTGTTTGATTTTTGATCTCCACAGCATTGGATGGCGTTCACTGAACCTGTCTAATGTGCTGTTAGTGTAGACCATGTTCCTGGATTAACATTCCAATCATCCAATCAGATTTAAGGGATAATTTACAGTTTATGTTAAGGCTTACAGTTGGGGTTATGTGCAATGATATTTAGGGGTTTAGGGGTAGGGATTACATTTTCGAAGAGGAATGATATTCCGGGATCAAGGACAAATGTTAATTCAGGATCACATCCTACTAGGCAAAATCACACCCATCCTACAGTAATGTGCTGCTGGTCATCCACCTGCTGCAAGAACAGTGTTACCCTGACAAAGCACTGACTCTACAAACCCCCCTGTAGGTGACCTGTGGTACAGTATGTTGTACGAAACATTAGCAGCAGATCATCTTGTAGGCTGCGAGGTCTGTTGGTCCAGCATAAACCCACAGATGCTCGATTGGATTTGGAGGCCTGGATAACACTTTCAAATCTTCATGAAGTTCCTCATACAAACATCCCAACGCAGTGTGATTTATCTCTGCCACCAGAGTACACCACTGTTATCAAGGGATGTACGTGCACCTGGTCTGAAACGGTGTTTAGGTTGGTGTCACATGACTGGCTGATCTCAGTGTTTCCCAGAAGAACATTGCAGAGAGCATTGCAATAGCTCCACCAGCTTGTCATCGTTACACAGAGCATCTCAATGCCATCACTTCCTAAAGTAAATTGCACAAACATACATGGTTGTCTGCATAATGTAAAAAAAAAAAAACAGGAATCATCAGACGACTAATTATTTTTTACATTTCTAATAATCCCATTCCAGCAGACACTTGCCCACTGTAGGTCATTAAAGACACTCTGATTGATTGACCATTTAATCACAACTTAATATGTGGCCCTGTTAGAAGATGATCAACAAAAGGTCACACTTTATTTTAAAGTACAATTCTCATTTTTAACACACTATTTATTAAGACATTTTGCTCAATAAACTACTAATTTGCTGCTTATGAATAGTTAGTAATGCTGTAGTTGTGTCTACAGTAGGTATTGGGTAGGATTAGGGATGTAGAATAAGATCATACTTAAACTAATAAAAAGAAAATATCTTATAAACAGGCAGGTAATGAGCCAGTAGTTAATAGTGCGAATTTGTACTTAAACTAAAGTGTTACCCAACTAAAGATATTAACATTTTGCCATAATTGAGACTGGCATTTGGAAGAGAAAAAGGTCCCAGATGTGATCAAGTCCCCAAAACTGAGATGTACTTAATGTCAGAGTTCTGCTATTGAATCCAACATGACTTAATTTAAAAAAACAAAAAAAAAAAACGAAACGATAAAAGTGTTGGCCATTCAAACTTCCAAACAGTCTTACTTTCCTAGAATTGCATTATTGGTGCCTGCATGAGGATTAAGTTAGGAAACAGGTTACGAAAAGTTTACCATTAAATCAGGAAACATGCAGCCAAAAAACCTATTCATAACAACTCTGTTGGCTGCTTCATCCTTTTAACAACAATAACCTAAGATTAACTGACAAGCAAAACAACAAGAACTGGTGCCCAATGGCCTTTTGGCTATCACAAATCATGTCCTATGAGTTGCCAATGATTAAATACGACACCAACTTTCAACCAGAGGGGAACATGGTCAGAAATCACGGCCAGAGCAGAGACCGTGAGTCACTTTGTCCAAAGTAGCAGTCGTACAACACGCAGTACACAGGGAGGAGCTTTCAACACCTTTCAGACTACTGTGGGGTGACACAGGCGTGAATGCTACAAACAGACTTTGTGGTACCCCAGGGCCTCCTTGGAAAACGCCTGTTTCTTCTATCGCACATTTTTCCATCTTGATAGCAGAGATGATGAGGGATGAGCTAATGTGTGAATGAGTATGTAATGTTTGGTTCTGGCTCAAAGAGCGTTACCTTCTTGGCATCCGCTCAAAGCCTTGTCCCTCACACTTAACACCTACCTAGGATTCTTCCTCAACAACAACAAAACACACTTCAGAAATATTACATCTTCATCTACTCTGGTCATAAACACGCACGCACACACACACACACACACCTGCGGCGGTTGTGCAATAAATGTCCAGTTCTGCCTTTATGACCTTCCTCCTGCTCATGAACATCTTCAGCTGGTCCATCATGAGGTCACCGTGGCCATGACATCATTGGCATGAGCTCAGTCCTAAGAAGCAGACGGGGGTCACAGAGACCTGAGGACCATGCTTCTGATGGACGGACGCCTGTGTTTGTGTGTTTGAAGATCACCTGGTAACCACCCGGTGGATGTTGAGAACCACCAGATGACCATCATCAGTGTTATTCAAGGATGTATAAACTGTGACGTCTGACCAAAAAATGGCCTGTGCTTTTATCAGTTGCACACTCTTAAAAATGAAGGTGCCAGGAACAAACAAAGAGGAAGTTTTCACAGTTATACACCATTGGAACTAACTTTTTTTTTGGTTCATCAAAGAACATTTTAAGGATGTGAACATTTGAATAATCTAAAGAAACAACCTATTTTCTACTGTATATGAAAACATTTGAGGACTGAAAAGGTACCAACGATGCTAAAGGTTCTTCATGGAACCATTAATACTAATAGGTACCAATGGATACCAATTAGGCAAGAACACATTAAATTGATGAAATTGCAGAATAAAGACGGTTACAATTATATAGATTTGTCTAAATAAAATCTCTTTTGAAGACATTAATGAAAAATATTGCAGGTGATTATTGTAAAATAAATGAATAGTTATTAGGAACTGCAAAAATTTCTGGTGGTTATTATTATATATTTTTTAATGCAAACGTACAAAAGTTAGGTTAAAAATTCTTTGTCAAATTTTGAAAAATTCGACAAAGAATTTGAGACTTCAAAATTTGAAGTCTCTCTTCATCACCCCATAATTAAGAAAATACTGCAAAGACCCAGAAAATGTTGTAGAATTCAATTTTGTATATGATTATGCAAATAAAGAACATACACCTGTGTAAAAACCTTCATAATATAAATATGAATAATGAAAAGCCCAAACCCCCCCCCCAAAAAAACTAATATTGATATATATATATATATAATAATAATAATAACAATAATAAAACCCATTTTTAATAATTGAGCAGCAGTAATAAAAATAATTAACCAAATTAGAATGATATATGAAGGTTTGTGTAACACTGAGGACTGGAGAAATGGCTGCAATTATTTTAGCTTTCCATCACTCAAATAAATTATATTTTAAAATGTATTAAAATAAAAAAGAAATAACAACTACTGAGTTACTGAGCAAACAAAATGCATCTCCGGTGAGCATAAGAAAATCCTTTTCAATCCAATATCCACCCAAAACCCAATCCATGTTATACAAAATTGCTCTTCATCCTCTCTCGTGTCAACTTTGCTCTCCCTCTCTCACTCTCTTCCCCACCTCTCTTAGTCATCCCAGGATGTGTCAGAATTTCTATAGTTTTTCAGGGTCATGCCCAGTGGAGCGGAGAATGGCAATCACCGGAGAAAAAGAGAAAGTGGTGCCAAGCCACAGCTTTTTCCTTCACACCCCCCCCCTCAAACAGCCTAACTAACCTAACTAACACACCTCAGGTAGGGGGTAATCCACTCCCCACACCCGTCCCATGAACGCAAGTATGTATAAATGGAGGTGCGAAAGAGGAGAGAACATCAGAAGTCAATCGAACATCCAAAATGAATATCATGGCGAGACGTGGTGCAGTGATGTTTTTGATGGCCTGCGTGGTCTGGACGAGATGTTTAACAGCACCAATGCAGTGCCACTTCAACTCTCAAGGTGAGTGTAAGTGTTTATTTGGTTAGTGCTCTTGTGGACCGTCCACTCTGATTCTGAGTGTGTTTGACATCTCTCTTCACAGCTCTGTGTGAGTATGATGGGAAGCAGTACTCAATGGGGGAGAGCTGGATGGAGGAGGGATGTGTTCATTGCACCTGTCTGCACCCCGTAGGCGTGGGATGCTGCGAAACGTAAGAACTAAAATACATCTAGCATTTATTCATCAGATGGATATTAAAGGGATAGTTCACCCAAAACTGAAAATTCTGTCATAATTTACTCACCTTTCACAAACCTGTTTGTCACAAAAGAAGAAGAGATTTTGAAAAATGTTGGAAAGCAGTAACCATTGACGTCCATAGTATTTGTTTTTCCTCTTGTAGAAGTCAAAGATTACCGGTTTCTAACATTCTTCAAAATATCTTCTTTTGTTTTCAACAGAAAAAGGAAACCTACAAAGACTTAGAACCTCTAGAGGATGAGTAAATGTTCATTTTTGTGTGAACTATCCCTTAAATTGAAGAACCTAATGAATGAGAACAGGAGTTTGAGGCACTTATTTTTAGCTACTAGTATCTATTCCTTAAAGCACTAAACGTCTCTATTAGCCATTAGTGCTGATCCTTTAGGGGCTATTATCTTTTTTTTTTTAAAAACAAGTACTTATCCAATATATTAGTTCCTATTAAATATACACTAGTATTAGTATCTAATAATAATAATTTATTTATTTTTATATAGCGCCTTTTGCACTTTACACTTATACAAGACACAAGGATAACAGGAAAATACAGTTATCCAGAGATAAAACAAGTCAGAAACATTGTAAATGTAAAAACAAACAAAAAATACAAACCTCACAAATAAGCAAGTCTTAAAAAAGTGAGTCTTCAGGAATACTTTAAATGCTTTAAAAGATTCTGCATGCCTAATATTGTAGGGAACTGAGTTCCAGAGTTTTGGAGCAAGGGAGGAAAAAGCCCCATTACACATAGAGCACAGACGAATGCATGGAACTGTTAGAAGACCAGAATCAGCGCAACAGAGATCACGCCTAGTAGAGTAAACAGTTAAATAAAAGAATAATAAACTAATTAAAAGACACACAAAATCATAATTGAAATGAACACTAGTCAAAATTGATATCTTACTGACAGATTGCCCTGGAAGTCCATTGAAATCTATTGAAATTTCTTACTATTAACAATAGAATAGTTACTAGTCACTACTGAAATTAGTATCCAAAGGATAAGTATTAGTATCTAGCAAATAAGTACATATTATTATCTAATGATAAGTACCAGTATTTAATGATGAAAAAGATTCTAGTCCCTAAAAATTAGTACTAGTGTGTTATTACTAGAAATAAATACTAGTAGCTTATAAACAGATGTGTATTCTAGATGTTAAAACAGCTTGCCATAGTGGCCTGCTTATTTGCTAGAAACAACTGATTTTGATTATTCTTCCAAACAGTGTGTTAATTTATTTATTAATTTTTCTTTCTAAGCCTAACCTAAATGTCTACAAATATACTAAGAAGAAATAGTTGACGTATTTAGTTGCAATCTATTATAGTCAGCAAAATTTCCAAAAAGGACCATTTAACCAAATTTATAAAACAAAGAGTTATAGTCCTTGCTTCTGAATGGCTGTTTAAAGTCCTTGTAAATGACCCCTTAAACATATTTTGAATCTTTTTATGGCTGCAGTTCTATGTATTATGCATGTCAACAAATCTTTCAGTGTTTTTTAAAGTTGATGGCATTATGTCTATACCTCATTCACTTTAACACATTTTCCCCACCTCAAAAAAAAAACATACAAAAAAACTCTTCTTATACATATGACGTATCTTGCCCTTTGCAGTTTAAAATCTGTCTGTTTAGCTCAAATGTTAAAGAACTGTTCACTCACAGTGTCCATCGGCCTGTGGATTTCCCTCCGTGGTGCGAGGTTCGAGTTGAGTCTCTGACGTGTCAGGTCACGCTGGTCATGACCACCGACCCTCGCCTGCCCTGCATTCCCGGAGAAGACAACAATGTTGACCCGAGACACGGAGCACTCAACATCAACCTGGGAGGCTAGCATGGAAGACGACTTTATTCACAAATCATCTGTCTGTCATGTGAGATAATACTTCGACCTATAGCATGTGTATTCTAAAAGCATAACCATTACCATTGAAGTGCTCAAAGCAAGAAACTGGTTTGACATGTAGAAAGTAGGGAAGGAAAGCTGGCTTTTTTTAAATGTCATGTTTTAACTTTACATTAGAATGAAAAATAGATCAGAAATGGTTGTGCATTGTGTATTGACGTGTTTATTCTACCATTTATAATTTTTATTGAATCACTATATCAATTTATTGGAACTGCATTGTATGGTCTTTTAGTTCATTGCCTCAATAATCATGATGTATTAAAGCTCTGAGAATAAAAGTGCTTTCATTATTAAATCATCTGAGAAAAACAACAACTTAATGAGACAAAAGATTAGTTTGATAATAACAATTGTTCATGTTTCTAATTTTAAAATTAAAACGTTTTTTTTTTTACTTAATCATTCATGCACTATTGTAAATAATCAGCTACAAGCCTAGTAATATATACCATCTAATATTTTGAATGTTTACTCTTAATAAAAATTATGTAATGAAAACTCACCTCTATTTTCATTGTTGTCTTGAAATTCATCAAAAAGTGACAAGGGATTTGGTAAATCGTCTGCAAATTACTCTTTACACTTTTTATTCAGTTTTCTTTTGCATGTAGAGAAATTTACAAAATAGCTTGCAATAGAGGAACTGAAATATTATAGAAACCCTTTTTTTGGAGCATACATTGCAATATTGACAATAAATACAGAACATTTTTTAACATTACAAGAGTTAAAGCAGTCTCTTGGTCAACTCTGAAATAGCTTAAATAAAGAATGATTTCATTGCACGGCAAAAGGTAAAACCATTCAAACGACTTTGAATTTGGAATGGACTGCTCGCATAACACCACGACACTCGTTAGTTTTATGATCTCCCGCCTCAAACCCCAGCACAACTCAAATATTGATGCTGTTTGTCCCTGTGAACTGTGAAACATATGAAGCGAGCGTGGGATTGGTGGGAAGCACTTTGATTGGCAGGTCCCAGCTGAAGGTGTCCACATCCACGTGCTCTGCCCCAGTCCACACTGTGACCTCGGACTGGTTCTGCAGGACCACTGGTGCCTCCACAGGCTCCCTCGCCGTGACAAACTCAAAATGCAGACGCCATCTTAATGTCACTGGGGAAGAGGAGAATAACGTTGAATGAGAATGCTTTCTTTATCAGTTCAACTGCAGTTTTAATATCAAGTCACATACCTGGTTCGCATATCTTTGATCTTACATTTAAAACTCCAGATTTATGCAAACCCAAATCATTAAATGGATAGTTCACAAAAAAAACTTACATTTTGTCATCATTGCCTTACCCTTTCATTAACCTTTATGATTTTCTTTCTTCTGTTGAACACTAAAGAAGATATTTTGAAAAATGTTAGAAACCAAGTAACCATTGACTTCCCTGGTCTTTGTTTTTCCTACTATGGAAGTCAATGCTTACAGGTTTTTAGCTTTCTTAAAAATATCTTGTTTTGTATTCAAGATAAGAAAGAAACTTAAAGGTTTGGAACCACTTGAGGGAGAGTAAATTTTTTAATTTTTGGGGGGTGAAAATTTTTCATTTTTTTTAGGGTGAAAATCCCTTTAACAGCACTCCAAACTAATATTTGATTTCGACAGATTGTAGGTCCAAAAACCTGATTTTATAATATGTGAGCTTTGACAAAACCAGTTATAAGTGTCAATTTTCTGAAATTGAGGCTTATACATGGCATGAAAGCTAAATAAATAAGCTTTCCACTGATGTATACTTTGTTAGGACAATTTTTGGCTGAAGTACTATTATTATGAAAATCTGAGGTTTAAAAAAATAAAAATCTAAATACTGAAATAATTGCCTTGAAATTTGTCAAAATGGAGTGCGTATCAATGCACTTCACTAATCAGAAATTAAGTTATGACATACTTACAGTAGAATATTGACACAAATCTTAATGGAACATTATCTTTACTTTATATTTTTGACCCATATCAAATATTTGTTGGAAATCTTTTAGAAAAATATACCTGTACGACTGGTTTTGTGGTCCAGGGCCACATATTAATAATATCTATTTTCAATTAATAAAAACAGCACCATCTAAAAAAATAATTGTAACCGACACACACTCTGTACATTTGTAGATGATGAAGTTTGTGTAACCTATATCTGTGGTGAACCCTGGTGTGACGTTGAGGGGCACGGGAAGAGAGAAATGGCTGGATGCAGTGTGCAAGCAGGACTCTAGATGTCGGCCATGACCAGTGACACTGATCGCCTGGCCGGGTCTTCTCTGGTACTGCTCCTGCACCTCCTCTTCACTTTGCAGACTTACTGAATACTGAGCAGACACAAGACATAAATGCACATGAACATTTCTGGGCCGCTTCATGAAATATTTACAGTACTGTGCAAAAGTCCAGAAGAACTGTGGCAACATCTTCAAGACATTTCAACAAAACTAATTACTAATTTTAAAGCTGCAGTACTATATAAAGTTTAAAGGGATAGTCCACCCAAAAATGCAGCATCATTTATTCTCCCTCATGTGGTTAGAAACCTTTATGAGTTTCTTTCTTCTGTTCAACAGAAAAAACTATATTTTAAAAAGAGTCATTTATTTCCTACTTAATTTTTTTACTGCTACTACATTCTTCTAAATATCTTCTTTTGTGTTCAACAGAAGAAAGAAACTCATAAAAGTTTATTTTCTCCCTCTACCACAAGAATAAATGATAAGGTTACTTGAATTTTTGGGTGAACTATCCCTTTAAATATTTTTTTGGGGTGACCTGCCCCTTTAAGGAACTTTTGTGAAAGAAAAACGCTGTAAAGTGCAAAAATAAGGCCATAGACGGATTTTATTTATCAATTAATTTTCTATAAACTAAATTTGGTGTGACCACTCTTTGTGTTTAAAGCAGCTATAGTTCTCGGTGCACTTAATTTAAGGGAGCTTTAAGGTAGCTTCTTCAGGATTTAGTCTGTTTCATTAATTCTTCATGTCTTTCAGGTGAATCACATCTGGATCAGATCTCTGTTTTGAGCACTGGCTGCTGTCAGACTCCTTGGGCAAACAGAAATCTCACTGGATTAATACAATTAATCTAATTTATTTTATTTTATTTTATTTTTTGGAAATGTAAACTGATATTTCCTACTGGCACACTACATCAAAAGATAAAAACTGACTTAAAAGTATTTTTGTTGGTGAAAGAACTAGAGGTCAAAGACTAAATCCAGGATAAAAATACTTCACAGTTTCATCAAGAATATTTCAAATTAGACCTATGATAATTATACAAATTTAAGATAATTATTTAAGTTTCTTGACACCACATCAGCATATAAAAAAAATGATTTCTGAAGGATCTTAAGACTGGAGTAAAATAGCATTGTCATCACAGGAATAATTTATATGTAGTTATTTTAATTTAGTCAAAAAATATTTATATGGTACTGTATTTTTGATTAAACAAATGAAATGTATTTTTGATACTTTCAAAGTCATTTAAAATCAAATTCTAAAAAAATCTCACCGACCTGTATACACGGAATATCTCCTTCTGAGAATGTGAAAGTGCCGATAACATCTTCTCCAAGCCTGTACACGGTTTTAAAGATGCAGAACTTAGCCACCTTTCCCCGCATGTTTGTGATGTTGAACATATCTGTGAAGGAAAAATACGTACTCACTACCAGATTCACAGAATTCAAAACAAGAGAGCAACATGATAAACTGACATGAACCCATAACCATTCTAAAACACAAGCTATCCTACAATCACTCACGCACATGGGCACCGGCGTGAGGTAGTGATCATTAGCATGTCCAGTGCTCTTTCTAGTGGTCTTGTATCTCTCCTGCTTCCTTCCTCCTCCTCAAGAAAAGGGTTTGAAGGAGCCACTTCTTCATCCTGATGGAATGGAGGCTCTGGCATGCCTGCAGAACAACATCGAACGTCATCAAACGCTGGTCTGGTGCATCCTGACCGACTTCACAATGATTTTTAATTTTTGATTTCTGTCACCTGATGGAGTTTCTGGTCACTTTTGGCTTGCTTATTTGGACTAAATATGCCCATCATAAATATATTTTTGGTGTACAATATATTGTAATAATAACGAATTATATTACTGTCATTTTAAGATAACTCATTGCATAATGATAGTATAAGAGTACAATAGTGGAATAATACGGCATAGGTCCAGCAAAATTCTTTTTTTTTTTTTTTTTTTTCTATAATACTGATTTTATAATGTCTAAATGTATATCCAATTTAAAAAACTTGTGATTTTTTTTTTACCTAAAAGGCCATGGCAAGTGAGTGACAGTGCAGCCATCTAGTGGCTTAATTTTACATTTCAGAAGAAACTCAAGGATTTTCCTAGAGTTTGTTTTCCAGTAGGTGGCAGCAAACATTGGATCAAATGCTGGCTACTTGGCAAAACAGCAAAAATGTGGGCACTGCAGGATTAAAATTCCTTTTAAACTTATTCTTCCAATCTAGCTTCAGTTGTCAAAAAAGTATCAAAGTCAAGCTCAAACATTATATGGCATAACATGTCGATACTAGGTCTAAAAGACACTTAATATTCTGTAATAACACTGTAAATGATTTGACATGACTTGATTCGGATGTTTATTGATCTGAATCATCAGATTTAAGCTGAATAATGATACTATTGTTTTGCTATAGCTGCTTAACTGCAGAATATGGATTTTAATTCAATTCAAGCGTGTTTGTATAGCGCTTTTCACAATAATTGTTGTTTCAAAGCAGCATTACAAAAGGTGCACATTATTGTATTACAATCAAAATCAGAAAAGTTAAAGTTATTGGTTACCATAACTTTATAAGTTGCTAATAAATTATAACTAACTAGTAAATAATAGCTTTTAACAGTTAAAGTTATTATAAGCATAGTTAACCTGCAGTTATATGGTAAATAGGTTATGTCATTGTGTACATGTTCAATGAAGTGTATTTGTGTATCAAGTGTATGTGTTGTCCTTGAAGTCTTTGATTTTTAAGATTTGCATCATTCTATTATTTCCTGGTTTCTATAATCTTAAACTCTACTGTATAAAGTGCTGTAAAATAAAAGTGACTGAACATCTAAAACAAGCAAAAGTCCTTGATTACTGATGGCACTGTGATGACACCATCTTCAGGGGCATATTTGTCACTCATGGTTTAATAATTCCTCAACCATAAAATCCGATGATAATTATAGGTGGTTTATCAAGATAGTCATATTGGTCTGATCATGTGATAACAACATGGGTGCCTCCACAAAAGAGAACCACATTTATGTGGGATAAAAAACTTTTTCCCATATTTTATGCGAATACATGCCATTTCACACTCATTTATTCCCCTGGGGAAAAATCTGAGGAAATTAGTAACGCACCTATAATCTAGTCTGCTGAAAATTAAGCTCAGCTTTGAATGGACAAGGCTGAAAGGGAAATCGTATACAAAGGCAGCAAAGAGGCCATGTGTGTAACCTACCATGAAGCACCAGGACTCTGAAAGGGACTCGCAGTAATTTGATAGGAGAGTTGACTCGCTGACAGCCAATGGTGAGTTTGTACACGTATTTTACTGCCTGACCCCGGAAACTGGGCGGACCGTCAGTGGGCACAACCTCGCTGTAGGAATCTGAAAGAGGGGGAAAACATTATTTGATGAAAATCTCAGTTTGTTATGCATGTGTGGTTGTCTGCTGTAGCTCAGAATGGCATTAGACAAAAACTGACTGAATAGCTGACTTTTGGCTCTATACCTGTTTTTAGTGTAATATCAACTTTATCTGGGTCATGAGGAAAATCGATGTTGAATAAAGACCTCACTTAGAATAACTGATGTTGTGAAAGTGTGAACAACATCATAAAAATGAGTGAAAAGCGATTGCATCTGTGTGTGGTTTACATTCAGTTTCTTACATGTCTTGCTCTCTCCAGGGTCCAAGCGAAGGTCACAGAATAAAATCTTCGGTGGTGTGTCCAGGACACACTGCCCTCGTTCACCTGAATCGATGAAAAACAACAACAACTAAGAAATTATGAAATCTCTCCTCATGACCATGATCTAAATCCCTTTCCAAAATCAAGAGGTTTCTCGTAAATAAAGAGATTACAGAAAGCTTGAAAAAAATAAAATAAAGCTAAAACAGCTCTGATTGTCGTCTAATCCTCAACACAAGCAAACTTTCTCACAGACTCACTGTATTTGGCTTATACTGTGATATGAAAGGCACAATTCAACAACAACAACAACATATAGGGAGACAAGTTGACAAATTCCCAACACATGATGCAAACAGGAAGTCTGTGACCACTTTAAATAATCACAATATTTGACTTTCACATGATTTTTTTTAGCAGAAGTCATTGACTGGAGGTTTATATCAGAGTTAATGAGTGTTTTGGAAACCTGTGGACTCTAACAATAAACTGAGGACTTATGACACAAAACAATCAACCTTTGCTAGAAACATTACAACATTAATTTATAACCTTTAACCCACAGCCCTGTCAAATAGTCCTGAGCACATTAAGAACAGAATGAGTCAAAATTCTTGCCACATGATGACATATGGTATATAGAATATTAATAACTCTGGTATCTCTGAAAAATCTGTTTTCCCAATTGAATTGCATGCAAAAGTTCAATTTAATTAATCTTTATTTCTATAGCGCTTTTACAATGTAGATTGTGTCAAAACAGCATGACATACAGTAGATGAAGTTCCAGTGAACTGAAATTGCTTCAGTCCAGTTTTCACAGGTGAAGTTCAGTTTAGTTCAGTTCAGTGTAATAATGTAAATGTCACTGCTGAAAGCCCAAACACTGAAGAGCAAATCTAACAATGCGGAGCAATATTACTTCTTTATGTTTATAGGTTGCATTGCCCAAGATAAGCACCAGTAGCATTCTGATGAACAATACAAGAAATGCATCTCTCTCTAATGTAAATGAACACTAATCGTCAGGTCACATCAGAGTTTGTACATGCACATACATCATTATGCAACAGGAAGCTCGAGCTCAGGGCCGTTTCCCAAAGCTGTGGATTAACGATAATAATGTTGAAAACGTTACGTTCATTTCATAAGACTTCAATGTATCACCAGGAGAAAAATACCATTGACTTGGATTTTGGAAATCACCAAGATTTCACCAAGGCTACTATAAGTTAGTCTTTACTGATAAGTTTATTTTTCACCTCTGCTTGGTATCAGCACAGTGTCACTCTCGGCTTGCACATCCTGCTTGGTGCCCTGAGTGGGTAGAGCCACGCGACTCTCACTGGCATGAAACTGGCAGTGGATCTGAGCACTGGACCATGCCAACATCTCACTGTGAAAGATTGACAAATTCATTCAAAATGGACAACACATTGAACTGAAGGCAAGGCAATACCAAAACCAAGGCAATAAACAAAAAGAAGCCTTACAATTCAATTATTATGGTGTTCATTACCTGCTAGCAGATGTAGACAGATGTGACATGGGGTTTGTGAAGGTAACGAGACATTCTAAAACCTCTCCGGCCAAAAACACTGGCCCTCGTGCCATAGATGCCACCACCTCAATCATCTAAGGTAAACAGAGAGGGAAAAGATGGTACACTTGGTAAATGCAATTTGTGTACATGTGTTTTTAATGGGGGTTTCCCAAAATACGAGACCTGATATGACCAGCAAACTAGCATAGGCCGGTTTAAGATGTTGTTATCAAAGGTAACGTAAACAGTCTATAATTCAACAGATAAACTCTGAAGATGAGCTTAGTTTTAGAGGTTTACATTTGAACTTTTTGTCTTCATAGATGTGGCTATGCATAAAAGAACATAAATCGCATAATTACTCTGGCATTGGTAGAGACATTCAGACAAAGATAGACTGTAAACATAGATCAGCTCATTTCTGCATTTAAAGAGCTGGCGTCGCGGAGCTATGCGTGTTTACTACATTAGCAGGAACTCCTAACCTTTTGTTTACTTTACAATAACGTTACCTCGAAAGTGTTTACAGCGACGGACAAACTAATTCTTCCCTTCGGTTTTCTATGTCGTGTTTCTGATTAAAGAAATTAAAAGAAACCGGCGACAATCCATCAACTTGAAAACAAAACAACCGGAGACGGATTTCTCTGGGTCATTATGTGGTTTCCCTGAGTTTTTTTCTCAAACGTTGTTGCTATATTTTAAAAACGGAAAATGAAACGTTGCCACAACATGGCAGTTGCTTTTATAAAAATCATTGTTATGCATATCGTTTTGTATTAGTTAGTACAACATAACTTAAAGAAAATATAAGAAGTCATCGTTTTTAATAAACTCCGGTATAGCGATGTTCATTCGATGAATCAAATCTAACGAGTCGATTCATTTCTACGAATCAGTTGAACAGGTTCACTGTCTAAATGAATTGTTCACCGGTTACAAAAAGTACCAGACAAGCACCCTTTTATTTGTTAAGGACTATAAACTAATGTTCCATGTTTTTAATATGTCGTTGTTAAAACAAATGTTGTTGTTGTTGTTGTTGTTGTTGTTGTTGTTGTTGTTGTTGTTGTTGTTTTAATAACATGATATGATTGTATTAGCAAAATCGCGTCTGGAAGAAGCTGGAACTTATGCATTAAATTACATTATACAAGCTTATTAAAAAGATTACACTATTAGTAATATTGCAACGTTTTGGACTCAGATTCCTGGAAACGAGCTGTTCAAAAGAACCGATTCGCAGAAATGAGTTCAGACGATTTGCCATTCGTGGCATATGTGACGTAAGGTCCGATCTAAAATCACAGCGGGGGTGTTACGTTTTTCTCACAACAAAGCTGTTAATGAACACGTAATATTTATAAGTTTAAATAGTGAAGTAAATGTTGTATGAGACACAACAGACAACGAATAATATTTGTGTTTTTGTGGAAAACACTGAGATGACGGCTCTCTATTTAACATGGCTCCCCCAAGTGTGTTCTAAGTGGTTTAATCCATCAGAAGGCCCTACTGTACTGGAAATTGATCCTTGGCTTTGAACAATTCATCAGTACGAGATCGTGATGTGCAGGTTTGCATTAGAATACGTGCTTTGTACTTAAGGAAACTTCTGAATGCTGTTTAAATGCTTGCGTCTCTACAGCTTAGCATTTTCGCTTCACTTCTGAATTTTTTCGCAAGATCCAACCGCAATAAGGTGGAAGAGCAGCCGCAGGAGCACCGGATGATGATGGATCTGTTAACATAAAGACATGCAGGCGAGAGTCAAAACAAGTGCAGCCCGTCACTGACACACACACAGACACTGCCGCTAGAGATACAAGGGCAGGTAAGAGAGATCTACATCTGATCATAACAGTGAGAATGATACTAATTATGTATGGAAAATCTAAAAAGTAAACTGAACAACTAACTTGCTGAAGCCTGTGGTGGTGCTATATTTTCCTAAATAGGTCAAAAATAAGATTTCACTTTTTAAAATTCAAATTAGAGTCAAAGCATAGTATGGAGAAAAAAGATAAATGTTTGGCTTTAATTCTGTCTCAGAATGCAGGCCTACTACATTATATAAAACTAGTTTTGTGACTGAGTTTGGGATGTTTGCAACCCTGGTCAAAGTTAAGGGACAAATTCAGTGTAAAACATACTTTTCTAAATTACAGAATTAAATAGACAAAATAAATTGTTAATTATAAAGGTTTGTAGTTTAAAACTACACAGGTGTTAAAGGTTAAAACTACAAAATCTCTTATTTTGTAAATAAAAACATTTAAACAAACCAGTGAAATACATTTGAATGGGATTTTAAAAATACAAAAGTATGTAATCTGAGTAATAGTAACAAAAAGTTGAGTGTAATATTTCTTGTGTGTCACAGTTGTGATTTTTTTTTTCTATTTGTATTTTGGGGAAGGGGAATGGGGATAATGGTTAATAATTACTATAAAATTAACATCAAAATGATATTAATTAATAATATATATATATATATATATATATTAGTTATTGTTTTCATAATTAAAATGGCTAACTATTGTTATTTTATAGTAAAACTAAATTGGATGTAATTGTAGAAAATAATTGTAATTGTTTATTGCAGGCGAGATAGGCAAGTCAAGCTGTGGGAAAGACTCTGGGTGTACAGATGTGCTATTTATATTAAGGTCAGGTGATTGTACTTTATATACAGAAATAAATGATTTTTTAAGTTTGCCAAGAGTGATGCGAAATGAAGGAAAAAGCATGGTACTGTTAGTTAATTAAAAGGAAAAGCATCAGGTTACATCTACACAGCTCGCGGTTATAACAGACTGAACTCTGTCACTCCATCACCCTGGTTACAGGTGAACTTTATGTAGATTTATCTGCGTGAAGATCAGACATGTGATCTTAACTCCTACTTGCATAACCCAGTAGGTAAAATGCTGTGACTTAAAACAATAAGCAATCCGGAGTAACACCCTTTTTATTTGGGCTTTTTTGACAGGAGTCCATTTTTTGTGCTGTTTTGGACTGGTGATCAGAGGTCTTGGAAATATGGATTTAAATGACAGCAAGTCTCTGGCCGAGCTGATGAGCCGGTATGCGTCTTCAGAAACCGGATTTGGTGTCCCCAAGGATGGCTGGCGAATATGTCTGGCGCACGAGTTCAAAGAGAAGCGCAAACCATTTCAAGCCAAAGATGTTTCATTGTCTAACATGCTCGAGCATGTTTTTTTAGGTGTCAGGTATGTTTAACAAGATGTGCTGCAACTCAACAGAGGATCCTCCGATTCATTCATGTTTTTCCATGCTGCATCAACAGTCAGCAAAGGTTACTTAGAGAACTTGGAGAAAAATAGAGAAATCGTGCATGCCAGAAGCTGTTTTTGTATGGAAAAAGTGTTTGCCCCCCCCCCCCCCCCGTTAAAATGTAACATTACTTTTTAAAATATATGACAAATTTAAGAAACCACTTCAAACTCCAAAAGAATTTTAAAATCTGTTTCTCTGAATGCAATATTTCAGATTTTTTGTTAAAATACTAAAAAGGTGTCATGTATTCAGACATGTTAGTATTAATTTTTAGAAAACAATACCATATTGATATTAGGCGGAATATTCCTGCTTTTCAATCACAACATATAAACCCTTTAGTTATTCTGATTAAAGATGTTCTAAATGATGGATAGATAGATGGATAGATAGATAGATCAAAACAGGAACACAATGTTTGCGGTTCTATCTCAACCATGGAAGGATATCTTTTCATTCGCTTCTGCTAAACCATTTTCCAGTAGGTTCTATTTCATCAACTAGTGTTTTATGATTACTAATAACATCTTCAGCTCCTTGTGTTTCTCGCTCTTCACATACTAGTTAAACCTGAAGTCTGGTTCAGCTGGATCAGTTGTGAGATTTTCTGGTGTAGTCAAGTAACAAGAAGTCTTACTGCAAGTGCATTTACCTCAGTCAGGTGTGGTTGTGTTTCCTTTCTAACTAGTTAAACTGTTACATCGTAACTAATAAATTTCCTCTCTTTTTTGACCTTTGGACATTGCTGCAATAACTAAGCAGCTCTTGATCACCATTGGCCTGAGCTTATATACTGGATTTTCATTCATTCATTCATTTTCTCTTCGGCTTAGTCCCTTTATTAATCTGGGGTCGCCACAGCGGAATGAACCGCCAACTTATCCAGCATATGTTTTACGCAGCGGATGCCCTTCCAGCTGCAACTTCCAGCTGGGAAATATACTGGATTTTATTGTAATTATTGGAAACTACAATTTTCTTTCCTGCAACATCAAGCTATTGCTGGATGGAAATTTTCCATTATGGCTTGTTAATCCATGACATTATCAGTCAATATTGGCCCTGTGTGGTGTTTTTTTTCTTCACGTTAATGATTGACAGAAAACTGCCATGAGTATTATAAGTATATATATTGTCTGTTCTCGTTTACAAAAACAGTGCTGTGATGTGAATGCTGTATTTACAGTATGTTGCTCAACCTTCACCTGCTTGAGTAATTGATCGCAGCTCATTCTAGCATGACTCAATCTAAGCCATGACTGATTTCCACAATAATCATATTCATATCATATAGTCATATTCAGTTAGAAATTAAAATCCTTCTTTGTTGGTGAACATTGTATATTTATCTTTTTATAATTTTTTAACTCGTCAAGTGAGCAACTGAATGGAAACATGTCAGCAACAAAGAAAACCATCAAACAAATGAGGATTTAAAAAAAAAAATTATATTAAAAAAAGAAATTCAGACAGATGTGAGATATAAGATTTGTCCTATTGTTGCAGTGGAAATTTAGATTGGGAGGCCCTAGAAAAAGTGACTTTTTATCCAGAATAAAGACAGTTAACAGCAGCATTTCCAGCCTTTCCCATAATGCCCTTTTATGTTTGTGTGAATCCGGCTGTGTTTCTGTGCGCTCTTGTGCTGAGGGCAACAAGACTGAAAACAGCTGTGTGTGCATTTTAACGGCTAAATGACCCACACAGAAAAGAAAGAATTGAATGGAGTGGTTTTACATCGACTAGAGGGAAGTGGTTAAAGCATTTACTTTACTGGACAAAATGCAAACTACAGTTTATTGTGGGAAAACGTGTCATTTTACTATGCCAAATATACACAGGGAAAAAAGCTTACAAGAAATGAAGTATACACTAGGGCTGCACAATATATCGTTTCAGCATCGATATCGCAATGTGTGAATCTGCAATATTAACGTCGCAAGATCTGCAATGTCAAGTTGGGATTATAATAACCAGCCACCACAGTTCAGAACATGTGATTTGTGGAGATTTGTGCAAAGTTTAACCCTAATATAGTGAAAGGTTTTCATTTGGAAGCATTTCTAAAGACCTGTGAGTGTGTGAGATTTCAAGCGAATTTAAACCAAGAAGTTATAAAGTTGAAGCTTTAACAAAGATTACTTTTATTTATTTATATGTATAAGACTACACAGTGTTATTTTAAATATGACTGAATTTCTGTGCCTCAATACTGTTAGATTCCGGAGAAAAAAATAACACGATTTATTTCATTTGCATCTTTCTTGTAATTTGCTTAATTTGCTTTGTTGTAATATGCTTCTAATTTGCTTACTATATTTTATGCAGATACTGCCCTACAAAATAGTCTCAATCAATCTAAACTTAAGACTTCCAAATAGTGTTAGATAGTGTAATCAGTTATGAATATTTCATTGTTTTGATTTGTAGCCATTGTTCTACACATTTCTCAATATACATGTAATCACAAATGAAACTATTGAAATACCACATATAAAAGATGCTAAGCATCAGTATGATTTAAACATGCCATCAATATGTTTGAATAAAAAAGTAAAGTATAGATTTTGGGTTCATAGTCATGACTAACATTTGTTGAGGAGCTACAAAGACCAATTGACCAAAAAGCCAAAGTGTGACTTAAAGAAGCCAATAAATTGAAAAAAATGGCCTGTAATCCAACTTTATCCATCTAAATTGATATTGATGAAGGGATCGATATCAATTCAAGCCTGTATGGTAGAGAGAAAAATCGGTTTATTGAGTTCCTCCTTGTTTTCTGTGTGTCTGAGCAGGTATCTTAAATGGTGGTACCGAAAGACCCAGGTTGAGAAGAAGGCTCCTTTTATTGATATGTTTCGTGCTGTGCCACTGAGACAGATTTATGGTGAGTTAAAAAGAGCGCAATCGGAGCTCCTGGAATGAACTGCTGTAATGGAGGACATTGTTGTTTTTTTTCAGGTGTTCCTCTTGGTGGCATTGGCGGAGGCAGCATCACTCGTGGATGGAAAGGAGAGTTCTGTCGGTGGCAACTAAATCCTGGAATGTACCACTACAAAACCGTTATTGCTAACCAGGTAATGGACTGCTAGTGATCTGATGAAATGCAGATGAAATCTGTAGTACTACCATTCAAAAGTTATTTAGCACTATATATATCTTACTATATAAGATTGCATTAAACTTATAAACAGCAGCAGAATTCGTAAAAGACATTTGTAGAGTTACAGAAATTTAGTTTTCTAATAAATGTAATAGGAAGAAAATCAAACAATTTTTTAAACTCTAGACATGATGAGATTGTGGCGACACGGTGGCTCAGTGGTTTGCACTGTCGCCTCACAGCAAGAAGGTCGCTGGTTCGAGTCCCGGCTGGGTCAGTTGGCGTTTCTGTGTGGAGTTTGCATGTTCTCCCCGTGTTTGCGTGGGTTTCCTCCGGGTGCTCCGGTTTCCCCCACAGTCCAAAGACATGCGCTATAGGTGAATTGAATAAACTAAATTGGCCGTAGTGTATGTGTGTCCTTGAGTCATTATGAATGCATAACATGCACATAAACTGTTTATTATTTGATTCTCCATAATGATTCTTTATTTCTTCCTAAATTCTCCTTTTGAAAAAATAAAAACTATCGTAAGTACACTGACAAAGTCTTCCAGTTTTGTAGCATCACACTGGCTGACAAATAAATTTGATGAATTAATTGAGTGTTCAATTGAGGCCAACACCCTGACACCCGATTCACTTAGGGCTTCAGCGTCAACGCTTAACGGAGGGCGTGTTTGAAGTTGGGGCTGATGCAATCGTCATAGCAGTGTCAGCCAATGAAATCAGTCCGTAATCGGCTACTGTATGAGCTGAGGTATTTGCATAAAGCGCTCTGATTGGCTGACGCTTCCATTGGCCCAGAAATTCCCAACTTCTGCAGCGAGCAACGCCGCTCAGGTGGCGCCGACGGATCTACAATTCAGTTCGGCAACGCTTGATGTCACCCATTCAAAGTGAATGGGAAGCGTTGACGCTGACGCCCCGTGTGAATGGGATGTTACAATAACCAACAATCTATCTCAATAAATCTCAATCCATCTTAATTTTGTTTATTAACTCTATTTACCAATATGGTTTAATTATCTTCCTTACAATGGCTTAGAGAGCTGCACGATATTGGACAAAACTGACATTGAGATATTTTATTTTTATATGATATATATTGCGACATGAAATATAATTTCACCAGAAAGAATTCATAAATTTAGATACACTGGAATTATATTGTAAGGGAGTGTATCGACAAAAATATATATAATAATCCAATCACAAACATTGAGAAATACAGTAAAGCAACAGTACTGTACAAATAAAATATATAGTGCTTTATGATTTTATGGAAGTCTATATGTCTGTGTGTGTATATATATGTATATGTATATGTGTTGCAATGACTCCACAAATCATCAGTGTTTTAAATGTGGCTCCTGGTCTTCATCGATGTGACTTTTGCGGATTCGCACATTACGATATAGATGCCGAAACAATATATTGTTCAGCCCTAATAGCATTTTTTTTTAATTTTTTTTTTTTAAGTTCTCCCTGTTTTTATAGCTACCTGGTGATGACACTGATCTGGACAGACTGTTGTGCATACATTTAATTTATCAGAAGATGTGATATATTTTTTTTCTTTTTGTATTTATTCATAACTATTTCATTTAGCAACTCAAATCAAAAAGTCTGCTTATATTACCTAAAATGATTAATCTAATAGATTATGTTTCTAGCTGCAATGTTTGTCATGTCATCTGTAATAGTCAGTATTACATTACATTGAGCATGTAATCTTCCAGCACTGATATTATTGGTGTTCAGGTTTCTCCTTCTCCCAGCTAAAGTGTGTTTTAATCTCCTAGTTTACAGTGTGTCTGCGCAGGGATGGTCAGACTGTGTACCAGCAGGTTTTGTCTACAGAGCGACCTTCGACTCTACAGGGCTGGAACTGGGGTTATTGTGGTGAACATGCCTTTTACCATGGCCTTTTCCCACGAGCCTGGACTGTTTACAACCTGCCGGGCCAGAACGTCACTCTAACCTGCAGACAGGTGTCGCCTGTCATCCCTCATGACTACAAGGTGACCAGCCATTTACAATGTGTTTTATTGATTTATTTATGTTTTGTTTCCTTTATTTATATACATTTCTAAAATATAAAAAAAAAAATATTTTATTATTTATTATTTTATGTGTGAGTAAAATATAAATATTTGTTAATTTCTATAGGGGTTTGCTAACATTTCCCTCAAATTCCAAATAAAAATATTTGGCTTTTTTATCCTAATTTATTTATTTATTTATTTATATATATTTTTTATTCAGAAAATGACAGTTTGTCAACATAACAAACGTTTTCATTAGCTGTGAAAGAAAATAAGTATTAAACACTAAATACTGACCACTGTGTTGTTCAGAAATGAATATAAACACATCTAAAAACATATTTTTTTGTTATTTTGTTATTATGTTTGTAAATATTTTTGTAAGTTTTGCTTTGTTTTGTTTGATATTTCTTCCACATTTAAAATAAAATGTCATCATTTAGATTATAAAATGACAATTGGTCAAAAAAAATTGTTAATTTGTTGTTGTTATTTTTTTAATACCACACAATAACAATGTTTTAACTTTAAAAAGCACGTTTTTTGTGGAATAACCCTGATTTTCAATTACAACAAATGAAAGCCTTAAATTTTTTGTCCAAATATTGTTTCTGGGGCAAATGTTCTGAATGACATTATGTCAAACGAAAAAATTTATTAACATTTTTCTCAATCCAATACCTAGTAAATCCAGAGAATTATATTTTAATTCACCAAATTTGCTGTTTTAATATTACTCTGTTTTTGTGTTTCTGTCTCAGGACTCCAGTCTTCCTGTGGCTGTGTTTGTGTGGGACATTGAGAATAAGAATGACTATGCGCTTGACGTTTCCATTATGTTCACCATGGTTAATGGGTCTGGCCAAAAAGATGACAAGAGTGGGGGCCACTGGAACGAACCATTTCACCTTGAGAAAGAGGGAGAATCCGTGTCTGGGGTTTTACTACACCACCAGACCCCTGCAAACCCTTACACACTGTGCATAGCTGCGAGACAGAAGGTAAGGCACCAGTATAAATCTAGAAGAGGCCGGTTTTGCTTGTAGTTAGTACTGTAGATGAAAACAGCTCCTGTGTTATGAGAAGCACAAAGACAAAATTACTCTGCCAAACAGGTTTGACTGTCAGTCACTGAGCTCCTGTTTTTTCTGTGGAAAAAAGAACAATATAAGGGTGACTGTGCTTCACCACTTTGAACTTGGCAAAGAACAGCTAATGTCATATAAAGCAAGAAATATTTTACTGACAAACAAGACTTTAAAAACAACTTAAACCTTAGATTGACTTGGACTTAAAGCTTTCTGACTTTTCTTCTCAAATCAGTTTTATTCAGTATTTTGGAGTTCTGAGATTTGTGAAAATAATTTCACATATGGTCAAATTTCACTAATCTTTACAAACTTTGAACTGTGAGAATGTTTCTCTTCAAAATTGTGACTTAATTATTATTTTTTAATTAGGAGTGTTTAGAAATTTTTTTAAAATCTTTAGATAATTCTCAGAACTGATTTGTTTCCATCTCAAGTTTTGCCACAGTTGCAATTCAGTAAGTCACATGCTTTCAGTTTATTTCTTTCTTCCTCCAAAGTCCAGTTTTTAAATTAAAAATGTTCCGTTTAAAAATACCATGCAATTTCAAGATTATAATTAAGTTGTTTCAAACTTAGACTTCTGATATGCTCTATTTATAAGGTGTGTATTCAGTATTGTTTTATTATTTTTTATATCTCACAATTCTGCGTTTATATCTTGCAATTCAGACACTTTCTCAGGGTTCCCACAGGTCATGGAATTTGTGGAACATCACTGAATTTTAAATGAATAAAAAAATGTTTTTTTCTTTAAAGTTTTATTGTCCAAGTCATGGAGCATCAGGGAGTTTTGTTTGTCATCTTATTCAATTTGTCTTTTTTTATTTTGTAGTTATCAAAAAAACAACCAAAAACTCACCGCACCTTCAAAAATGGTCCAATAGGTGCATAGACCAAAAAAATCCTAAAAAAATTATTTTTGTTTGCCATTGACAATAGTCAACACTTGACCGAAACATTTGCCTCTTTTTTTCAGTAAACTGCTTGTCACTTAATCTCACTTGTGTCTTTTCGGTATTTGATGTTTGAGAGTGTGCAGAGTTTTCTTAAGTCATTTGATTATTTTCCATTTAACAAAATGTAATTTTTCTATACTGTGTTTTTATTGCCTATTTTTAGTGCCATTTTAATATTTTCATTATCAATTAAGTCAAATGCAGTGACCAGGCAGTACTGTCTGTGGCTGTTTTTTTGTCATTTCAGTGCTCAACACAATATCTGGCTGTTTTTCAAATCGTTATAGATAATGGAAATCCAGCATTTTAGCCAGTGAAAATCAGTGAATTGGACATTTGGCCAAGAGTCGGAACCCTGATTTCTTCTTTTATGTTCCACTGAAAATAGAAATGCAGATTAAGAACAACATTAGTTTGTGTAATTGATGACAGAATTGACATTTTTTAGGTAAGTGATACCTTTTTTGTGCTTCCCCTCTTTATTTTAGTCTGGCCAGAATATCAGTCACCAGACTGCGTTCAGTCCAAAGGGAACGTGCAGTGCTGTGTGGAGCGACCTGATGACCGACGGGCGACTCGACTCACCCACAGACTCCAGTCCACCCACAGAGAAGGGTGAAGAAGTGGCAGCAGCTCTGGCCGTCAGCTGCTCCGTGTCTGCTAACAGTCACAACAGTGTGGACTTCAGCTTGGCCTGGGACATGCCTAAAATCACATTTGGCTCCAGAGAGAGAACATATGTCAGGTATGTGGAGAAATGATAAATCCCTTTCTGTCTTGGAGGATGTTTTTTTGTTATTTTATTTTATTTTTTAATTGGCTGTTTTAGGGGTGCATGATATTGGAAAAAACTGACATTGCAATATATATATATATATATATATATATTTTTTTTTTAATCTATTTATTAAACTTTTACAGAAATAGCAGGATAAATTTACAGAAAAATAAAAACAAATATTATTACCAAGCCTCTAGAATTGCCATTTATTGTAAACCTAATTTTTTCCAAATGAATGAAGCTCATTGCATCTCGCAACCAGTTGTCAAAATTTGGAGGAAATCTTTGTTTCCATAGTAAAAGAATGCACTGTTGTGCTAACAGTGTCAATAATGCAAAAGCATTTTTTCTGCTATTTTGTATTGCGGTATGAGTATAATTTCACTAGATGACTTAAGTAACTCTGTTTGGAAACGATTCATAATTTTACTTCGATTGGTATGCTTTTGTAGATTAGTGCACCTGCATAAAATATACAAAATTATCCAAAAATATACAAAATAACCAAATTAATACACAGATGAAAACAGTAGGACAAAGATACAAATAAAACAAACATCACTTTATGGTTTTCAGTGGAGTTTAACAGTATTGAGGTACAGAAATGTAATAATCAAATGTAAAATAACACTTCATAGAGTCTTCATTACATAAATTAACACAATCATTCTTTGTTAAAGTGGCAAACTTTATAATTTCTTGTGGCCAAATGTTTTAAATTCACTTGAAATTTTAATCACAGGCCTTAAAATTTCATCACAATAAAGCAAATCTTTCACACTATTGTATTAGGGTTCAACTTTGCAATGACTCCACAAATCATGTTTTCTTAACTGTGTTTCCTGGTTAATTATAATGCTAACTTCACATTGCAGATCCTGTGATGTGTCTATTGCAGATTTGCACATTGCAATATCGATGCTGAAACGATTTATTGTGCAGCCCTAGGCTGGTCGATGAGAGTGACATTTGAATTTAAAGATTAATTTGTTAATTACTTGAGTTATTAATGATATTGGATGATTATCAATTAAAACAGCAATGATATGTTGTACAGGGGCAATTTGTGATAAATATGACTGTAATGTATGAATATTTGTTATGCATTTGTTTTTGTAAATGATGTTTTTTCAACATTGTCTGGTGACACACATTTCACTCTTTTATCTGCTTTGTCATCTTTTTTTCTTTCTCTTTGTGTGCAGTATGGATCAGGTTACTCTGGTTAGACTAAGGTTTTCTTGTTTCAGTGTGTGTGTAAATTGAGTGTGCTTTTTGATCTTATCATGCAAAAGAATGTTCAACCAAAACCCAAATATGTAAGATCAGCTCAAAGCTGCATTTAGTGGTGCTCTTTAAGGACAAAAAACAAGTGATTTTTAAATCATATATATACTTTTGTTTAAAAAGTTTGGGGTCAGTAAGATATTTTATTCAGTAAATTTGATGTAAAGATTTTTACATTTGTTACAAAAGACAAAAATAAACTATTAAAATGACAAAAATATACAGCAAAATACTAAAGTAAAGGATAAGAGTATTGCTTATGATACAGAGCAGTACGACTGTTTTAACACTGACAGTATTAAATTAATACATATTAATAAATAAGTATTAATGTGTCTTCAATGGCAAATCAGGATATTATAATGATTTCTAAAAGATTGTGTAATGCTTAAGACTGGAGTTATGATGATTAAAAAATAGAACATATTAAAGGAGAAAACTCTATTTTTGCAACTCTTTCTAAAATGTAAATAAATAAAAAGAAATATAATACATATACATGTATATTATTCTTTGTAAAGTTAAAGTGTAAAGTTAAAATACAATATATATATATATATATTTATATGTATGTGTTTTTGTTTTGTGTCGGCAACAATAGCTTGGTGGTCAGTGCGCTGCATTGGTCCCAAGTTCGAATCTCTACTCCCAAACCTTTCCTGATCCATCTCTCTCTCTCTCTCTCTCTCTCTCTCTCTCTCTCTCTCTCTCTCTCTCTCTCTCTCTCTCCCTCTCCCCCAATTTACTTTCTGTCAATATCTATACTGTTCTATTCTAATAAAGGCAAAAATTCCAAAAGTAAATCTTTAAAAAAAATGATTTAAAGGGCACCTATGATGAAAATCATCTTTTGTAAGCTGTTTGGACAGAACTGTGTGTAGGTATAGTGTGTCCACAGTCATATTGGGGTGATATAAAGACAATAAGTCTCTTTTTTTTTAAATTTCCTGATGTTAAAATAGGATCCAAATCCCTCCCATTTTGAGGCCGACCGCAACTTGAAGTAGGAGTACGGTTTCCCCGCCCACCGAATTAATTGACAGCCGCGTATTAACATGTCTCCGTAGTAACGCGTATAATCATATCAACAAGACAGGACGTGCGCAAAGCAACCGGGATTAAAACATTTTTTCAGCTCGCTAGGATCATCAGTCATCATCAAATGTGATCAAGAATGAGTTTTACAAATTTAAAACGTTTTTAAAATAGTGCATGTTTGTAATAAAGATAGTAAAATTGCTACGTAATTCATCACCATAGCCGCATACTGTCGATACAATTATGAAAGAAGAGTCTTCAATCCCGGTTTGTGGACTTAAATCAGGTTTATTTTGTACATTAACATAATGATGTCCATACAGCAGTGGATATTTACTTGTACCCTGTCACATTTGCCCTGCAAAAACAGTGCAAAGCTACTGTGTGTGCACGCGAGCGAACTTTATAACGTCATTGTGTGTGACTCATTGCCTCAGAAAGGCTTAAATTAGCTCCACAACAAATTTATCAAATAACCGTTGTGAAAGTTCTTACTGTAGTAAGGGAGATCTGCTTCATTCTTGTCTATCACTGAGCTGTTTGTCTACACCAGGGGTGTCCAAACTCGGTCCTGGAGGGCCGGTGTCCCGCATATTTTAGTTCCAACCCCAATTAAACACAACTGAACCAGCTAATCAAGCTCTCTCTAGGTATACTAGAACTTTCCAGGAAGGTGTGTTGAAGGAAGTTGGAGCTAAACTATGCAGGACATGAAGTGGATTTTTAACTTTTTAAAGTGTGAAGTTAATCTATATAATCAAATTGTATGTGTATAATCTGCTTGTAAACTTATATACCATATGTAGAGTTAGAAAGGAAAGGAGCCTGAATAAACAACTAGAGTTAGAAAGGAAAGATGGCCTGAATAAACAACTAAGGTGTCTCAAGGGGGGCATGAGGAAAGGAGCCTGAATAAACAACTAAGGTGTCACAAGGGGGGGCATGAGAAAAGAAAAGACCACCTCAACAGTTAAGTATAGATGGACAAGATATATAGTAGAAAGGTCAGTTCAGGGGGGTTGAAACTATGACAAATGTAGAACAATGGGAAAAACAGCAGCAAAAGAGTATATAAGCAGACCAGAGCATCAGTGAGGCAGAATTTTCAGGCAGAGATGCTGCTGGGGGTCTCCTGAAAAATCTCCTTTGTTGTCGACAAAAAAGAACTCTTCTGAAATCAAAACCATCAGACTTGGCTGATTATTGACAAAAGAAAAGACTACCACAGACACTGGCCCTCCAGGACCAAGTTTGGACACCCCTGGTCTACATGAAGGCTATGGCTGTGATACGCATGTGGGAACGGTGGGCGGGGAGAACCAGCTTATTAACATTAAAGGCACAGGCAACAAAAACAGCTACAATGTCCAAACAGCTGACATTTCCCAGATTTAAAAAGTTATAATAAATAATCTGATGTTTTGATTATTTTGAGCTGAAACTTTACAGACACATTCTGGAGATACAAAACATTTATATCAAATCTTGAAAAATGGTTAAAATTAGTGCCCTTTAAATTTATTAATGTTTTCTGACATAAATGGCTTGTGAAACGTGGTTAAAGTAGCTAATTGCTTAAAAAAGGACAAACACATTGCTGTGCTTCATCCATGATTCATGTTTTAATAGGAAACAGCACTTTTAAGGTTTCGAAAGATTTGTTTAAAAGGCTGCGTTAGAAACGTATTATTTACAAGTTCCAGGAAAGGAAGGGATTCATCATAGCTAATAGAGTGAGGAAAATACTGAAGGGCCACAATCTGTGCTCCTTACAGATTCATAGAAGAGCAGCAATGATCATTTATTTAATCTCAGAGAATCCAGGAGTCAATGGTGCATAAATTCTACAAATTACAAAAAAGGTCATTATTTTTGTTTGCATTACAATAATGAGAGTGTGACTTTATTGCATTACATTAATGCGAATTTGGGGAAACGGGCTTAATTGTTGTATGAAGGTCTTAATGGTAATAGTAATGTCCTTTTTTGTGTCTATGCAATATATAACTGATGCTTTGAAACAATAACAGTGTGTGTTTATGGTGTTTGTTCCAGGAGATACACACGGTATTACGGTACCAAAGGAGACGCGGCACCGTCTCTGTCCCACTACGCGCTCACACACTACAGTAAATGGGAGGAAAGCATTGAAGAGTGGCAGAGGCCGATTCTGCAGGACAGGTGAAACGAAGTACTATTTCTCTATAACAGATGTCAATTTAATGTTAGATCTGTGTAGAAATTGATTCTGAGATTGTAAGAATGATCGCTATTCTCTCTTAAATCGATTGTGAGCTTAGTTTGTTTGCAACAGATGGCGCTCTAGGCTAGTTTTTATCCGTACTCTTAAACGCTCAGAAGTAAAAGTGCATGTGCGTTCTGATGAGTCATGTAAGCTGGCTTTTGTGTCAGGAGCCTAATGTAAACAGCTCACAATGCACACTCTTGTAATTTAAAAAAATAAACACACTCTCGCAAACCTTTCCTAAACTTAATTATTGATCATTTAAGGTTAAAGTGGTATTTATGAGGAATTGGATGCAAGCGGAGTACGGCTGTTTGTAAAGCATAAAAGATTAAGCTCAGTTGGTGCCAATAGTCTAGTGGTTAGTTCGTCGACACATAGCCCTGAGGTGCTCACGGTGACCCGAGATTAAGTCCCGGCTCGAGGTCCTTTTGTGATCCTATACTGTACTGTCCTATAAAAATAAAGGCTAAAAACCCCTAAAAATTATGAAAAAACTAAGCTTAGATTTGACTCAAGATAGAATAGTGATGCATTTCGACAATCTCAGGATCCATGCAGAATTGTTTTCCTCACAGCTCTACACAAAGTGTCCTACCAGTCCATCAGATTGCCTACGATTTATTTGTGTGTCATTTTTCGTCCCTCACAAAAGACTGTAAGTGAGCAGTCATGCTTCCGGTAAATTAATTTGACTGCTTATTTAAATGAACAGGATAGTCATAGATGCGTCCGTTGTGCTTCGACAAGAGCAGCCCTTATATGCCATTTCTCAGCAGTCTCCTTCATAATGTTGAGTGCACTGCATACAGAGTAAATATTGTGTGCTTTGAGCGATATTGCCACAAGTCACAAGCACCATGATAATTCTAGTTATACACCTTCGTTTTGTTTTACCATAATGCAGCTATTGTTTTTGATAACTCTGCTGATTCAATTTTGGTGTTTTGCCAATTTGTGATTAACAAAATTGGCTGTTTTCCATGCATTGTTTTGTCCATTTCATGTTTTTTTTTTTGGCTAATATTTTTATATGTGTATGGATGTGTGTATATATAATTTTGGGGATTTAAATGAGTCAGTGGCGTTGTAAAGATGCAATATATTACAATCAACTTCTTTCGTAATAGCTGAAAGTGTCATTCCTTTGGCCTTCATCTGGTCATTCTGCTGTTGGAGGGTTTCGGTCATTTTAGGAAGCTTCACCATCTTGCAAAGTCTATGAACAGAATGTTTGATTGCCAGTTAAATTGGGTCTATCAAATAAGTAAGGAAATTACCAGCATATGCCAACAATATGCCATCAGGTTTTTTTTATATTTCAGTTATAGGTATAGATCATCCAAAAATAAAAATAAAACCTTCTTTAATGTCCCAATAAAGTCACATACATCTTAATGACCTGAGGGTGAGTAAATTAACTGTAAATTTCCATTTTTAGATGAGCTATTCACAATAAGCAGTGCTTGAATTGAGGGGGGATGCAGGGGGATGGCATCCCCCTTATGGAAAAAAATGACAAAAAGCATCCCCTTTGTAAAACTACCATCCCCCCTTACCATCCTCTTAGATTAACAACAGTGTGTGTAATGTAAAACTTGTCATACAAATTAAATGTTAAAATTCTTTTATAAACTTGACTTATAAACAACGACGATTGACCAATCAGAACTCAGTATTGTAATAAGGCGCCATTTCGCGCAATTTTCCAAATGTCTAAGAGAAGTTCAGACAACTTTTTGTATTCTTTAAAAAGAAGAGAACAGAAGGAATGATATTTAGTTGTTTAATATTATATATGTATGCTGTACCTGCCGTGCATAACTGCATTTCAGAACAGTTTAGGCGGCTTGACGCGAGTGTAACTTAAGCTGTTCTATATTCACTGTAAAACACAGTTAACAGGGCTTGCTAAGATTTACTTTAGCGACCCAAGTTTTGCTGTTAATATCTAAGTTACAGCAGATTCTAGGTTCCCTGTTTCTAAAATGAACCGTTATTATTATCCCTAAAATCAGAACGCAAATGATGTGATGCATTTTTAGAATCACTGTTGTCCAAATGTTGCTCCGTTTTCTCAAAAATGCTTCCAAACAGCTCAGCCACTGTACATCTCCATACCATGTTTTGTTTATCAATGAATCTTGAGCTTTGATATGAGACAGTGATTCAGTCATCCATTTAGAAAGACATTTGTGAATGAATCAGCTGTTCGAACAACTCAATTAAATGAATCATTCAGTGAAAAAGACAGAGACTTGACTCCACTTACTGGCGGTTTTAGTTTCAAATCTCATGACATTTTTTATTAATTTCATTGCATTCATGCCACCTCTTTCGCCTTGTTAAACAGTCAATTTATAAATAAACAGTAAATTTACCTAAATGCTAACTTAGTTTTTTTTCTTTGCCATCTTTTTTGTGTCAAGAGGAATTTTGTTGATTTAATCTGATTGTAAGATATTCTTCCTGAAATTATTTCAGTTTAAATAAAAAAAGCTCATGTAGCTGGACCACATAAGGTAAACAAAGTGTTGTAAATAAAAAGGTAAATTTATATTTAGTCAAACAGTTGCAAAGACTTACATTGTCAATTAAGTAATTGTCCCTTTTAATTTCATGATTTTCTTAAAAATGACATGCTTAAGATTGTTAATAGTTGGTGGTTATTTAAAAAAGCATTTTCTCAAATTAAAAATGTATTTAGACCTACAGTTGAAATCAGAATTATTAAACCCCCTTAGAATTTTTTTTTCTTTTTTTAAATATTTCCCAAATGATGTTTAACAGAGAAAAGAAATTTTCACAGTATGTCTGATAATATTGTTTCTTCTGGAGAAAGTCTTATTTGTTTTATTTGGGCTAGAATAAAAGCAGTTTTTAATTTTTTAAAAACCATTTTAAGGTCAAAATTATTAGCCCCTTTAAGCTATATATTTTTTTTCGATAGTCTACAGAACAAACCATCGTTATACAATAACTTGCCTAATTACCCTATCCTGCCTAGTTAACCTATTAGTTAAACCTTTAAATGTCACTTTCAGCTGTATAGAAGTGTCTTGAAAAATATCTAGTAAAAAATTATTTACTGTCATCATGGCAAAGATAAAATAAATCAGTTATTAGAAATAAGTTATTAAAACTATTATGTTTAGAAATGTGTTGAAAAAATCTCCTCTCCGTTAAACAGAAATTGGAGGAAAAAATAAACAGGGGGGCTAATAATTCAGGGGTGTTAATAATTTTGACTTCAACTGTATTTTGTTTTCATTGTGTGTGTGTGTGTAGCTACAGGACCCCCCATACCACATATCCCCCTTGAATTTTTTTTACAATTCGACCACTGACAATAAGTAATATTATCCCACAGAATACATTTTGTTCATGAAATGTTTTCCTTTACTCCTGTTAGAATAACTTTTAAAGGTTAAGTTTAAAAGTAAAAAAGGATATTGTACACTGTAGAAAATGCTGGGTTCCACATGAAGAAATTAAGTTAACTTATTAGTTTTTGCCAATTTAAGTGGATTGAGCATACATAAAACAATTAAGTTGTCCAAAAAACCTCAAGAATTTTGTTGTTTCAGCTTATTTTATATGACGAGTTTGAAACAGCAAATGTAATTTTTTGAGTGTAGGTTGTTCTCTAATATTGATTTCCTCTATATTACAAAAGCCACAATAAATAGCCTGTAGAGCAAACTTGCAAGTAAATATAGAGGAGATTAATAAGATCAAGTTCACAGGTGTACTCGGATCAGTGAGAGATGCACTTTGAAATGAAGTATATTTAAAAATGCAACATTGTCAAAAATTAAGGTCTGAAGATGCTCTTAAACCATGTGTTGTTGTAGGTTTCTTCCAGCGTGGTATAAATCTGCTCTGTTTAATGAGCTCTACTTTGTTGTGGATGGTGGAACTGTATGGGTGGAGCTTCCGGAAGATGCTGATATCAGCGGTGGGCTTCGTCCTGAGGATGGAGGGCTTCCAGCACAGCCTAAAGTTGTCAAAGAATTTGGCCGTTTTGCTTACCTAGAGGGTAAGAGAGTAGGGATGTGAGATTTCACATTGCCTTATTATGCTTATTATTATTATCCTTATTATCTGAATGCAGGGAGAAATGTGAAATAACAGCATGGTGAAAATGTTGTAGGCTCAAAAGTACAATGTTTATGTTTTGGATTTAATTTATCAGTATTTTATGTTGGGCCTGGAATAATTAGTTTAAAAAGTATTTTATATTTTATTACTTTTTATTTTATATTGCTACATTCTTAACCAAACATTTGAAGTTCTACATAAAGCAAGAAAAAGAATCATATGTGAATGAGTACATATTTGAGCATGTACTTTAAAATGTCAAGAATAAATACTCCTTTCAATGTGGTCCATATTAACTAATTGAATATATCGTTATATTTATATAATTCACATTAAGCTTGAAGTACAGTTACTTAAACAGTTACTTTGACTACTCTGTTAATTGTCAAAACAACACTTTTAATTTTGATTAGAGATTTTTTTTATCTTTTTAAAATACATTTTATTTCACCTTTATTTCAAATATCAAAAACTTGTATTTCATTGTTTAAGTTTTATTTGACACTGGTTTTTGTCAGACAAATTTAGATCTCAGTTCGGTGTTCATTTAAATGTGCTTCTAAATAATAATAATAAAAAAAGAAGTAATACATTCTCTGCCTCTCACTGATCTCAGGTCAGGAGTACAGGATGTATAACACATATGATGTCCATTTCTATGCTTCATTCGCTCTCATCATGCTCTGGCCAAAGCTGGCTCTGAGTCTGCAGTATGATATAGGTGAGCTTGAGCTTTATTATTTAATTTTTAATAGTCTTATAATACATTTTGTATTTGTTTGTGTAATTAAACTGATCTTTTTTTTCCAGCTGGCAGTGTTGTTCAGCATGACCCCACAGAGAGGCTGAATCTAATGAATGGCAGATATTCGCCAGTCAAGACTCGAGGTGTTGTACCGCACGACATCGGAGACCCGGGTGAGTTGGGCATAATACCATACCATCAATTCACGCATGTTGCAGAAATTTGAAAGTGTGTTTTTTGTAAATCTGATCACAAGTGGACCACACTAAGAACAGGTATTAAAAGGTGTGTGAAATGTTTGAGCTTGTCCACTTTATTCTACTTCCAGAGGTAGTCAAAAACACATTTGACCCAACTGCTTTTGTAGTGTAATTGCCGGTTTGGGTGTAATGAGTTGCAAAGTAATTTGTTACTGTAATTAACTTTAAAAAAGTAAGGGATTACTTTTCATTTTTTGATAGTTTAATTATAGTTATTTATAATCTACTTGCCTTCTAATCCTCCACTTGTTCCAAACCTGTTTTAGTTTCTGTCTTTAGTTGAACACTGAAGAAGATATTTTTATGAATGCTAAAAACCTGTAACCATTGACTTCCATAGTATTTGTTTGTCCTACTATGGAAGTCATTGGTCAAATATTTTCAGCTTTCTTCAAAATATCATCTTCTGTGTTTAACAGAAGAACGAAACTCTTAAAAGTTCGAAACCACTCGAGGAAGAGTAAATAGTTCACCCTGAAATTAAACTTTGCTGACTATCCCTTTAATTACTGTACAAAAATTCAACAGTTCTGTATAAATCAATTCAGAGAAGCAGTTGTTTTTTTGTTGTTGTAGTTATTCAAATATATTTTTCAGAATAAATCATTTTTTCAGCTGTAGGAGGTTACATTTATAAATACATTTTAAGAAACTATTATATGTTTAATTAATTAATCAATTAATATAGAAATTTGTTAAGGTCAGAGAAGCAGAGTCAATTTATGTATTTATTTTTGTCAGAATAAAATGATGTCATTAATTTGAAATGTTTTGATTAATTTTATCATGTTTAAAAAAAATGTAAGTCTAAATAAAAACAAACACATTTTTCAAATTTGACTCAAATGTAAAGTTTAATTTCTATTATCTATGCATTGAGATATATACATTTTTTATGCATGATTTATTGAATCAAGTAATTAAATCACTCATTGATTAATTCAGTTACTTTTCAGGAAAAGTCATTAAAATCAATTTTTTTTAATACAATTTTATTTATGTAATTAGTAACTATTAATTAACCACTTCTTTGAAGCAACTTACCCAAAACTGTGTAAATGCTATATTATATTGATATTGTAGTGTGGTTGAATGCGCTCAAATATGCCAGTAAAGACATCTCATCTGTCCCTACTGACCTAATACTATTTATTATGGGATGTGTGCTATGCTATACAGAAATTAAACTTTACCTTTTTTCCTTGTGTTATTTAACATAACGCTAGATTTGAATGATCTCGTTAGGGCAATGTTCATTGTTCAAAACCTCCTCTTTGATTTGCAACAGACGATGAGCCATGGGTTCGTGTCAACGCTTATTTGATCCACGACACGGCTGACTGGAAGGACCTGAACCTGAAGTTTGTGCTGCAGGTGTACAGGGACTATCATCTGACCCAGGACCAGCAGTATCTGAAGGACATGTGGCCCGTGTGCCAGGTGGAGATTTTTGTAGAGCTTTTATATGTGAAAGTGGAGAGATGTGTCAAGTGTTTGATTCAAATATCTCCTCTCATATTCTGGCTCATTCAGACCGTGATGGAAAACGAGTTGAAGTTTGATAAGGACGGCGATGGGCTGATAGAAAACTCTGGATATGCAGACCAGACTTATGATGGATGGAAGGTGACAGGACCCAGGTTGGAGCCTTTCATTTCAGTTTCTTTCTTTCTTTCTTCCGTTTTTTTTTTTCTTTGATGGTTTTTTTTCATCCTTTTTTCTGTCTTTTTTTCCTTTCTTTCTTTCATTTTTCATTCTTTTTCTTTCTTTTTTCTTATTTTCCTTTTTTCTATTTCTTTTTTTATCTTTCTTTCTTTTCTTGTTTGTTGTTTTTCTTGTTCTTTCTTTCTTTACTTTTGTTCTTTTTTTCTTGTTCTTTCTTTCTTTTACTTGTTTGTTCTTTTTTCTTGTTCTTTCTTTTTTTCTTTTTGTTCTGTCTTTCTTTTTTACTTTCTTTTTCTTGTTTGTTGTTTTTCTTGTTCTTTCTTTCTCTTTTTTGTTTGTGTTCTCTTTTTGTTCTTGTTTTCTTTCTTTCTTTCTTGTTTATTTCTTTCCTTCTTTTTGGCAGATGGAAAAGCTCCAATTGGGCCTTATTTTTTATTTATTTATTTAATATTGGTTGGTTTTTTTATTTAATTTCATTCATTCATTTTCTTTCGGTTTAGTCATTTATTTATCAGGAGTCGCCACAGCGGAATGAACTGCCTACAGTATTTAATTTTTTATACCATTTTATTTTCTTATTTTTTTTATTTTCCAAATCATACATATATATTTTTGATCAGATTATTATTTTTTATTTATTTATGGCAGATAGAAAGTGACTGTGCTCTGATTGCATTTTATGTATTTATTTTTATTCATTTTATTTATTTATCTTTCTAAATCTATACAAAAATATGTAATTTGTATAGTTTAAATAAATATATTTAAACCCTGTGTTTCTGCTCTGCCAGTGCATACTGTGGTGGGATGTGGCTGGCGTCAGTGTGCATGATGTGTAAAATGGCACGTGTGCTGAATTGTGAGTCTGTTCATCAACGCTACAGAGATATTTTGGAGAGAGGAAGTGCAGCCTTTGACAAACTCCTCTGGAATGGTGAGTGTCAGCCCAGTGCTACATGTATTAAAACAGTCATTTCAGTAATTTTCCTTATAAAAAACTATGCACATGCAGATTTTTTAAGCCTCTTATGGACTCTTAGTATGAACATTCAATCTTTCATTAGATCCATTTCTGAGAAAGAAAATTCCTTGAAGTATAGAAATCTACTCTTCCTTCCATTCATCTTTTTTTTTTTTTCCCCTATGTGGAATGTCTGTTCCCAATAGGCAAGTATTATAATTATGACAGCAGTGGGCGGAGTCTGTCTAACAGTGTGATGTCAGATCAGTGCGCAGGCCATTGGTTCCTCAGGGCATCTGGACTGGGAGATGATGAATACCAGGTCAGTCAGAGAAGTGCTTAATGAACACCCTTTATTATCGTCAGCAGCTGTTTGTATATTTAACACTTCATTTTCATTCAACGCCTTAACGTGGTGTCATGAATTAACAACAAATAATTTTTTTTAGATTTAAAAAAAATATATTTGTTAGATTTTGTTTGAACTTCAGAACAAGATATATAGAGAAAAAAAAACACAAACCTATTCTGAAATGTTGAAACGTCAGGAATCAAACAAATGATTAAAAATGTGAAAATAAATAAATTACATAAATTCAAATAATAACAATACATAATTCATTCATTCATTTTCTTTTCGGCTTAGTCCCTTTATTAATCTGGGGTCGCCACAGCGGAATGAACCGCCAACTTATCCAGCATATGTTTTACACAGTAGATGCCCTTCCAGCTGCAACCCATCACTGGGAAACACCCATACACTCCCATTCACACACATACACTACGGACAATTTAGCTTACCCAATTCACCTATAGGACTTGTGGGGTGACTCCATAGGACTCCATGTCTTTGGACTTGTGGGGGAAACCGGAGCACCCGGAGGAAACCCATGCGAACACGGGGAGAACATGCAAACTCCACACAGAAAACTGACCCAGCCGAGGCTCAAACCAGCGACCTTCTTGTTGTGAGGCGACAGTGCTACAACAATACATAGTTTCAAAATAAATAAATAATAAAAATGCTGAAAACATATTTTTGTACGTTGCATTTCACAGCTTTTAACAACAAATATTAATAACATAGATTTATATTTAAACTATTTATGCTCTAAAAAATGCAGTGAAACAGCAGCGTTTTGAAACATTACTAATTGTTTTCTACTTTATATTTTAAAATATAATTCATTTTAATGATAGCAAAGCTGAATACTAAGCAGCTATTATTCTAGTCTTCACTGTCATATGATCCTTCAGAAATTATTCTAATAAGCTCATTTGGTGTTCAAGAAACATTTATTATTACCATTATCATCACTGTTGAAATGGATGTGCTGCTAAATGAAGTGTGAAAAAGAGATGCAGTTTTTTAGGATTCTTTGATGAACAAAGTTTGAAGAACAACAATCTTTTATGACATACATGCACATACTGTACTCAACACTGCAGCTATGTTTGGTTTAAATGGTCTAAATTGTGATTAAATCTTACAATTTGAAAGGGTTTCAATAGGGACATTTTATGTTTTTTATGGTTCTAAGTGTAGCATTGTTTATATTTAGGGTAAAACAGATTTGAGGAGAAAGAAATGAGGGTTATTATTATTATTACATTTACATTTAGTCATTTATTATCCCAAAAAGGAAAGGAAAAACTAAAATTAGAAATACGAAAATATAATTATAATAATTATCAACAAGGTTTAGAACTGCCGAACATAAAATGTAAAACTGTAAATTACTTTTGACCAAAAACTACTTTGAACATTGCTATAATTATTTTGTGACCAAAATACTAATATTTCAGGTCAGGGTCTGTGTTTAAATTCAATTCATGTTTATTTCTATAGCGCTTTTACAATGTAGATTGTGTCAAAGCAGCTTAACATAGAAGTTCTAGTAAATCGAAACGAAAAATCAGTCCAGTTTTCAGAGTTGAAGTTCAGTTTAGTTCAGTTCAGTGTGGTTTAAATTTCACTGCTGGAAGTACAAACACTGAAGAGCAAATCCATCGATGCACAGCTCCACAAGTCCCAAACCAAGCAAGCCTGTGGCAACAGTGGCGAGGAACAAACTTCACCAATTGACGAAGTTTGTTTTAGAGGAAGAGTAAAGGATCCTGAAGGGAAACTGACTAACACAAATCATTTTCTACATCCAGGCATTTCCAAAGGAGAAGATCTGCAGTGCGCTGAAGTCAGTGTTTGACCTGAACGTGATGAGTTTTGCTGGTGGGCAGATGGGGGCAGTAAACGGCATGAGGCCAGAGGGCGTTCCTGACCGCTCAAGCGTCCAATCAGACGAGGTGTGGGTGGGCGTGGTCTATGGATTGGCAGCTACAATGATACATGAAGTAAGTCAAACATCAGATCATATCATCAGGCTCCAGATGTCGTTAATCATTTAATGATCTCCTAATAAGAGATTAGAGAACCAGCCAGAAATCGCAATCAGAGGTTTCTGTTTCAAACACGTGATCGGCAACCAGCCATTTTTGTTATTGTTGTTTTAATTCAGCTTTAATTCAGCTGTCCAGACTTGCAAACAAACCGTTCTGCAATGATTATATAGTACAAACTATGTAAACAGAGCGTTAAAAGAGGCCAGAGATGCTAAACTGTACTGGGAATAGCTGTACACCCTCCGAAAAAACAAGATATCTGCATGAACTTTTAGCACATTTAAAGATGCCATAGAATGCATTGATACATTGTTTAAACTGTTCTCCGAGTCCAAAAAATCTCCAGAAACTGTTTTACAAGCCCATTTAGAACCCAATGAATTGACCCTTAGAGATGCATTTTGGGTGTATTTTGTGGGTTTAACGTATATGAAGACACAGGAAGAAAACAGATCCACCGCCGCATAAACAGATTTTTACGTTTATTTGCATATTTTCACTCCAGAAAAATCACAGTAAGAGCTTAGTGGTGTGAAACATGCATTAAACACTTCTATTCAGCAGTATACATGTGTTTGTGGCCTCATTACAAACTCACATATGTGTCTGTTGCCTCAATACAAAAGTACAGTGAAAAATGTCACAATATACACGTTAAATTAACAACGGATACATTTAAACAGACCTTATGCCTCTTTGGGGTGGCACTGATTAAATTGTAATCTGTCTTTCTCGAATTTTGTGTTCTGATAACAAGCTGTGATGAGATGAGATACTGCATGTGTGGTTGTATTACCTGAGAGCGCTAAAACACTGTTCCTGTTTTCAAAATAAAAGTCCCACATACATGATATATATGATGTATATGAAACGTTGCCAATCAAATGCTGCCAGGACATGCATATTAGTGATCCCATGTGCAACATCACAGTTGGTGTTTTGTTCAGATTGGCTTGTTGGATTTTACTGAACTAGGAATGATATGGTATATCATGTCCATGTAATGAGCTCTTATTATTCAGCTATGCCTAGGCATATCCAGATTTTCATTCTGTGGAATCTTTAAAAAAATACTGACTTTCATTCCTTCATTGTGTTTTCAACATAAAATAAAAAGAGTGTATCAATAAGGTGTTGACACGGTGGCTCAGTAGTTAGCACTGTCGCCTCAAAGCAAGAAGGTCGCTGGTTCGAGTCCCGGCTGGGTCAGTTGGCATTTCTGTGTGGAGTTTGCATGTTCTCCCCGTGTTTGCAGTGGTTTCCTCCAGGTGCTCCCCCACAGTCCAAAGACATGCGCTATAGGTGAATTGAATAAACTAAATTGGCCGTAGTGTATGAGTGTGTATGGATGTTTCCCAGTACTGGGTTGCAGCTGGAAGGGCATCCGCTGTGTAAAACATATCCTGGATAAGTTGGCGGTTCATTCCGCTGTGGCGACCCCTGATGAATAAAGGGACTAAGCCGAAGGAAAATTAATGGATGAATAAGGTGTCTGTGTTTGGCCAGTTTTCATTATAGCTTTTATTTTGTTTTACATGTTTCAAACCAGTCAGATAATTGAGCAGGATTTTAATTTGTAAAGCTATAATGAATCTCTGTACTTGATGTTCTATGCAAAAGGGGATTCTTTGAATATACGTATGCATCTGTCGATTTCATTGTATGTGTTGATTAGTTGGTTATATTTGAAAGCCAATGTCAAATCATTATATTTTTACCTTATATCTTTAAATTATACAACCAATTTTATACTTTAAATAGTTTTAAGAAACAGTTAAAAACTCTATTTTTTTCATCTTAATTATGCGTGTATTTTTTTACTTTTTTGTTTCTTTTCTCTTGTTTTACACTTTATGTAGCGCTTTGTGTGTAGGAAAAGCACAGTATAAATAAAATGTATTTATTATTCATTTTATTATTATAATCATACAAATATTTATACAATTGTACTTAAAAAAAAATTGGCCACGAAAACTCAGCCTAATTCTTTTTTCCTCAGGGCATGGTGGAGGAGGGCCTGCGCACTGCGGAGGGCTGTTATCGAGCTGTATGGGAGCGAATGGGAATGGCCTTCCAGACACCTGAAGCCTACTGCGAGAAGGGCATCTACCGCTCTCTGGCTTACATGAGGCCTCTGAGCGTATGGGCAATGCAGCTGGCACTCAACAATCGACCAAACTACAACACAACCACTAATAAAGACTGAGCAGGAGCCTTAAAAATCTGCCCCAGGGAACTTTGCACTGGCGAGCAATCCATGTAAATTGTTGATTCTTGCATTTTGAACTTTAAAAGACTAAATGTTTTCGTGCGATATTGGTTCAGACAGAACCTTCATTGCAGGTTGTTTCGAAAAAACTGACTCTTCCACTGAAGATGTGCATAAGCTTTATCACAGTTTTCGCATGTAGCAGCTGTGATGTTTTGATATTTGGAAGTGTGTACATTTTCTTTGTAGGGGTGTAGGGTTATCAATCTTTGAGAATCGAGTAGTTAAAGGGAAAGTTCACATTAAAATGACAAATTACTCATTATTTTCTCACCAAACCCTTTATGAGTTTTTTTTCTGTTGAACAAAATATGCTGTTTCAAAGAATGTTGGAAATTGGTAGTCATTGACTTCCATAGTAGTTTAATGGAAGTCAATGGCTACCAGTTTTCAACATTCTTAAATTTTTTTTTTTTTTAATGTTATGCAGAGGGAATTTGGTTTTGAACAAATGGAGGCTGAGTATATTATGAAAGAATTAAAATTTTTAGGTGAACTGGCCCTTTAAAGGATGATTCTATAGAACATTCCCTGCATATTTTGCATGAGTTCCGTTATGGGGATTCTCTAGACAATATTTGAAAAATCTTCCTTTTTTTTGGTTTGAAGTATTTGTCCTCATGTATAAAGTGTCATAAAGAGCATCTATCTGAAGCTTGGACAAGTCAGTACTGTACATTTTACTTTATAATTATAATAGATATATATAATTGAATAAATTGGAATGAATGTTTACTGCATTAAGATTGTTTTTTTTTTTTCTCTCATTTTCATTTAGTACTAAGGTAACTAAAACCTAATACAAATTGCACTAACAGTGTTTTTTGATTCAGCAGAAACACTATTAACCTTGAAATAAAATATACAAATGACTCAACCAACAAAATTACTAGAACATGAGTATAAAAAACACCCTAGACTCACAAGTCTGATAAAATGCATTTATTTTGCTTTATGAATGTGCGTATGATTTGTCTGAGGAATGAAGCAGAAGGTTTTATCGTAAAAACTGTTTATGGAGTACAAATTATTCCGTGATATCAGCTATAGCAGAAATCTTGTATAAACACCTTTTATGTTTACAATTCTATCATTCTGATAATCGTAAAATTGCGTGGAAAGCACAGCAATCGCCATTATATTATTGTCACTAATGCTAGTGTTCATTATCAGCCACTAGAGGTCTATCTTGAGCTTCAGTGTGTTTCCATCAGTTTACCACACACACACAGATGTAGATCAGTAACTGTGCTTCAGGTCTGAGTGCTTCATCTCTCTGGAGTGCGAGAGACGCGGCTAAAGTGCACACGGTGTTTTTTGCGGGGCGGACCGTACAGAGCTTGGGCTTATTTTAAACACTCCTGTTAAAAATATATGAGAGTGCTGATATTTAATTGATGGCTGCACAGACTGCACAAGGTAAGGCCTGCTCTAGCACGACTAGTCAGAAAGTGGAAGAACTACTGTACCACTACTTACATAATAGAAAAGTCTTAAAACGACATTATAATGCCATATTAGCATTATTAAACGCCGTCTATTAGCATCTGCACATATTTAAGTCCTTTCCTGCTAGCAAAACATGTTCTGACTGAGATAAAGAGATAGTTCACACAAAAATGAAAATTCTGTCCTCATTTTCTCACCCTTTACTTGTTCCAAACCTTTGAGTTTCTTTCTTCTGTTAAACACAAAAGAAGATGTTTTGGGAACATTGTGGAAACCGGTAACCATTGACTTACATAATATTTGTTTTTTCTACTATGGTAGTCAATGGTTACTAGTTTTCAGCTTTCTTCAAAATATCTTCTTTTGACTGAATAAAGAAACTCATAATGGTTTGAAACTACTCGAGGGTGAGTAAATAGTTAGTAAATTTTTATTTTGGGTGAACTATCCCTTTAACGTTCAATTCAAATTGATAACCATTTGTTTAACGAAAGGTTAGTGTTGCAAATAATGAATAAACTGTGGTTACAATGGTTGAACTACAATAACCATGTTTTCATTTAATTAAATGTAGGTTAATTTTTGTAAAGGAAGAGAACATTCTATTTTGTAATTTTGCAAATATTAGCTACATGAATGTTACTTTTGAATTCTGTGTAAAGTTGCTAAATTAAGCATAACATTCGAAAATTCTTGTAATACAAACATTTTTCACCAAAATTCTTCCATGAATGATGTAATAAAAATGGTTTTGTGAACATTTTTAGAATACAGAATACAATAAAGGGTTCGTTCACCTAAAATTTGCCCATCATTTATTCACCCTCAAGGCATCCTAGGTGTATATAGCTGGGTTTTCACCCTGTGTTAATGCACATTTTAAAGTATCGCATGAGAAACAAGTAATGGAAATGTGAAATATCAAATAAAAATCCCATAAAAAAGTTTTTTCACTTGTTTGAGATGGTTTTTAACTTCTGTGAAAAATGCAAATAATGAGAGATGGAAACACATTTGCTAAATAAATTCTGACGTAGAAAACGTTACATCTACGTGACTAGTCAGCCTTCTCAATTATGCTTGCCTTGTTTTACTGTTGGTTATTAGATTACCAATACTACAATCAGCCACTGTAACAACTTGATGGAACTGCACCTAATTTGGAATTGTTTCTTTTTACACTCACATTTATTCATTCTTCACGTTAGGATAGAAACCCACCTTATGACTTAGGGGAGTTATTTAAAAAATATATCATTTTATTTTGGGGGAGAATAAAGGTTTCCTGTAGCGAATTGATACTGTTTTGCAAGAAAAACACCCATATTTAAAACTTTATAAACAGTTTTGTGTAACTTCCGCTAACTGTCATATGCTCATTTACGAGAGATTGCATGTAGTGTATGCACCATTGAGATTTTAAGGGAAACTTTTTAACATTTTTAAATATGGATACATTACTTACAAAACTACATCGATTCCCTACAGGAGCCCTTTATTCACCCCCAGAGGCACTTTTTATTATGGATGTATGTGCTTTATTGGACTACTGAATAGAATCACGGATGACATTATAGAGCTTGAAAGAGCCAGCAATTAAAAAAAGAAAAGAAAAGAAAAGAAAAAAGAAAGAAAAAAAAAACTCACATTGGATTCAAATGAAAGAAGAAATTCATATAGGATGCATTGAGGGTGAGGAAATCATTTTCTTTACAAATCTAATTTTCAACTAATTCTGAACTAACTCTTTTTAGAAATTGTCTCTTTTAAAAACAAACATTCCACAATGCTACTGGAACAATATTTGAATGTTAAAGAGCACTCCATATTTAATTTTTGCAAACAAACTGGTAATAATACGATATTAAAAATAATACGATCACATCAGCAGTATGAAAACTATCTTTAAGCATTTAAATACAGTATTTAGTAGGTGAATTCCCAGCTAATAAAAATATGCTATTAGGTCATGCCAGCAGAACTAATGAATGTTCTCTGAAGGATCAAAATCAGCCAGGTTGTTGAATATGCAAATGTTAAGGAACATTCTTATTTATATTTTTGTAAACAGAGAGATATTTCAAATGTAACATTCTAGCTGTTCAAGCAGAAACGTTAAAACAAATAAAATAGATAAACATCTAGCTAAGACACTTCAGAATGAAAAGCTTTCATAAACAATGTAAAAAAATAATGTTTTTGTGCTAACATTTGGAAAGCGGTAACACTTTAAAATAATGGTCCATTTATTAATATAACTAACATAAAGAAACACTGAACAATACATTTATTACAGTATTTATTCATCTTTGTTAATGAAAAGAAAGTTGTTAATTCTTGTTAGTTCACAGTGCAAAACAAGCACAACTTAGGATTTGAATAATGCATTAGTAAATGTTGAACAATGATTAATAAGTGCTGTACAAGATACTAATGGACCATTATTTTAAAGTGTTACCTTGAAAGCTTATTAAAAGACCAGTTTACTTTGAACTTTGAGTTGATGTGACTGGAATAATGTGTGTACTCAAACACTGCCAGTACATTAGCCAAAGCTACTGTAATGTTCCCTGTTAGCCATCCCAAAAAACTGTCTATATTATAAAAACATTCCTTCATAAAATGAATGTGATAGGCATAAAAAAGACACCTTTAGGATTTTGTAAAACATATTCAGGATGAGACTGAACCTCAGCTTCAACCCAATTCTTCTCCTGTTCTATCCTGCATCAGAGATTAATGAAGCACAAAGAACATTCGGGTAGCATGAAAATGAAAAAGATAAGCTCTAAACACTTCATTGTGCTGCTGCGCTCGCTTTGGCTTGAAGACGCGTGCCTTCACTTCCGGGCCCTGCAGAGATAAGTTGGCCGCGTCTGGATTTATCTAAATAGAAAACGAGAGCAGTGTGGATGAAAAGCTGGCGTACAGTAAGTGCCCATTATTAACATTTTCTGCTTTCAAAACAGAAACTTGCATTGTAGCCATAATTGAATTCGGGACGATGCAAAAATATATACGTATACTGTAAAAAAAAAAAAAAAGATATGATCAGTAGGTCATGACTTAACATTTTTTAATGTTAATTTCACTTCTTATTAAAATGAGTTAAACATGTTTCAAGTTCATTTCTAGTCAGTAAGTTGAAACATTAGCTCATTTAAAAAGGTTAAAGTAAAATATGACTTATTATGAGCTTAATTTGATTCAGCTATAATATTTAAAGTCTGCGTGGACCGGAAGTTTCTGAGACTTTTATTTCAGTATGTTAATGTACTTCCAACTGAAACGGAATATTGAGTAGGGGGCGGGGCTTTATTGTTGCACAGCATTCCCTCATAGCAAACTAACGGTAAGGCCGCATTTACACTGCAGATCTTGATGGTCAATTCTGATTTTGTGACCGTATCCATTTTTTTTGATGACCCGCTTGCATCATCTTTTAAAAGTGACTCATATCCGATTGTCTGCATTTACACTGCCTGGCTGACTGGCAGCTGATAATAAAAGAGCGCCTTTTTCTCCATTCCTGTATTTAATCTGTTCGCAGGGTTTAATTTTTTTATTCTTTTTGACAAGTTGTTTTACTATCGTTTATGACAGAAAAGTTCTCATTTGGCCGTCTTCTTTCAATCTTGGCTTTTTCTAAACCAGTAGGCATCTTAATGTAATGTCCTGGCATGATTTATGCAAGTGGTGTATGCAACAGTTTTTTATATATTGTTTACGTGGCGGATGTTGCGCTCTCTCTCTCTCGCTCGCTTACATGCTTGAATACTTGTGCTATATGATAATATAAATGCTTTTTTTTTGTTCAAGTATATGAAATGTAAGGTTTGGGACTCTGCTGAAGTCTGTTCCGAAATGAAAGCGTCAGAGTTGACGTCATTGATACGGTTTTAATGACGCGCGACTCGCATTGACAGGTGAAAATCCGATCTATCTGCTTACACTGCAGACACGAGGGCACGGATCCGATTCATATCGGATAAATTTCCACATATGAACAAGGCCTGAATCTGATTTGAGTAAATCAAAAATCCATGTGATTTTTTCCTGCTTACATGTACATGGGAGAAAAAAAATCGGAATTGGGTCACTTGAACCATGCAGTGTAAATGCAGCCTTTGATTGAAGATTACCAAAACAAACTTTTTATTTCAGTGGATAAACTTGCAAGGACAATTTGTTCATCCTGAAAAAAAGAATGTGGGCTTTTGTAAATTTTACATTTTAATTTTACCCAGACTTAATGATTCAATATTTAGGTTGTTTGTTTGTTTGTTTGTTTGTTTTTTTACAGTGCAAAAAATATGGAAACTGTTCTGCATGCTTTAAAGCAGAGGAAGTGGGACGATTTAGAAGGTAAAATGTCTTTTCTGATCTTTATTTAAGTCATTCTTTTATCAGTGTTGGCAAATCAGAACAGTCTACAGTCTTGCTAGGAACAAAAAAAAGGAGGAATGGGAGAGAGGAAAGGAGAGAGAGCAGAGACTGCACACTGTACATAACATAACAAACCCAATGAAAGATTTGATACGAGCAGGAGAGAGAGACCATATAGCCATTATAATACCACAATGTCATTTTGACATAAAAAGACAAATGCACACATCGAGAAGCCATATCTTTGGGAAAGGCATGCCACGGAGAGAGGGTTTGTTGTGGACGCTGACTAACTCTGACAGGATAGAGGTGGAGCAGAGCCACCACATGCACCTGCTTTGGCTAGATTGGGGTGGGTGAAGGTACGGAGGAGGGAGGAGGAGGTGAAAGTTCAGAGCTTCACACTGATGGATCTTTGCATAGCACAATCTCCAGCTCTGTGCGGAACAGCTTTCCTCCGTCAGACAGCGCCATGATGCTCTTCTTTAAGCTGGATAGGCTGTGAGGGTCGACGGCCTGAAGGAGGACACACAGAGATAGATGTCTATTAGTACGCAGATTAGTCCGATTTGTTGCTGAAATGCAGCATCAGTGCAGCCTTATTTAGATTTTTACACCACTTTTCCAAAGGTTGGGAGTGGTAATATATTTTCTGATTTTTAGAAAGAAGTTTTTTATTTTTTATTTACCAAAGCTGCAATGAAATAAAATGCAGTAAAAATGTTAATATTGTGAAATATTATTACAATTTAAAATAGTTTTCTTTTGCAGAAATTTTTTGAAATATGATTTATTTAAATGACAGAAAAAAAAAAAGAATTTTTGCCATATTTACTCCAGTTTTCAGTGTCATATGATCTTTCAGAAATCATTTGAATTCACAAATTTTCTGCTTACGTAACATTATTATCAATATTATCATTTATCAGGCCAGGAACCATGTGTGGTGTATATATATAAAAAAGTCTTTCTTAAGTCATAAAAGTTTGAAAGTCTAGTAATGACCCCCAGTAACACTACAGGATTTCTTCCAATGAGAATTGTGCCCAATAAAGGGTTCAAAATGGGTAAAGTACTTAAGGTTTTGTGGATTTTTTTTCTAGAATTATTTGAGAACTCTAATCTTAAAAAACACAAACATTATAAATTTCTTTGCTGACAGTTTTGATTTTTGTGTATCCTTATTGAATAAAGGTATTCATTTCAGCAAAAAAAAAATCCTTAATAACCCAAAAACTAAAACAGTACTGTTTATGCCTATCCTTCATTTAATGTAAATATATTCTATATACTATATATACTATTATTTTATGGGATTATAGATTCTGTTACAATTTTATTTTTCTATTGTGCTGTATTCTATGTTAATGTGCTTTTCTGTGGTCTATATACACACTATGAAAATATATGCTAATTAACAGTTGTTCGTAGCTTGTGACATATTTACATATTAACATTTTTGAAATCATTTACGGTACCTTGATCTCTGTTCTGACAACTTTTGACATTGAAAGTGTAATTTAAGATCTAATTTCTTGACATCTGTTGTAGTTTGAGACAATATATTGTATAAGAAAAAATATACATGTGTGTATATATAGAAATAAACCCATAAAATTAGAGGAAAAAGTACTGGCAGCTCATTAGCATTAGCTCAAATGTACCATAACTTGCATGACCAGCCTAGAAAAACATATTGATTCAAACTACTAAAAATGTCACTTTGTTAAACTTTTCAACATCAAAAGTTGTTCAATCATAGATGCAAATTAAAACTGTAAAAAACAAATCACATTAATTAAGGGAAACTGTTAATTAGCAGTGGTTTTTTACTGTGTATGTTGATTCAGATGCAGCTTTTTTGCTACATATTTTAGAGAGGTAATACAACACTAAATACATATCCAATTTACCATTTTATGTTTATGGTAGAGGTCTCTCAGCAGGGCATCCAGTTCATGTTCATCAATATAACCATTGCCATCCTGTTGAGGGAAAAACAAGAGCAGATTTACACACAATCTAATCATTTCAAATACATTTTAGAATAGAATATTCAGCAGTTGACGGAGCAGCTTTTAAAAATTATTTAAAATAAATAAAGTTATGTTTGTGTGCTGTTTATGTATGTTTTGTTTGCGTGGGTTTTCAAAGTCCAAAAACATGCGGTATGGGTGAATTGGATAAATTTAAATTGGCTGTAGTGTATGAGTGTGTGTGTGAATGAAAGAGTGTATGGGTGTTTCCCAGCACAGAGGGTTCATGGGTTAATGTACTCTCAGTACTGGGTTGCAGCTGGAAGGGCATCCGCTGTATAAAACAAATGCCAGAGTAATTGGTGGTTCATTTTGCTGTGGCGACCCCTGATAAATCAAGCACTAAGCCAAAGGACAGTGAGTGAGTGAGTGTGTGTGTGGATTACAAACCCACAATACAAGGCCAAATTAACAAGTACACAAACTTGGAAAATACACATTATCTGACCTTGTCGTAATAGTTGAAGATTGCTTCAAATTCTTCAGCAGACAGTTTGAAGTTCTGGTGATGAAGAGGAAAAAGAGAGTCGTTTATACTCAATGTACTGTATGTGATTTATTGTATTAATCAACTTATCTTTAGATTTGATTTTCATAACTAGAGGATAATCCTCCTAATCCTTTGGATTACAACAGAATAATGCAGCGACACTTACTGTAGCGTCATTCCCCACCCCCAGAAAGAGAATGCACACCATTCATAAACATGCCAATATAATATATAATAATAATGCGATGCGGTCATGCCAGAAATGCCACATAAAAGTCATTTAGAAATGGCTTTGTGTAATACAGAAAGATTATTCATCTCGATTCATCTCATTAGCATTAGTCCACTAATGATAATAATATTCAGTTCATGTCTAAACTGCATCTCTCTTTATTCTATGTATTTTATTAATTATATTTACAGTCAACATTTTATGCTGCTGTACAGCTTGTGTATATTAAATGCTTTCTGATTTCCTCAAATAATATGCTAAATACTTCCTGTATACTGTTTTTCCCTGCATAGACATTGATACGAATCATAACCTAATGACCTATTAAAATTATCATGTTGTTAACATGTTTAATGTGAAGGGACATCACATTAAAAAAACAACAATCTAAACAACGTCAAGACTTTATTCAAATGTTTGTATATAGAAACTTTTCTAATTTTTTTGATCGTGATAATGCTTTGAAGCTGAATTTGTTGTTGATATTTTCAATTGTGTTGTTAAGGAAAAAAGCAGAGAGAGAGTGAGTGAACATCCAGTGAATGCGGGGAGACTGGGTCAGATGAATATGTCTCCAGGTTCAAGAATAATCTATGGAGATTATCGTAACTACAGTAGGATTGAAGTAATCCCTATCGACCCATGTTCTCTGTTACAGAAAGCAGCAACCAATCTGCCATCAGGTTCACTCTCAGACACAGACCAGACCTATAAACACACATGCCTAATGAACAGACACACATTCGCCTGCAATCATGCGTGTTTTCTATACAATTTCAGCAGAAAACATGCATCTTTAAATGCAGATCTAAAAAATAACCCGCCATATTGCAAAACTTAGATGTTTCTCTTTAGCTCAGACTGTAAGCAACACTGCCAGCTTATTCATTTTGCTTCCAGTATATCACACATTTATTGTGCCAATTCTGTCCTTAAACACCTTGGGCCGGATTCAAAACCTCTTTTGTCAAAAATGAAACATGGTTTTACTTAAAATAATACCAAAAAGAAACATAGTTATTGTACTTAAATCGACCACACTAAGTATAGTCAGGATACCATGTTATGTGTAGTAAAACTGTGTCATAAGAATGGCGAAAAAACATGTTTAATATACTTTTTCTTTTTTTAATAAATCTGTGGTTAATTTTTCTAAGAGGAAATTATTTTTTGTTGATGAACATATTGCATATGCATGTGTTTCCATTTCACGTGCAATATTTACAATGTAGACTATCTAAATTAATGGAATTTGATTTACTAAGGTTTCCGGGAGAACAAACGAATTGGAATTATGGAATTGCCATGTTTAAATATTTGGCCTCATATCTTTTGCGACACATGACCATTGACAACTCACTGGCATTTTTACCTTTTTACAATAGTAACCCTTAAAGTAAAAACATATAAGAGTTAAAATCGTGGGATTTTGTCATATTTCCATGTGAAAAACATAACGTGCTAATTTTTGATGTTTCAAATGTGACTTTAACATGTAGTTAATGTGACGTTCATGTGGTCATTACACAAATACCACATGAACGTCACATTATGTATATGTTATAATCACAAATGGAACACATGGGAAACGTATGGTTTTGCATCATTTTCATTTAGAAAACATAATTTTTCCAGACGAAAGTATTAAAAAACGTTTTGCCTTTTACACATTGTTTGTGTAAAAGCACAATGATGCATTGAATTGACTATATAATCATATATAAATGCTGTAAAGTTTACTCATTTTAGCCGACACACAACAAAAACAGAAACACTGCATTTAAGGGTTATACTTTCAGTTCATACTGTACATGCCCTATAAATCAAACCCATGATTTTAGTATTCCTGTTCATGTTTAGGTACACTATTCTTGACTGTTATCTAACATTATGAAGTCTGATCTTACCTGAAACTTGAGCAAAAAATTCTCTTCCACAGGAAGCAGTCTAAAAGACACAAGGTTTACATGTAAAACAATACTGCATTAATACAAACTGACTTCAGCTTACTCAAAGGATTCTCACCTGGCCATCTCAGACAGTCCCAGTTTCCCGTCACCATTCAGATCGAACATTTTAAGCTGCAGAAAAGAGGCACAAATAAGCAAGCGGTTGTGTATGCTTGTGAGCTGTTTGTGCAATTGTGTACTTACTATGGTCTGCGTATACTCATTCAGTTTCTTGTCATCATAATGTCTGTTGGCTTTCTTAAGCAGATCTGACAGGAAGCCCTGGGAAGAAGAATTGATTGTATTTAGCCATGGATCTATAATAGTTACAGTGTATGAAGCTGTGTGACCTATTGAGTTATACCTTCAGTTCATTGGATTCAATGTATCCGCTGCGATCGGTATCATATTTTCTCCATGCCTTGAAAAATGAAACGCCGTCATTAAAACAGACACATCTAAACTTCCTGCATGCATGTATAGATTTTTTTTTTGACCAGCAAAGGTGAAATGTACAACATTTCAATAAAAAAAAAATATTCAGACTTGTATTTTATTACATAGCTGCTATTGTGATTAAACTGGTGAATTTGGTATTACACTGGGATTACTGGTGAGCTAATCTGATGTGAAGGGAATCCCACCTGCCCTCATTTACCACAGTGTGTGTTATTGCAGTACGTATGTGTATATTGCTCTATAATGGATGCAAAACGCCTTTGTCGTGTCCACACTTCTGACCGATCTTTCCTCTCAGATGTTCAACAGAACGAACATGTTTTGTATTATTTACAAAATCGCCTTGTTGTACAAATGAACCTCCATTAACCCAGTTGCACACACACGCACACACACCAAGTTATTTTATGCATTGCAGGCCATTCATAATGGATAACTCACTGCAAACAGAATTTTCCAGCTCTCTCAGACTTTCTTTTACTTAGATGCACACAAAGAAGCGCAGTCATTGAAGAATATTTGTTGCAAGTACACATAAGTACAACAGCTTTTGGTGCAATAAATCGTACAACAAAAAATAGGCCTGTCACAATACCTATTTTTTGTTGTATTGCACCAAAAGTTATTGTGATTAACGATAAAACTGTCATTTTAAGGCCATTTTATGCCACTCATTATGTAATGCCAGAATGACAATATAATAATAGCATCCTAATGCAAGTACACTCTTTCAAAGAACAAATAATAGTTTACTCTTAAGAATATTTAATGTAATTATAGTCATTTTAACAATTTAATTATTAGGCACTGGAATCAGAATGTGAAAACATATAGACCATTTTGAGGGATGTAAACCAAAACAATGGTCCCAACATATTTCCTGTTTTACATATTTAATTTCTATAGCTTCCGAGAATCCAAAAAGAGCCACATATTGATAAATAATGTTATGACAGCTGTTTTAACATTAAGTTATGATTAAATTGCCTCTTGTTACAGTTATGAAATAGTTTGATAGCAAGCAGGAAATGTTCATGTGCCAATGAGATGACCACATTGAAATGGTCTATATCCTTAACAAATGTTAACAAAAAAGTGCAAGGTAATGAACTAGAAAAATGTAACATTTTTTAACAAAGTTTTTGACTACAATAGTGTTTTTTTGTTTTGTTTTTACCCTACTGACACTGACAGATGACAGAGGCTGCGCAATCAGATAAAACGTTGCTAACATTGGTTTATATGTAGGTGTGATATATATTTACAATCACAAAAATGATTAAAGTCGTGTCCGTGTGTTGTGCGATAAGTCGATACATTGATTATTGAGACTACACTAAATAAATGGAAAAGTTGATAATCACATTAACGAAATGCACAGACAGTAGACAGCGACAAAAATAATCACTGTTTCCATGTGTAACATACCGTCATAAACTCTGCACTGGATCCCACGAACTGTCTGAAGCACAATAGAAAATTCTCCTCTGTCGGCAGGATCTGGGCCAGCTACAAAAACAAAGAGTATTCTCATTATCATAGTACACCATAATATCATCATTGTGCATTTAATTATAAATATACTGAAATATATGCAATATACTAAAAAGATGCTGCTGGTTTCATTCAAATCATTTACTGTAAAACAAATGCTGGGTTCCACACAAATCTTTCATGTTGTCCCAACACAAATCGATTGTTAACTTAATTTGTTTTTACAAATTGAAGTGGATTGAACTTAAAACAATTAAGTTGTCCTCCAAAAAATCTTAAGAATTGTGTTGATTCAACTCATAATAAATAAGTAATTTGAACAAGCAGCAAAAAGTTTTTTGAGTGTTCAATATAACATTAAAATTAATACTTGCATGCATTGCAAGACATTACATACATTCCTTTTATATAATTTTCAGTATAGATAATGTTATTATATATTATATGTATGTGTGTATTTTGGTATAGATCTTTATAGATATAGTGTATTGTGTACAATGTAGTGTATTGTATTACATCAAGGTATAACATTATACGGTATCTAAATTATATGCTATTTTCAGTTTATGTAATGTTTATTTGCTATATACTATGTATTGTTTGTATAAAGAGACAGACAGTCAAACAGATAGATAGATAGATGTACTTTACACTTTGTATTACACTTTATAAATAAATAAAATATGTAAATAAACTGTATAGTAAATAAATTATACTACTAATTAAATACATTAAATGTAATGAAAATGATTTTTTCTATTCCTTATCCACTATAGGTTTAGACCCCAGAAGATAATTCCATTGAACAGGATTTCAGCACCATGGACAGCCGCACAGAGGAGCACAAAGCTCTTATCCAAAGCAGCCCTTTTGCTACACCATCAACCAAGAGCTTCTGTTTGAGTTGATGTGTGTGTGTGTGTGTGTGTTTATAAAGCCTCTCTCTCTGGCTTAAGAAGAGAGAGCCCATGAGAGCTGGACAGAGATGAGAGACCATTTCATGCACTTGGTTATCTTTTTCTGCCTCAACAGAGGAGCTCGTCATTGCTGAACTACTGAGGGGACACTAAACCATACCAAACCCAAAAGTAAGCAAAGCTCTAAAACCATCGCTCTATGACGAGTTCCACCTCTGAATGCACTGGGCCTGCAGGATCACCTTTCGTCTATGTGGAGAAAAGCACTTTTAATCCATCTGATCTTTCGTTCGATCATCTGAGCATGTGTATAGTATTCTTACATATAGGGAAAATATACTTTTATGATCATGGAGCTTATTTAATGCTCTATTCTAAACATATAGATCACAAAGAGAGATAGTAAAGTTGAATATACTGCATTTATAGCTGTTGGTGAGCCTAACACAGCAATGCACACATTATGTAATTATGGGCCAAGCACCAAAAATGCACAGGCATCTTTTCTAACGACACTTTTTTTCCCCCCTTTTTTAAAGAATATTTGCAGGCACCCCGTTTTCCCATCATATGGGAATGTGAATTCTGAAAAACCTGATGTTACCTGCACAGTGCCACCAAGTGGTCAGGGGATATGGGGAAAAAATGGCTGTATTTGCCTTATTTCTGAACCAAAATCACTATTGGTCACCTTTGGTTTGGAGCAGTATACAGAGACACATTTTATTTAAACTTTTCCATGTCAGTTATTTTTCAATTGTGTAATATTTTATGAATTAAATTGTGTATCGCTGTGAAACGCGGTATGCGTCTAACGTTATAGCACCTGGCCTTGAAGGTACTCAAAATGTTTGGTGGCGCCACCTTGTCCCCAAAAATTATAATGAAATTTGTAGATGTCCTAATAATCTTATTTTGATCAGTTTTGCCTATTTTCATAAAACTATTCTTAATAGATCATCTATATCAGTTAGCCACAATTAGCCTCTCTGCTATTTATATTTATTTATTTTGAAATCCTACTTTTTTTAAAGCTCCGCTCTGTGACCTCACACTGACTACAGCACATCAGTTGGGCAACATGGCCACCAATTGGTTATAAATCGACAAACTATTATTAGCAATTACGCTGATTTGTCAGCCATTTTGCCTTCATACAAATGTCTTCAGTTACTCATAATGTGGTTGGGCTCTTAATTACTGCTAGCAGCTATAGAATATTTGATTCTTTTAATGGCAAAGTTACATTTTCAGCATCATTACTCCAATGTTTAGTGTTACATCATCTTTCAGAAATCAATTTGATATGCTAATTTGGTACTTTCTTATTATGAATGTTGAAAACAGCTGTGCTACTTAGTATTTTTGTGGAAAAGTGACATTTTTGTTAAGATGGTGAAAGTTCAAAAGGACAGCATTTATTTGACAACAGAATTATTTTTATATATAAATATTTGAACTTATCTCCTCCTATTCTGTCTTGGATTTATTTAGTTTTCATTTGTTTGCATTCAGTACAATAAATGTGTTTCCTGTAAAAAGTGTCGCTACTCTTTTTGCTTCTGTTCCTCTGCTAAAATATAGTAAAATCAAACTATCATCGCTCATTTAAGTAAGAATGAAAAACCTATTCTGAAAGATAGAACTTCATAATACTGGTATCTTTGTACCAGTCATGAAAAACCTACATGAAAACTCCAAAAAGCAGCAAATCAGAAGATGACAGATACGATGATCTCAACATAACTAATCTGAGGCTTAAGCTTAGATTCACATACTGCACACAGAAGAACAGATCACTGACTTGTACAGGCCTTGAATACGGCTCTGAATGAGCTGCTGAAATCGTGCCAGCTTTCTGAATAAAGTGACATGATGAAGGTTTGGTACCAGGTTAAAAAAAACTGTGAATATTAAAAACTCTTCTGAATTATCATATCATCTAAAAACTAGGATTTTGTACATAAGTCATTGCAAATATCTAATACTATAACCAATTCCCTTCTGCATTAAATGCATATTCCCCAAACTAAGCTTTAATCTGATAGACAGAGATGCTCTTCTCATCCTTTCAAAATCATTTTGCCATCACTAATCTATACAGGACTACCAAATAGGAAAATACAACTGAAAGCCAGCAATAGAGAACTTAAAGGCACAGTTCCAATAGTATCTGGATGCAGACTTGGATTTGCAAATTGAGACTGCATATCTCAGAGATGCAATGTCAGAAACAATTCACTCAATAGAGCTACTGACCTCACTGTGAAGTGTGGGGTTAGGGGTTAGGTGTATGCATTGAACAGAAGAAGCTCAAACAGGTTTGTGACAAGTGAAGTGTGAGTAAATGATGAGAGAATTTTAGCTTTGGGTGAACTATCCCTTTAATAGCTTTATAACTAAAAGAGGTTGACATTAATTGGAGGAGGGAAGCAGCTCATATGTTAACTGTGAGTGGATTAGTAAAGTTTTTCTTCCAACGTAAAACATTTTATCCATTCGCTCATGCCATCACCATGATGGATGTCACCCACTGTCCTCTCCCTCCCCCTCATCCATCTCTCCCTCCACCCCTCCCTTCATCACTCCATCATCCCCCTCTCAATGCCACCTTCTGCCCTCTCCTTCAAGCCCCTAATCTGGCCTCATTGTCCTCTTTATATTGATTCCTGGAGTTGCGTTAATCTCGATTGGTGGTTTTGCTGAACTATCAAACCATTGCTATTTCTTCACTTTGATAGCCAATTAAAAACTGTACATTTACCTCTGACATCTCGATCTTCCCATCACCGTTCTCATCGAATTTCTGCATAAACTCTTTCATCCTGTCTTTGAATGAAGCATTTGAAGGATCCTGAAAACCAAAACCAAACGTGTCTGACATGTAAACAGCACTTTCTAGTTCGATTGAGATGGAACTGAATTTTCTTCACGAAAACAGTCGCTGAATAAAAAATAACAAGAAATTGGATTGCCATTAGAAAACATCAGCCAGATGGTATCTGCTTAGATGGCATGCGTGTGCATTAGGCTAGATTAAACTAAGCATCTCGTTCTGCGTGGCTTAATAACTGTTTGTGACATACAGATCACCACTTATCAAGTACAACCGCATCTGAGGTTTTTCAAATAATTAATCGACGCACAAAATGCGTGACTCACCGCAGTTTTCCGTGCAATCTCCAGCTCACGGATGAAATTTTCCAGTTCCTTCCCTTCAATGCAACCATTGCCTAGAATGAAATTAACTTAAGTTCATTCATTTGATTATAAATTCAAACTGAACATCCAAGACACGCACATGTGATTCAGCTCATGTTATCTGATGTAACTTGACAATCAGCATCTCTTTATGAATTAATTAAGGCTCTAATCATCACTTCATCTTGTTGATTCAAACTGCTGACGGACAAATTGCAAATTATAGATGAATTCAATCAGCTACAAAGAGGCATTTTCTTTAAAAACAATGCCTGCTATGTATAGGGAATAGGGAAGTTCTCGCATATTATATACAACATGACCTTTCTTAATCTAGTTAATATTTAATATAATTAGTTTAACTTGTATGAAAACCAAAATGGACAGCTATATATTTCCAATTTTCCATTTGACCACTTTTCTGCTGAAAACCCCCCCAGCCTAAAATGGTTTGTTTGTCCTTGATCTCCAATTCTGACTGAGTTGATCGGTTTGCTGGTTGTACATAATTAGCATAAAACCAGAACATTAGCTTTGGTTGGTTAAGCTGTTCTTTTTTTTAAACCAAGGATGAAACGAGAAGTATCTTAATTGTTTACCAAAGCCTAACAATTTTTGATATGATGGAATGGCATTCCTTACTATGCCTAAACCAGTCTAAGATGGTTTGACAGTCTTAGCTGCTTGGTCCTGGGCACTTTTCAGCAGAAGACCGTCACCAGCTGGCTGAACATCTAATCCAGCTGAGTGCCAGCTTTTCCAGGCTGAGAGACCAGAATGACCAGATGAAGACCAGACTGGGAGGCCAGCTTAAGCTAAAAACAGCAAAACATCCTGGGCTGGTTTAAGTCAACATGGCTTTTTTTCTCCCCCGGCAAGACAGTCTCTCTCTTTTAGCCCCGCCTATCGCTTTTCATCTTCATAGTCTCTCAAATGCTGACACACAAATCAATTTGAAGGAAAGATTCCATTCCAGAGTGAAATCAATAACGCCAACAATGCCTGTGGGGCATAATTTACTGAGCTGCGAAAACGCGTGCCTATCTGAAAGAAGTTAACAGGGCGATAGCAGGCAATCATCCCACTGGCGCTTTTTCAATTTTCCTGAATTATTTAAAAATACGCTTGTGCGAAAAACTGCACTGCACATTGCATGAGGAGTCCGCTTGAGTTAGCGTCGCACTGGATAAGTGTTGCCAGATCTCGCAAAACAAGACATCGGTCCTGAGCCAATTATTCTAAACACGTTACTGTAATGTGTCATGTTGGGAAAACAAAATGTGAAATTGCTGTAAGGGAAAAAGACTCCCTCACTTCCTCCAAAAGACAACCAAATATTCTCTATTACATTTACAAATTTATTGATGGAAAAGGCAGCTTATAATACCGGGATGTGGCAACATTCCTTTAGATGCGCACTTGCATTTACAACTTTTTTCTTTTTTAAGCGCGTAACTCGCTGTGTTTATGTTGGAAACCAACATTAATACATCATTTATATAAAATCGTACATATGTGACAGCAAAAACATACAATTTCACATACCAGCAGTTTATCTCTCAAACAAACCAGAAAATAAAATAAACAATAAATATTAGGCCTATTTTAAAGTTTAATTCCTTAAGACGATAATTCAGCTGATATAGTATCCTATTTCTCCATCATTGACTCTTTGTTTGATTATCACTTATATTATTATTTGTTTGTTATCATTAATACCATTTGGTTTTGTATTTAACCATAAAATGAACACAATATGTTTCTAGTCAATTAAAGTTTAATTAATTGCAGGCTGACATGAAATGCACTACACAAAGCTAACAGCATCCGATGTAGAAATAAACTAAGAGCGCTTGTCGTCCCGGGACGTTTCAACTCACCGTCAGCATCGAATTTATTCCAGATGTCCAGAAACTGAGAGGCAGTGAGTTCCGCCAAATGCAGAGAAATGGGCTCTGGTGCTTTATTCGCCATATCTATGGTTTTTCCTCAGCCTTCTGTGTTTTTGTTCCTCAAAGAAAGAAATGTCCCGTCTTTGAAGCACTCCACTCTGGAAGGTCTCTGGTAGTAGCCCGACAGAACAGCAGTTTTTAACCCCCACCGCAACTGCTGAAGCCTGCAGTTCACAGACACTCACCAATAGGCGGCAACAGACAGCGATCATAAAAGCAGCTTCAGCAGTCGAGCTCATTCGGATCTGTACTCTAGGAGCAGCACAGCAGGATTATGGAAATGAATTCAAATGTTCGCAAATCCTTCGTCGACCGTATGCGCTTCCACGAGCAGAAAATAGCATCAAACTTTCCTAAAGCACACTGACGGTGACCAATACGAAGAATGTCTTACGAAAAAATGTATAAGGCTTTGTTAAAATTTTTTACAGTCAGTTTATGTAAAAGGTCTCCTAACAACTTCAAAATAAATCGTTCATTTTTTATTTGCTTTTCAAACCCATAAGGTTTAAGGACAGACAGACAGACAGACAGACAGACAGACAGACAGACAGACAGACAGACAGACAGACAGACAGACAGA
>CAIGQV010000818.1:19507485-19526379 GCA_903798115.1 Danio jaintianensis | reverse complement strand
AGACAGACAGACAGACAGACAGACAGACAGACAGACAGACAGACAGATAGATAGATAGATAGATAGATAGATAGATAGATAGATATACAGACAGACAGATAGATAGATAGATAGAAAGACAGACAGACAGACAGACAGATAGGAGGATGGACGGATAGACAGATTGGTAGATGGAGCTTCATTTGCAGAACTTTAATAGATGGATGGATGGATGGATGGATGGAGGGAGGGATGGATGGGTGGGCTTTATTTGCAGAACTTTAAATAATAGATAGATAGATAGATAGATAGATAGATAGATAGATAGATAGATAGATAGATAGATAGATAGATAGATAGATAGATAGATAGATAGATAGATAGAGAGCATTACACTGATGTTGTGTTGTTTATGGATCTATAGGGAGTGTGGGATTTTCATTCTCTGCCCCCATCCCCCCTTTTCAACATTTTAACCAATGAACACATCAGTCTATTTATAGAAAATAAGACAGAAACTGAATTAGTTTGGGAAGCACTGGAATTACACGACGATACTGAGCCACAACAGAATCTGCACATGCAAAACAGACAGCGATATAACATAATAAGCAGCATAAAAGTCTCTGTAAGATAATCCAAATGAATCTGTACCATTTCTGCCATTTAGCAGTCAATCACACGCTTGCTGGTCTCAGCAGTTTGGATGTTTAGGATGCTTACAGTTGGTGAACGTCTCCACTTCTTCATTATTACCTTTGAAAAGCCTAGTTGTAATCCTGCACGACATGATTGGTGATAAGAGACAACCAAACACTTGCTGGCGATCCACTTGAAGCTGCACTTATGCACTTACTGCCAGAGGAGAATCAGGGGGAAAAAACATTTAAGAGATTAAAAAGGTGAAGTGGGGTTGGCAGAGATTATGTAAAAGATGCAGATGTGTTCTCATTCAGTACATTTAAAAAATACTCTTTACCCTTTTTCTAAAAGAAGTCTTTTATGCTCAACACAGTTTCAACACCATACAAATATTGTTATAATTTCAATTGTAATATTCAAGTTGTTCTCCCCGTGTTCGCGTGGGTTTCCTCCGGGTGCTCCGGTTTCCCCCACAAGTCCAAAGACATGTGGTATAGGTGAATTGGGTAAGCTAAAATTGTCCGTAGTGTATGTGTGTGAATGAGTGCGTATGAATGTTTCCCAGTGATGGGTTGCAGCTGGAAGGGCATCCGCTGCATAAAACATATGCTGGATAAGTTGGCGGTTCATCCCGCTGTGGCGACCCCAGATTAATAAAGGGACTAAGCCGAAAAGAAAATGAATGAATGAATATTCAAGTTATTTGGTTACATTAGATCCAGTTTTGGCTTTGGTACTAACTAATCTACACTTTAAAAAATGGTAGGCTTCTACACAATTCATTCTGTCCAAACACAAACTGATTAGCTTAATGTAATTGTTTTTACAAATTTAAGTGGATTGAAAATAAAACAATTAATAAAAAATGTATTAAACAAAAAATGTATGAATTTTTGGGCGACGCGGTGGCGCAGTGGGTAGCACGTTCGCCTCACAGCAAGAAGGTCGCTGGTTCGAGCCTCGGCTGGGTCAGTTGGCATTTCTGTGTGGAGTTTGCATGTTCTCCCCGTGTTCGCGTGGGTTTCCTCCGGGTGCTCCGGTTTCCCCCACAAGTCCAAAGACATGCGGTATAGGTGAATTGGGTAAGCTAAAATTGTCCGTAGTGTATGTGTGTGAATGAGTGTGTATGGATGTTTCCCAGTGATGGATTGCAGCTGGAAGGGCATCCGCTGCGTGAAACATATGCGGGATAAGTTGGCGGTTCATCCCGCTGTGACGACCCCAGATTAGTAAAGGGACTAAGCCGAAAAGAAAATGAATGAATGAATGAATGTATGAATTTTTTATTAAAAATTTAATTAATTTTCAGCTTATTTTAAATAAGTACTTTGAACAAGCAGCAAATTCTTTTTTTATCTACTCAATTTTTGGGTGAAACAATTTTACACTCAAAAAAACAGAGTAAATTTTAAAGTTGTGAAATACATTAAGAATTAAGTAAAGGTTACTAAAACATCAGGTAGATTCAAATAATTAAATAAAGTAATTGCATGTATTTTAGTTATAGAATTAGGCTGATTATGCTTATTTTTAGTAACATTTATGCAATTCTTAAAGTAGAATAAAAAAATTTTCATTTAATCTTTTATGCTGGGCACTGTATATAATCCTTCAAAAAATGTTGATTTGGTGCACAATAAATATTACTAATATATACACTCATCAGCCACTTTATTAGGTACACCTTACTAGTACTGGGTTGAACACACTTTTGCTTTCAGAACTGCCTTAAACTTTCCTGGCATAGATTCAACAAGGTACTGGAAATATTCTTCAGAGATTTTGGTCCATATTGACATGATAGCATCACACAGTTGTGCTTCACACAGATCCATGATGTGAATCTCCCATTCCACCACATCCCAAAGGTGCTCTATTGGATTGAGATCTGGTGACTGTGGAGGGCATTTGAGTACAGTGAACTCATTGTCATGTTCAAGAAACCAGTCTGAGATGATTCGCGCTTTATGACATGGCGGGTTATCCTGCTGGAAGTAGCCATCAGAAGATGGGTACACTGTGGTCATAAAGGCATGGACATGGTCAGCAACAATACTCAGGCTGTGGCGTTGACACGATGCTCAATTGGTACTAATGGGCCCAAAGTTGGCCAAGAAAATATCCCCCACACCATTACACCACCACCAGCAGCCTGAACTGTGGATGAATCCATGCTTTCATGTTGTTAACACCAAATTCTGACCCTACCATCCGACTGTCGCAGCAGAAATCGAGACTCATCAGACCAGGCAACGTTTTTCCAATCTTTTATTGTCCAATTTTAGTGAGCCTGTTCAAATTGTAGCCTCAGTTTCCTGTTCTTAGCTGACAAGAGTGGCACTCGGTGTGGTCTTTTGCTGCTGTAGCCCATCCGCCTCAAAGTTCGTTGTGTTGTGCGTTCAGAGATGCTGTTCTGCATACCTCAGTTGTAACAAATGGTTATTTGAGTTACTGTTGCCTTTATATCAGCTCGAACCAGTCTGGCCATTCTCCTCTGACCTCAGGCATCAACAAGACATTTGCACCCACAGAACTGCTGCTCACTGGGTATTTTCTCTTTTTCGGACCATTCTCTACCCTAGAGATGGTTGTGCGTGAAAATCCCAGTAGATCAGCAATTTCTGAAATACTCAGACCAGCCCGTCTGGCACCAACAACCATGCCACGTTCAAAGTCACTTAAATCTACTTTCTTCCCCATTCTGATGCTCGGTTTAAACTGCAGCAGATCGTCTAGACCATGTCTACATGCCTAAATGCATTGAGTTGCTGCCATGTGATTGGCTGCTTAGAAATTTGCGTTAACGAGCAGTTGTACAAGTGTACCTAATAAAGTGGCCTGTGAATGTATATATATATATACCATAACAGCTATGGTGATTACTATTTTTGTAGAAAATGCTTTGGATCAAAATGAAGTTTAAAATTGAAGAAACTTGAAATAAAATTGGCTGTTACCAATGTAAGTCTTTTGATCAGTGTATTGCATCCTCGTTGAATAAGATTATTATTTCCTTAAACTCACAAAATGCATTTAGCTTTACTGAATGAAATTCCCAGTTCGACATTTTCAAAATTAAAATGGCATTAGATAAACTGAGACTAGAAAAAACATCTGCATACAAATAATGACTAGATGCGGTAATTCCAACATTAGCCAAAACACTGCTGTACAACCAGTTTTCTCCTAATCCAGCTAAGTGATAGTGATGACTGCCACAAAACATGATCTGATGCAACAGATTGGCTCATGTCCAGTAAGAGTGCTCAAAAAAAAAAACATCTCCCTAGAATCAGATATTCAATGCCATCTGCAAAAAATGTACCCACATATGCAGAATGCTGTTCGTCAGATGTAGGAGATAATAAAGTTTTAGTCAATGTGGAGTTCTGAACACATGCAGAATGTGCTTGATCCTCTCCAAAGGCCAGATTAAGCTGTGCCACGTCTGCCATACTGCTGTCCTGTGGTCTGTGATGAGCATGATGTCACCAACATTAAAGCACGCCCTGCTGCATTAGTGACCATCTCAATTCTCACACTCAGCAAAGCTAAGACACGCACAACCAAAGTCATCTCCAGCGTACACTCATGCATGCACGGTGCACACTCTTTAAATAAAGCTCCCAAAAAAGCTTCCATAGCCTGACGCTTTTTAGAAAATCACCCGGTGCTTCAAAGAGCCCATGATGACCTCTATTTTTACTGTTTAGGAAAATAAAATGTTCTGATCACACTTACCAATATATGAGTAGTTGACAAATACGCAGTAAAAATGACTTTTTTTGTAAAACACCATTTTTGAGTCTGCTGTTTGCCACCTGTTCTCGTAGATTTGCTCATTTTAAGTGGAGAGTTCGAAGACGTGTACTTTGAATAAAAAAGAATGGTATATCGAAAACCATTTTTGAAGAAAATTATATTTCTGTTGTGTGATGTTTGAACAAAAAAATAAAAAATTTCACTAACTTTATTAATCACTACATTTATCAATTCTTTCAACGTTCAACTCTTAATAATATACATGAGAGTGATTTATCTTTATAGTTAGACACTTATCATATAGTGCTATTTATTTTATATGTAATTCGGAATATTTTTCAAGATATATGGGTTTCACATCCAAGGACAACAAAACGTAACAATTTTATAGTGGTTCCAAAAATGTTAAACATGTGAAAAATGATGAGACAACTTTACATGTGCACATCATGGGCTTCAGTCACATGATCTTCACGTCCTTCAACTAATTCAATTTTTTTGGAGTTGCCTGAATTTCTTTTTTAGCATTAGCATTTAGTGTCACACCAGAGGACATAGTTTTCAGTGACAAAATGTATGAAGTTCCATTGTTTTTAGGAACATATGGATAAAACTTGTAAAAGTAGGCCTGAAGTATTTAATGATTTCTTAATTTATAAGAGCTGTAATTTATTGAACTATGCTTGAGACAGTCACATTATTGAGATTTGGCTCAAAAATGTAACACAGCATTTTTTTTAACAAGAGATCCATTGAATACAAAGTAATGTTTAACAATTTACTGCATTTTAAATGATGACTATACTAATTATATTCATTTTTGTCATTTATGACAGTGAAAATGCAACGTCATGTCAACAACCCATATACATGTTCAGCCAACTAGAAAATTCTCTGTTTCTCTGGATTTATTATAGGAATGGCTTTGACTAATATGTTAATATTTGTTTTATTCTATAAAGGTCTGATAACATTTCTTACAAATTTCATAAAATTGTTTTTATTTCAGAAAACGACAGTTGAACATAATAAAATAAAAATTCAATTCTCCTGGTCAAAAGCCAGGGTTACTCTATCCAATAATGATTTCACTTCTGAAGTTAAAACATTGGTAAATGAATACATGTCTGAAAACATTAGGGCTGGCAGTTGATTCCAAAAAGAATCAATTTCTTGATCTGGAGGCGTCAATAAGTGGAATCGACTCCTCTTTTCAGTTACAATGAACTAATTAATAATTTGACTCTCTCTTGCTAATACTGACAGAGGTCACTTGCTAATAATGATCAGATCCATTTCCACTAACAGATTCAGATGGTTTGTTCAATTAATTGATTCAAGTAACCATATCCGCGGTTCAATGACCTTCTGTCATTTCTAACAGCTGGTTATGGTATGCTGAAATATCCAGATAATAGGCTATGTAAATGTGTATTGCTGATTATTACCTTTCATTCAGTTTGTTTCAGTTAATGGTGATTAAGTTTTTGACTTTTTTTGTAATACATAATTTCTGTAATACAGATAGATCCTAATGCACACACATTTACATGTTTTTTGTTGGACGTGCCTTATAAATGGCTTCAGCATACATGTTTAAACTGAATTATTGTCCACAACAGAAGATTTTAAGCTCCAAGCTGGTGCTTAAACATGTCATGCTGATGCATGACATGTTTTATCTTATTTTCGTTTAAAATACAATTCTACTTGATATTTCCTTTGTATAGTGCTGAAAGCCTGACATTGTTATCATTCATCCACATCTGATTGACAGTAATAATGCTTTGGTTATTTCAGCCATTTCTATCTGGCAGTTGTGCACATGCATCTTAGACTCAATATGTTAGAGCGGCTTGTATGCAATAAACGTTATGTGCTTGATTGAGCTTTCTTTTAGCTTATTTACTGCTGGTGGGGTTTAAGTATAAAATATTGGAAAAGAATCACAACAACAGTGAGGAAACGATTCTCAGAATCGAGTCCTGAACTTGGAATCGGAATCGATTACAAATATTTGGGAATTAAACAGCCCTAGAAAACATTTCACTTTTTGTTATTTTATTCCAAAAAAGGCTCTTAAATTTCAATGTTTTTATTTTAAATTTGGAAGACATCTCTTCCAAAACTTATATTTTCTCAAAAACACAGCTAAAAATGATCAATCCAGAGAAACAAAAAATTGTCAAATAGTCTCTTAATTTTTTCCATATAGCTGTATAAAAATGGTTCTCGATAAAAACAAATAAACAAATTGATCTCAATTTGGACTTTAACAAATTATTCTGCCTAGTTCACCCATAAATGTTAATTCTGTCATAATTTTCTTTACATTTACATTCATTCCTTCAGACACTTTTACCCAAATGATTTACAAATGAGAATAATAAAAGCACTTCAAATCACCAGAAGAGCAACAATATGTAGATGCAGTGACAAGTCTCAGTTAGATTAGCATTGTGCACTCTTTACACCTCAAAAGGTGATTAAAAATAAATTAAATTCATATGAATCGAGTGGTTTAGTCTCCTGAAGAGATATGACCGCTTTATGATATGGACTGATTAATTTAACCTTCAGTTTAGAGACAAAAATTGATCAGCGAACAATGCTTACAGCATGCAGATTTTGCTTGACACGCAAGAACCAGTGAGGTTTGTTATTGTGCATCAATGCATTAAGTGGGTATGGATGAGCTTTTGCTCATGTTTTCTGTGTGCATGAAAATGCATAAATGTGAATAAAATCCTAAATTAAATATTTTCTTCATATTTAGCATTTGCGAAAACCCTTCTTCTAAATGGCAACACTGCAAACAAAAAAGTCGTTTAAAATCTTTATTTAAGAGTGCAGTGCAGCATGCAATGCACAGCTAATTAAGACAGACGGAAAAGAGAGATAAGTTGAATTGTGGGAGATTTAAGACTGAGTTTTTAATTAATTCCTCTGAGTTTAAACAACAAAGCTTAAAAAGGTTCAATCTAGTCATTCTTTTGAAAGGATGTGTGCTGACTAAACAAAACCTCAGTGTATGTGCCATTCAGAGTGCTCAGGCTCAAGTCCTAATTGTAATGGATGCGTCCTCACACACACACACATAAAAGCAATGTAACTTTCCAAATTACAGTTGGCCAGTTTTTCCCAGGAACACACACTTTTGGAGACAGTGATATAGAGGATGCATATATATATATATATATATATATATATATATATATATATATATAGTCTGGAAAATGCGTGTGAAAAAATTCTGTCCAGATGAACAAGACTTACTTGGATCTTACCTTCTGACTAACGCAGCTCTGCATACATGACCAACATCTGATAAGAAAGAGGGGGAAAAAAGAAGAAGGGTTGCATGAATTACTGAAACACTTTACAAAATAAAACACTTAGTTTAATGAATCAATGCCTTGGCATACATCCTAGCTAACTCAGTGCTGAGACCATAGAGTTATGGAGGTTTACCCTGGCAGATCTTAGATCGGTTTAAAGCTGGACTCATAATGCATTTCATTCCTCTAGATTAAAAAAAGAGAGTGACATTAGAAAGAGGCTTTAGGAGCGGTGGATTAAATACTGCATGTGTGGCATATGTCAAGATTTCAGCGAGAGATAGTATTGTGAATAATCTCATAAACTGGACAGTTATTAGTGACATAATATATTTTTTTTGGGTGATCAAAAAAGTGTCACTTTACTATTACGGAATTCTTTTAGGAAAATGTGTGTTCATAGAAAAAAAAATTAAGCTGATAGTTGCTAATAGACATGCTGTAATGAGGCTGAGGGAGGAACATTATGGAAATCCCACTCCAGCTGTGAATCTGTCCATAGTCCTGACAATTTAGAAACCACTAAAGGCATGCATGGCAGGTGGCCGCTTCACTTTTGCATATTATGCTAAATTTATTCTAGTGTGTGTGATTGTATTCATAGCTCTTGTTACATCAAATTCGACATCCTATATATGTTAATAACTGTGCTCAGAGGTTTAACAGCAGTCATGTACCATTATCCTGATGAATTCTGGGTATTTTTTTACAGCCAAAACCATCCATCAGTTGAACCATGATTATTATTTTAACATTAGTTTCTCTTGAACGCTAACACACAATTCATGAGAATTATTTTCTTACAATTACAATGACAGAATCTCAAACTGCCATATCAGAATATCTTTGTCAAAAAAACATTTCTTTTCCTTTTAAGGATCAAAATTTGGCCTCAGATAAGCCACAAAACCTACTTTCTTGCCTAGAAACAATATTATAATCAAGACACTTTGAAAATATTGACAAATGGATGATTTTGAAAAAGTGCAAATACAAGAGTGAGATTTTTGAAAAACATCCATTACAGTACCTTGAAGTGATCATAAATTAAAAAGCATTGGAGAAGCTCAAATGCCAAAGAACTGAGTGTGAGGACACAAATCATTCCTGTCAATTACTATGAAGTAAAAAAATTATAAATACTGTATAAATGAATAAATGTAGCATTCTCGGCACCTTCAGCCAAATGTCTTCCCAATATAACAATTTCTGACTTTATACCTTTACTAAGCACTCTTCTAGTGTGTAGACTTATTGTGTAATGTAATTGTCTAGCATAAAAAAATTAATTATTCTTTACATTTCTCTCTAGTGCATTTTCCAGTGCACATAAACCTCTGTGATCCTATTTAAATTTTCCTGAAATTCTGATTGTACTGTATTGTGTTTTCTGAATGAGAACATGTTAAACCCGAGCAAAATGAGGGTTTTTTTTTTTTCTCAGGGGAATTTGTATTTTGAGAATGAAAGGAATGGTTTGGGAAATTGCGCCAAATTAATTAAAGTATTGTGTGTTAGCAATAAAATAAAATGAATTTTTAAGGGAAGATTCCTACACAAAATACCATTTTATAGTTTGTTTATCTTTTTCTCTGCCACTACTTCTAAAACTTATATCAGACGTGTCAGAAGTGAACAAAATGTAATGGGGAACAAGGATTTACATGACAGGCCATGACTTTACTAAGCATTTTTACTAAGCTTAAAAATACATATATTTGCAGTTTTCGGTTAGCTGTCTACTGTGCCATTGTGTATGTAATACTATAGGCATGACATTTTCTATTATTATCGTTTTTAAACTGCTACCAATCGTCAGTCTGTACGTAGACATCAAGTTACTGCTCACAAGTTTAATGTCTAGAAACTAGAACGTCTGCTGTCTCCCACTATTTGTATGTAGATGGAAACCGGAAGAAACGGCTGGATGTGTTGGGAGATTAGTGTAAATCTACTGATCAAATGCAGATGCGAGAACCCAACCCTCGCTCTTGCTGTGCAGAAATCCACCCCGTGCTAAAAATAATCACAGTTAATAAGAACGAAGTCCCTCACATCAAACAAACGAGCAGACAACATATTCCCCGAGTGGCCACGTTAAGAGAACTTCCACAGAAGCACTTGTCAGACACGTGCAAGAACGAGTTACCTTCACGAGACACAAGACGGTGCTTCTTCTTCGCATATTCGTGGACATTTCCATAAACACATGCTGGTCAGAAAATATGGCAGATGTGGCAGTCTTTTGTTGGATCACTCAACCGGAATCACATCTGCCAACATAAAAAATGTATAACTCAGATAACATAGCCCTTGGCTCAGACTCAGCTGTTATGTAAAAACCCCCTTTTTTACTTGGAGTGGTGGACATAGCACAATGTTTAATTAAGAAAAAGCAGAAAAAAAGCATACCAAGCTAAATTTTGTTGGCCAGATACACACCAATTAACACTTGGAAACAAGTATAGGATATTAATTTCAGACCATACTATAATCTAACAAATGTCCTGTATAAAGAAATAACCGTTGTATAAGTATAATGTTAAAATGGGTAAATATTTATATATAATATACTGCTGTGCTAGATCTGACGCTAACAAGCAAAACCTTATTGTAAAGTGTAACCATTACTTCTTTATAGAAAGTAAATATACAACAATAAATGAAAAGAAGTAAAAAGTGCATTGCAGGCTTAAGACTGTAAAAAATATCCGTAAATTATCAGTTTTCTAAATTTTGTGATTCATGTTTTTATTTTTCCCTGTTTATTTATGCTTTTGAATTGCATGATGGGACCTTGATCTTTCTTCCAACAACTTTTACCCTTGAAGTGACTTTTATTAACATTTTTAATAGTTTAAGGTGATCTATTGTGTGGATGGTGTTGTATATTATTGTACAAAAACTTTATGATAAACTGCCAGTGCATTTTCTGTTATTTTACACACCTATTTCTCTATATATTTTTTCTTATACATTATATTATTTCCAACTACTAAAATGTCAATAAAAGTCACTTTGTTAAACTGTAGAGTTGAATTTTCAACATCAAAAGTCGACAAAGCAAAGATGTAATTCACAACCGTAAAAAAACACTTGTGAATCACAAAATAGGGAAACTGTTAATTAACAGATATTTTAGATTTCTAAAAAAACGCTTTTGTTGGAAAATGATTGTGTACAAATGACTAAAGTTTTTAATAAATACAGTACACAGTTATATACACTTAAAGGGATAGTTCACTCAATACTGAGAATTCTGTCATCATTTACTCAACCTTCATTTGTCACAAACCTGTTTGAGTTTCTTCTGTTGAACAGCAAAAGTTATTTTGAAAAATGTTGGAAAACCATTGACTTCCATAATATTTGTTTTTCCTACTATGGAAGTCAATGGTTACACGTTTCTCACATTTTTCAAAATATATTATTTTGTGTTCAACAGAAAAAAGGGAACTCATAAGGGTATGGAACCACTTGAGGGTGACTTGAGGAATAAATGTAAATTTTTGGGTGAACTATCCCTTTAAATGTATACTCTATACTCAACCATATATAAAGACAATAGTGTGTGCATATAGTCCTAACACATCACAGCAGATTCAATTAGTTGCTATTCATGACAACATCTACATACTGTAATAAAAACACTTCATATGCCCATAAAGAAAAAGTTTTAATAAATCAGGCAGGACAGACAATTTGAGTCAACTCAAGAACTTTTGTGTATAAAAAAACCCCCTAGGCAACAAATATAAATATTAGAATAAACATTTTGAACTGCACATGTTATTACATAAATATATCTATTAAAAAAATCATAATCATATGCAGCACATTCAAAGTTAAAGAAAGAGACCATCCCCGGTCTAAATTTATAAAATGGGGGAAATCTGTGTTCCAATACAACCTAAATGTTCACTGTGGCACTAGCACAACTGAGGCGATGTCTTCAATCTAAGCATAATCAAACTGAGGCATGATTATGATGAATATACTCTAAATGATAAGTTCTTCCAGAGGATAAAGCCATACTGGGCTAGCATTATGTGCTCTGATCAAGCTGTATTAGCATATGCAGCTGCTGGCGGATGACAGCCGTATTGAAGGAAGACAGGAAGTGAGGTAATTCCCCTCTGAGAAGTTCCTCTAAAGGCACAAACTGCAGAACCTGCCTTCCCAGCTCAACTTTCTTCATCTTCTCCATTACATCCTGGAGAAAGTCCAGCAGGCTGGATAAGGCTGAAGGTGGAGAGAAACCCATGCACACCAGAGCAGCTGGAGGCCAACCAGACAAGCATCGGAATGTGATGTACCGGAAGCACAGGTGGAGTGTGAAAACCAGGCCCGAGGTGAAGCGTGTTAATGCTGAACTTAAGGGAATCACCAGGGTTGAGCCCTGATCCTGCTTCTGTAGAGCGAACAGGACAGCATTCAGAAGCTCGAGTTGATAGTCTGGTTGTCCGTCGTGCATCATGACGTTCTGCACCCCACAATAAGAGGGTCCTTGCAAAAACTCTGGCTGGATTCGAACGCCTGTTAGTTTGCTGTCACACCAAGACTGGCTTCCCAGCACCAAACAAGATGTCACATCCGGATGACTGCATATCTCAGATAAGATGCTTACAGGGGAGTCAGAGCTGCAGGAGCCGCATGTTGGCAAGGCTCTTAGGGACCAGTTCACCGTTTTGACCCGCAGGTTCTCTTCCAGAGCTTCATTCAGAAAGTCTAGCATTTCTTGGTCACAGAAGGTGGAACTGCAGACTTTCGGTAGGGCAGCTCCCTCAAGGGCAAACCAGGCTCCCAAATCGCACTCATCCAATGGGCCATTGAGTACAACCTCACATCCTTTTGCCGCAACAAGATGCTTCTCTATGAGCGGCCCATAATTTCCTTGGGCAAGGCGCTGCTTCCATCCCTGAAGCTCCATTTCCTTGCGCTGATTTAAAGAGCCCATTTGCTTTCGTTCGCAAACTTTTGCCCATCTAACCACACCACCTCTGCAAACCCAGCTTTTCCGAGGGAGGTATTGAACACTAAACCGTTTTGTATAAAACTCTGCAGCGTATTCCCTGAGCTGTTCCAATCGCCTGCGCTGCTCTGTGCTCATGCATACGAAAAGCCTGAGGTTCTCCTGAATAGTGTTGACTTGCAATGCATGGAAAAAAGTGCATATCTCTTCATGCTGACTTAAAAAGGAGTCTGGAATGCAGCGATGGGGAAAGAGCGCCGCTGTGGATGCCAAGTCTGGTCCATAATTACGGATTAACTTTGAGAGCAATGGCCGAATTTGTTCTTTGGCCTGATAGTCCAAGCACACTATATACAATTCGGAGTTTCCAGACTTGCTGGTGCCTGGCTTGAAGATGTTCACGGAGCGAAAGCAGCAGGTGAGGAGATACAGCAGACAGACAGATGAGTGTTCGAAAAGTGTGAACATCTTTAGGACAAATGAGCCTCCAGTTCCTAACAGCAGCAGCGCGCAAATGGCTTCGCAATGTTGTAGCGGAGCAACTAATCTCTCCTGCTCCCCTGGGTCTCCCTGACAGTCAAAGCTTCCATCTGCTGTAACCAAATCAACACTGCGCATGTTTCTCACAAATCTCGGCAGTTCCAGCAGATGCTTCTGAAGCATTATGTCACCTGTGTTGTCGGATCCAAAGAACCACCAAGGCAGAGTGTGTACGATGAGTCTGTCATCAGTAATAGTGCAACCACGTCCGTTGGCTTCGTAGTATGGATTTAGAGTGTTGGCAATCCAGTTCCAGTCGCAGTGCAGGCCGCTGGTCTTGAGGAAGTGATTCAGAGCTGATATGAAGGCACCAGGAGCTTCGCACAGGTGTATGGAGTTCAACTCACCAGTCTTCAATGCGCTCTCAGGCAAAAGTTGAAAAGTGCCTAGGATCTCATAGAACTTGGCCCAAGCCTGAGTGCAGAGCTCTGCATTGGTCGTAGAGCGAAGGTGGGAGGTAACAATGCCTGCTCGGTTGGTGAAACAAGTGTGCTGGTGCCATACTGACAGGTCTTTATCGCTGAGCTGATTCTTGACTTCATTTAGTGATTGTTTCAGAGCCTGCAAACGTGGGTGACTCACGTGTGGATCACAGAGCACCACATTTGGGTCAGGCAACGTCCATTCCCCTCCTGCAGGGGGAACATAACTTCTGACCTTGTTGAAGAGCTGGGTAACTTCTGCACGAATCTCCTCATCACAGGTTTCAAGGATACCTGCTTTTTCTGGTGTATTTCTTTTCCTCATTCCCCGGCCCCTGTTCATCCTTTAAACTCAAATTCGGTGACATCAATCATTGAAAAAATCTGTAAAATACAAAAGCAAATCAATCAATCATGCTTCAGATTAACATGACAAAAAATACAAATAGTTCACTTAAAATATACTTTTATGCAACACAAAAAGATACTTTTTAAAATCTTGGTTAGAAGACAGAAAAATGAGCAGTTACTCTAGTTAGAGAGTAATTATAAAATGTACATTTTTCCAGTAAACATCCCTTTAATGGTAATAATAGGCATTAAACTGTTATAATAGTAATAGTTGTTGGCGTTAAACTGTTTCTAGTGAATTCCTACAAGCAAGTAGTAAGCATATCTTAAACCATATTTGCTTTAACATGACAGCGAGGCTGAGCAAGTCTCACAAATGCTATTCTGCTTGCATGCTCAGATTATTTATTTATAATTTGCACGTGTCAATGCCAAACCCCGCAGGCAAATGGTAAAAAAAAGCATATTATCCATCTGATTTGTTCTGTCAGAACTACTTGAAATTTACTGAATAACCATGGTTTTTATATAATGTTAGATCTAGAATAAGTTTATAACAGTTCATTTGACATTAAATTGATAATCGGTCCAATTTTTATTTTATGTAAAACTTGGTTACATCTAGCTGGTCATTTTTTTTTGCCTTCAGTGGTTTATTGTTTACTTTACCCATTTTTTACCCATTATAAATCTGTACTGTAATGACGTGATATATTAATATGACCATTAATATTAGTAACACAATATACATTCACAACAAATACAAAACACAGTAATTTGCTACAATCTTTAATATAGTTTTGGATGGAGTCGGCCTTATCAAAGTAAATGTCAATTAGATGTCACAAAAATATTTAATAAGAACAAACCCATTTGATGTTGTTGTTTTTTTGCATTAAGAGAACCTGCACTTCACTTGTAGACCACTAAACATACATTCAAGACAGACAAAAACAAAACTGAAAAGCCCCGGTTTATTTCTCAGGAAAACTGTTGTTCCTCTAGTCTAGTGGATTGTATAGCAAAACAAGCTAACGTAGCTAACATACAATATCGTTAGATAAAAGCTTCGTTCACAAATGAAACACGTTGATTTATGATTCGTGTCTTGCTGCTTTATAAACCGCTGCATTTTCTTCATATAACTCGAATCTCAAACAGAGCGGACAGATGGACGCTGTCTTTGCTATGGAGTGTTGTAGCTCGTTTTGGGGAAGATTTGCAGGAAAATACGCTGTCGATTATGGCCTGCTAAATTCAACTGGACCACTAAAACGAAATGCTTGATAGTTTATTTTTGCTTGTTTTTTTTTTTTTTATACCAGCACGCCGTTGTCAAGATACTAACAGAATGTGATCGTGTGCTGCTTACCGACCTCAGAACGGTTTCTCGCTTCCTCGTCACGTGCACATCTGTTATGAAGCGCGACTCGGATGTGACGAGGGGGAGTGACTTTCAGAAAAGACGCTTCTCTATTCAAGTCAATGTAAAAGCTTTATTGAGATATTGAAATTAAATGGTAAATGGTTTTAATAGACTTGTTGGCTGTTCTGGCATGCTTCTTTTGCATTTATTCTCTCTCTCTCTCTCTCTCTCCCCCCCCTCTCTCTCATATAATCAGCTAAACTGGCAGTGGAAACACTGAAAAATAAAGGTTTACAATTAGACAATACAGACCCTGAAGAAAGAAATTTGGAGTGGTTAAAAGCAAGGTTAAAGATTGATGTTTATAAGTTGACACATAATTGATGTGTTTTTGTTAAATATGGTGTGTAAATGAAGATGATAAGCTTGTTTTAAAATCTTGTACATTTTTGTGAATGTGTTTATATTAATGATTATATTATTTAGAATGTGAATTATTTGTACAAATAGTTTAATAATTTTACTGTTAAACCACACACACACACGCACACACACACACTTACCACTAAACCTTAATCCACTTTCTTTTTACATTTTCAGAGAAAAATTATTAGGCCATTTATTAAATAGTTTATTACTCTTTTGTAAACCACTGATATTATACTCTATAGGCTACAATATTTTATTTAAATTGTTTTTACTTGATCTTTACATATTTTAATCACTTTATTATAATCATCTTTTGCATTAATGTCCTTTTATATACACTAACATTACAAATTTTGTGGTAAGATTATACTTCAGAGTAATCATTTTATTTCAAGCATAGATTAAATTGGTAAAAAAAACAACAACAGTAAAAAACGGTATAATGTCACTAAAGCTTATGTGTGTGTGTGTGTATATATATATATATATATATATTAAAACTGATAATTATACAAAATATTTCTAGAGCACCAAGCAGAGCACCTGATTTTGGAAGAATAATGTGACACTCATGTGGAAATCCAGTTTTGACTCAAATGAACATGTACTTTTTAATGAAAAAAGTGCTTTAAAAAGTATTAAGAATATGCAACAGTATATTTGATCAAATATAGCTACTGTATGGTTCATGCTATTTGTTTTTGCATTAAATAGTGCATCTGTGTTATGCCACTGAATCTCTTAAACTCTCCCACAAGTAATAATAAAACAGCAGGATCCACAGTCCCTTTCTTTGATTTATAAAGCAATGTGTCGTGCAACAAATTGTGTTTTAACAAACAAAATGTATTGAATTCAAATCATGTCACCAATGGAAAATGAGGGCAAAAAAAATATTGCCGCTAAGCGATAGGAACGTGTGTGAGCCAAGATAAGAGCGATGCAGAGAAATTTCCCCTGGCTCAGCATATTAGAAGTATGCGGTCATATAACTGCCTGTGCAAGTGTGAATTTAAGGCAGAGTAATCTGTCAGGGTCAGATCATTACTATGGAGATGACAAGCTGCTCGCATGAATGGACCGGTTTATTGCCATGGTGACAGGCAGATTTTTGACCCCATTGCTCTTGTAAAGTAAATGCCCAAGAAACAGAGAAAGGGTCAATGGAGAAATTCAGGCATATGTCTAAGAGGGGACGAGAATGCAGAAATCCAAAGACATACAGATATTGTTCTTATGCCGACTAATTCTGAGACATTACTGTCAAAATGAGCAGCATTTAGATGACGGGAATCGAGATGTGTGGATGCTGTCATGCATAAATGTACACTACATGTGTGCTCAAGTGTACGCATCGACGTAAGGGTGCTTGTGCTTGCATGCGCATTCAGCTGTCTCTTATGAATGTGCAGTCATGTATATGAGAGATGCGTTAAAGCGAGCACACTTATGCTGAGATGAGCTGATTAGAACGCAGAATGTTGAGACATTGATAAAAGTTGAAAAGGGTAATGAAAGAGCATGTTGTGGCTTCTTAATTGTAATATCTTATTGGTGTGTAGTCGGAAAGTTGCAGGCCTCCTTTGAGTAAAGAAAGAAAACTATCACCACTGAGCCTCTGAGGAAGGCATTTAACCCCAGGTTGCTCCAGGGGGATTTTCCCTGTAATAAATATGCTGAAAGTCACTCTGGATTCAACTGCCTGCTAAATGACTGCTTGCTTATAGGAGTGCAGTGTGCACTTTAACACGTTGAGTCTCCAAGAGACTGTTAATGTGAAGTTCAGCGCTCGGTTCTCCATTAGATTGCGTGTAAGACTGTGCCACTACCAAAATGATAAAAGAAGCCACATGCTTGAGCCAAAAATTGTTTTCCCAGTAGATCTGATCTGTAAGTCAACTGAGCTCAAATGTAAATTTCACAAAATACACTCTTAAGAATAGAGGTGTCAGGAAAAAACTAAATTGAAGCTTCAGAATGATGCTAGAAGAAGTGTGTTTTTTTGGCTCTCCAAAGAAACTTTCCATGACGTTCTTCAAAGAACCATTTAAAGGTTCTTTGTGGAACCATGCCAGTAAAGAACCTTTACATTTAAAGGAATAGTTCACCCCAAAATAAAAATTTACTCACTATTTACTCCCCCTCAAATGTTCCAAAAGTTTCTTTCTTCTTTCTTTCTGTTGAACACTAGAATATATTTTGAAGAAAGCTAAAAACCTATAACCACTGATTTTCATAGCAGGAAAAACAACATGGAAGTCAATGGGTTACAGGTTTCCATTATTCTTCAAAATATCTTCTTTTTTGTTCAACAGAAGAAAGAAAGCCACAGTAAGTGATTTTAAAAGTAGTTTTGGCTGAACTAATCATTTAACAGTTTTAAAGGTTTATTTAATTTTATTTAGTTTATTTTAAAGGTGTATTTTATTTAAAACAGTTTATTTTATTAACATATCGTGAAGATTTTTTTGACTTTGTATTCTCCCCATTTAACATATTTCTTAAAAAAAAGTTACCTATATTGTGTGCTACATTGTTTCAATGTTATCTAAATATATTTTATTATTACTAAATAGAAAATTACTTTATAAAGGTTCTGAAAACATTTTTTCTTCAGATAATTGGTTGATCGGGCATGGTGTCTGCGTTTGCATGTTTGTTAGTGTTTCTTTCCTAATGTGTTTGACAGGTAATTGATTTAGACATGCTTTTGCAGTCTCCGATCACCGGGCTTTCCAGTTTAATAGCTCAATGCAGATGTCCTAGCATGACAAATTGGACATCGCTGGACTTCTGGTAATTACTATAGCCGAATGGATAAGGAGACAACTGCTCATCGATGTGGAAATGATTAGTAAAGAAAGGCACTCATCCTGAAGTTTCCATCATATGCTGGCTGCAGACCGAGGTTTCATTAAATGGTTAAAACACAGCTTGTTTATTGACACTTCCAGAATTCCTTGGCAAATCGCATCATGGGTCTCAATTCTACACGACATGAAACAACAGCTCCCCCACGTGGCCCTTTCTACTCATACCATGTATCAGCTTCATCAAAAAAGATGATTTGATTGTATATATATATATATATAT